>JAKRGL010000055.1:1274027-1677324 GCA_022392935.1 Ophiostoma cf. undulatum | reverse complement strand
CGCCCGCCCCCGCCCCCCCCCCCCGCCGCCCCCCCCCCCCGCCCCCCGCCCCCCCCCCCCCCCCCCCCCCCCCCCCCCCGCCCCCCCCCCCCCCCCCCCCCCCGGAGTCTGCAGGAGGTGCCGCTGCAGAATACAGGCTGCAGAATTGGCCAGGCCCAGACGCAAGCAAGTGGTATGTGTGTATGGAGGAGAAGGAGCAAGAAAGACGAGCTCAAAAGCCAACACATATAGACAGAATTCCACGTGGATCGTCGATGTGAGCAGAAGGCCACAAGATTGTGAAGCAACTGAAGCTAGCCCTTGTCTTTTAACCTTTGAGCCTTTGATATTAAATAGTCAAGACTGACAGGGTTGTGGGTGTCGGCCGTGGGCAAAGCTGTGCAACGAGCTGCCATATGCAAGAATCAAGGCGTTGACAAGCCGTCGTGAAGTACACCATGAAGTTGGTCATGAAGTATGCCAGCGTGATGCCAATACAAAGCATAGAGCCAGTGAGGCAGAGAACCAGTGAGAGTGCTGCCTTTGATCCTTTGGCAAGCAGAAAGCACGCAGAGGGACGCAGAGGGCATGGATGTAGGACAAGGCAACACAGCCTGAGCCTTGACAAAAGATGAGGTGCGTAACAAGCATCAAGGACCCAGGGAAGGCAACACAGCACACTAGCCGCAGAACTGCAGAACTGCAGAGCTGGCAAGTAGCTGGGAGATGGACAGGAGCAGCAGACCACACTTGGGGCAGACTGGGTTGAGGGGCGCGGAACAGCCATAGTAGCACACGATGCACGAGGCGCCGAGACAACAACGGCAGGCAAGGGCAGGCAAGGGCAGGCAAGGATTAGGAGGGTACCGAGAATGTAGACATACAAGAAGGGAGAGACTGGTAACGGCGACGGTTGGCAGTGGAGGGGATGAGTTAAACTAACAAGGGAAGAAGCGGAGAAGGAAAGAATGAGAAGGAGACTGTGGAAGAGGAGGGAGAGCAAAAGCAGAAGAGAAGAAGAGAGAGATAATCTCGAAGAAGCCAAGGTATTCAGAAATAAAACCAACCCCAATAATAAACAACCAGAAGACCAGAAGAGACAAGGCAAGAGAACAAGTGGAAAGGAGCAACAGACAGTATGGAGTATGGGCTCGTCAAGGATGCCAAGACAGACGCAACGGGGCAGACGGAAGACGAGGTGAGACGAGGAAGAGAAAACAGAAAGGCAATTGACGAATGGCAGTCAAGAGATTCGTGGTAGCAGTAGAAAGAGTCTAGGAAGAGCCTGAAAATGGATCAAGGCAAAATAAAAACAGAACAGAAAAGACAAGCCGGAAATCAAATGCATGCCGGAGGAGCAAGCGACTTACCCATGATGATAGGGTGATATAACGCTCAAAGACGAGACGAGTCGGTGGGGAGGGGCGCGTTGGCTGTGTAAGAAGATGTGTGAGTTGAGAGTGTACTTATAATCGCACAACAGGAGCTGTGAGCTATGTGAGGGTGTGGTTGGCGAGAAAGAGGAACAGGGCTGGCAGGGGAGGGGAGGGGAGAGGGCAAGCACGGGGAGTAAGAGAGAGGAGAGGAGGTGGTGAGGATGGCGTGGGAGGCCGGGGGGGGGGTGGCGTGTAGAGGGAGGTGAGAGCGAGATTGAGAGAGGACAAGGGGATAGGAAAGACAGTAGCTGGGCAGGTCGAGGTACTCTGTAGAGAGTAGAGCGAGGTACAGAGGTACAGAGGTACAAGAGGGGGCCAGCAAGGTCTTTTACGGCAAGAGAACAAGAGAAGAGAGGCCGGCGCAGTGGAGAGCGCCGACAGAGATGGGCAGAGTGGAAGGGAGAGGAAGTGTGCCGGCGCGTGTAGGCTGTGAGCTATGAGCTATGAGCTATGAGCTATGAGCTGTGAGCTGTGAGCTGTGAGCTGTGAGCTGTGAGCCGTCTCGCGAGAAGAGACAAAGACAGACAATGGCTGGGGGCCAAGGCCAAGGAAGGCAGAGAGACGTGGAGAGAGGCAGCAGGTGCAGGTGCAGGTGCAGGTGCGGATGCAGCGGCCGAAGCCGAGAGCAAGAGGCGTGGCATGGCGAGACAAGGAACACGAGGCGGAGGAGGAAGAGGGGAGGGGGATGACAAGGAGAGACATACAATACAGGCACAAAAAAGACACAACGTGTGCCGACTGCAGCTGGCGTAGATGGACAGGGGCGCGAGATCGAGAACCCAGATGCCGTGTGAGTGGTGATGGTGATGGGGTGGTGGCAATCGGTGACGTTTGGATAACAAGGTTGAAAAAGTGAAGCTAAAAGCGTCTAGAGAGGATCTAGGAAGTCGCGACAAGGCACAAGGCTCGTGGCTCGTGGCTGGCTCGTGGCGGGTCAGTAATTCGGAGGCTCACAGAGAAAGAGCGCTCGACGCGTCTGTCTATCAGGCACCAAGGCAGGCACGATTGAGCACTGTATTCTCACGTCTGCCAATCAGAAGCGGCAATTCGTATAAGAGGCGGGTCGTTCGTTTTTCCTCTCTGAGCTCTGCTTTTGTCTTTTGCCTTTTGCAGCTGCTCCTGCCCTAAAAGATACGAAAACAAAAAGCGGGTCTTTCCTTCTCTCTCTTCTGCAGAGATACCCCATCTGCAAGTCTTCCACTAGTGTTTTTAGCGCCGTGTCTCTCGTACCCGTCTCCGTGCTCCGACGTGCAAAGTCCCTAGTGGCTCAAGTCGGGCCATCAGGGCCCTCGAACGGGGCCAGAACGGCTAGGGCTGTCACTACGATGCACATCATCAGGAGAGATGAGGTATGAGGTACATAGTTGGCGGTAGTTGGTTGTAGCAGACAGGAGATAGATTAGCCATTTTTTATTTTGTTATTTTACAGGTGAAATGAAGAAATTTATGGTTGCAAAACACAATACAATCAAATAAAGCTTGGGTCATGTAAAATATGTAAAATACTGAGAATCCAACATAAAAAAGCCTAAATTGAACCTCTTCGGCAGATCGAAACAAGTCTATACCTGAACAAGAGGGAAAACACTATCAATATCATCTTAGACCAAGACAGGTATCCCCTACGGTGTCCGCCGTTCCTTCCGCCAACGCATTCGCCATGCGTCATCGGCCGCTCATTCCTTGTCGAGAAGAACAGACACTCGCGCCCCGCTTTGCGTCCCTTCCTCTTCTTTTTATGATTCCTCTAGATCCATTTCGTTGGATGCGCCCATGGACGACCTCTTTGGTCAGGGCCATGGTCATATGCCCATATGGTCCGACATGTGCATGTAGGTGTCGTATTGCCAGGAAGGGGGCAATGGCATTCATTGCCACAGAGCACTAAACAGGAAAGCACATTGAGGATAATTATCATGGCAACCAGAGTTGAATCCTATAATAGCAACGTCCCTCTTCTACACTAATATTATAATTACTATCTCTTGCAACAAATACATACTCCTTCACTCCAAGAACCGCAACGTGTACCTCAACAATAGACAATCACTTACTGATGTGCCTCATACGGTACGATGCACTTTACAGCACCGTAACTTTGGCGACGGACCAAATGAGAGAGAAAGTTACGAGAATGGCAGAAGAAGGCAAAGAAGACTGCAAAGAAAGAGAGAAGGGGAAAAACGACAAATCACTGGACGAAAGGCCCCGAGAGGCAAGCACGCAGATCAGACAACCTTCGGCATTGTGACCCCTGTCTCGACGCTGCACGGGCTTGCCATTTTTGCTAGCACCCGGTTTCTCAATCGCCTCCGAGAGAGGTGATTGGATCTACCCGAAGATGGAGATGGGCAGGGGACATAAAGTTGGTACAGGTAAAGGAGGGGGGTAAGAAAGGAGAGGAGAACAGACAGGAAATAAGAAACGAGAAGAGAGAGATAAAGATAAAGAAGGAGAAAAAGAAAACAAGACGAGGTAAAAGCGGCCAGAAATACGAGCCTCTTTTACGAGTGACATACTTTACTAACAGAATGACAGACGCACCGAAAAGACGGACTGAAAAACTTGTGAAGCAAGTATCCTCCAGATATGTGGCGTCTATGATCAAGAAATGACCGCGATGATAGCTGCAGACGGATGGCTGGAGAGCAGACATAACGCCTCGCCACACCACTACCACTGCCCTAGAAACGGGTATGTGCTTTTGCGTGTGTGCCCGGCGGCATCTCATAGTCAAGGTGTCAAGGTGTCAAGGCGCCGAGGCGTCAAGGCCCCATCTCATGTGCCTGCGCTGAATTTCTGTCATGCTACAGTAACTACAGACTTGGCCCCCAAAAGATGCAGAGTACAGAGTAGTGAAATACTACTCGAGAATGGTATGCGGTGTTCTTGGATGGCGCTGGCGGGAACACCTACTCCGTACTGCATACGAGCTGCAGCATGCACTGCGCTGCAATACGGATGATACCTGTCTGGGGGCCTTGCGTCCGCGTCCTTGCTCCTTGCGCACGCCATGCTGCCATACTTCCGCAACCCCTGCCAGCCCATACTCAACGAATACTACGCACGGTAGTGAGGCCAACCCACGTAGCCAAACATTATTATTATATGCAGTATTTCTGGTATATTTCGAGCGACCTTCTCAAGAAGCTGAGTATTACAAGATACGGGCTGCGATGTGCGAGTTGCTCCCGACCTTGCGCAAGTGCACAAATGCAGAGTCGCGGTCGCCCAGTCGCCACAGCTTCCCAGTCGCTACGGTCTACGGTCCGCACAGGATCAGTGCCATTGATTAGCCGGATTGACATTACACCTATCAACTCTACATCTTGCCACCCCCAGCGCCATCCTTTGCTAAGGGCGCACACACATTCTGCATCCTCATCAAGGTTTGCTTGCTTGCTAAATGCCGCCATGCATACATTAGTGTTCGGACAAGAACCAGCGAAGCAGACAAAAAGCAGACAAAAAGCAGACAAACAGAAGACAAAGGTATCAACGCCACTAGCAACTAGCTGCTCATAGAGTTTGGTCTTCTTCCGGTGTTCATTCCCGTACGTCCAGCCATTTCACGGACGGCCTTTTATCTCTGGCATTGACAAGAGCTTTATTCTAGGTTGATCCTGTGAATCCCGGGTCCATCACAGTATTGCCAACACACACTCGACTCTGTACATCTCCATCTCTGCCACTATACAGACACCTCCTTGCATACATATCTGTATCTGGACCACACATGGACGCTATTCCTTCCCGCCTGTTGTCCGTCCTATGATCGGTCTTGTTCTCTGTCGGCCTGTTGGGTCTGCTTTCTTGTGGTATTTTTTACACTTTCCTAGAAGGAGAGCACACCTGGGACGAGGCAGCCGTCGGTCCACTCACTCACTACTTGCAAGTAAATATGGTGTCGATGGGTAGCAAAGCGAGGAGAAGAATATGTGGTGATAGTGGCAAGCCCTGCTTGTTTGCTTTCCTCTTGTTTCTTTTCTTTTGTTCCCCTATTTATGCATTTCCGATTGCCTACTCAGTGAGGGTGATGAACATGATGCCCAGAGCATCCCCCCTCAGCCATTGATTATATTGTTATCTATTTATTATCCTATGACCTCCCATCACATATAAATCCTGCCCTATAGCACCTCGCGTCTCCTCTCCTGAGCCTTTGATAACTCGCAAAATTGTCGTTTCATTACTGTGGCGTAGCACATTTTCGCTGTCCCCATCCCTCCCTTATCACCAAGTATCCCGACAATAGAAACAATGGTATTACTCCGTACTGTACATTAAGGAACAAGGAGACAGGGTGCTCTCCCCACACACACAAAAGACGAGAAATAGACAAGGCAGCCGCTCTAATGCAGAAGTGAGATGTGAGAAGTGAAAATTCTGCAGAGCTTTGCAAAAAAGCAACTCTTTGCCAACCCCTGTGCATCCCAAACCGGACAAAATCCCTCCCTTTCCTTGCTGATGCCCATTACTCTTACATAGTGTTCTACGCCTGTTTTTCATTCACCTTCCATTGCTACCACATTTTGATTAAATGCCATGCAAGTCTGCATGCAGATACTAGGTATACGTGTTTCGTACCAGCTGAGCGAACGGGTTCGCACAAGTATAGCCAACCCTTCTCTCGTCGACTTACTATATTTTCTGATTTTGTGAAACCATGGGCTTTGGATACAATGTATTTCATCTCGTGCATGTCTTTATTGCAACAGCAGCAATTACCTGTGCTCAGACAAGCCTTTGCAAGAGCCCATCTTGACCGGTGAACAGAGCTGGCTAACTGGTTAGCTGTTTACTCCGTAGATGTCAAGCTGAAGGTCAATACGTGTATTTGGCCATGCCAGCCGCATATACCGTCCACCACACCTCATTTTGTCCAGGCCTGGTTGAGTATGATCATGCGCCGTGTGCCCGACCCATGTCGTTTTAGGGCCGTGTGTATTTCTTGCCAGCTCGACGATCCTATGTATGCTTTCTTTCACCGTTTTTCTGCGCTGAAGTATGCCACTTTATTCATACATAGCTGCTGCTGGCTAGTGCTGTGAGAATTCTCCTCCTTCTGTTGTCCGTCTGTAGCAACGCCGATGTCGTGTTTCGTCTCTTTACGGCAGAAGTCCAAGGCCACAGACTATATAGATACAAAGATCATAGAGACGGCATATGTGACAACGAGACAGAGAAAACAACGACAAAGTAGCCATGCCGCACACTCTCGAGCCGAGCACTTGCCAGATATGCGAACACAACAAAAGCTGAGGATGAAGACACGCAGCCCCAGACGGCATGGGGAGAGAGACAGTGCAATACATAACCGACGAATCATTAGCGAAAACGGTCGCTCGACATAAAGATGCCCAACAGACTGCCGGGATGGCAAAGGAGTTTCTACGACTTTCTACGGCTTTCCCTACGGCCTCGTAGAATCAGCAGACGCCCGAAGAAAGGCATGATGGGCCAATGGCCATGACTGGTGTTGCAATACGCGGATGCCGGCAATCACATCCGGGCACTGTTGGCTTTGCCAGAGAGGCATTTTCGCATATTCAGGGAAAACTGCTGTGTGTGTACGGGAGTCGATGTGTTGAGATGTGCTTGGGGCTGGCTATAGAGCCCTCGGCGGTGGTCGTGCCAGTGGTCGACAAGAACAGCATGTCACGCAGTATGTTTTTTACCTTTGATTTGGACAAAAGGGTCGAGCCAGTGTATAAGCGAACCATTGGCAACGAATATAGTCAGTTATCATGCAGGTGGCTTGCTTATAGTCGTTGAGATAAATATAATAATACAAGTCAGGCTTGCATACACTATTGGCACTATATGTTTTCGACCCAAATAACTAAACACACTGCATAGTTTAAAGCGATTACTGGCTGTATAGACTACAAAGATACTGCAAAGCTACTACTAGTAGCACCGTACTACACATAACGTACTACTAAATACACTACTCGCATCAAGTTTTCTCCGACACTTGCCGGCTTAGGTAAAGTCGGCATAGTGGATCGGCCTCGATCAGCAGCAAATGGCTGCACCAAGCTATACGAGTAGTACCCTGTAAAGCTCCAGAAAAGCTAGGAAAAGTAGGCCATTGGAAATCAATATTGAATCGGTTCGCAGCCTCACGACGTCAACACAGGACCCTGCAACAGCCGCTGACGGAACATTGGGTCAGCAAAATCCCACCCCACAACACCGCCCATACAATGCGCTCATCAGCCATGTCACCAGGCACCGCCGCCGCCGCCGCCGTGGCCCGGAGACTCGCCGGCTCCCGCTCCGTCCCGGCCGTCCGCAATGCCGCACACCGGCTCGCCCGCACAACAGTTTCGCCCCTCGCGCGCGCCCCTGCTCCATACACCTCTTTTGCCTCTCCCGCTTCTTTATTTTCAACACCAGCCCGCTGCTACCACTCCTACGACCACCCCAATGAAGCGCCCGCCCAGGACTCGTTCAGCGCCGCCGAGACCACCATTCTGACCGCCGCCGCCCGCCATATTCCCGAGTACGGCTTTACCGAACGCACCATCGGCATGGGCGTGCACGAGGCCGGCTACCCGGGCATCAGTACAAATATCCTACCCGACGGCGTCTTCACGCTTGTGCGCTGGCACCTCGTCAACCAGCGCAACGCCCTTGCCGCCAAGAGCCTCGAGGTTTTTGGTGCCGACGAGGCTGCGGATGCCCAGCGCTCGCCTGCCGAAGTCGCCGAGCGTGCTGAGCGCCTGCTGTGGGAGCGTCTCCTGGGCAACGGCGCCGTAATTTCGCGCTGGCAGGAGGCCCTTGCCATCATGGCCCAGCCCAGCTACGTGTCGCCGTCGCTGCGGGAGCTGGCGCTGCTGGCCGACGAGGTGTGGGCGCTGGCGGGCGACCGTGCCGTGGACCCGAGCTGGTATACCAAGCGGGCCGCCATCTCGGCCATCTACGCATCGGCCGAGCTGTTCATGACCACCGACACCAGCCCCGACTTTGCGGCGACACGGGAGTTCTTGCATCGCCGGTTCAAGGAGTCGAGCGACCTGGGCGGCGCGGTGCGGTCCGTCGGCGAGTTCTTTGGCTTTGCAGCCAGTGCCGGCGTCAATGTGCTGCGGAGCAAGGGCGTCAACATCTAGGCCGGCTGTACTTTGCATTTGCATCTATATCTATATCTACATCTACATCATACCTTATATCTCATAATCAAAAGCGAACGCCAACTTGTACGACTAGCATCAGATAGACCTAATCCCCTTATATATAAATAAGCAACAACGACACGCTTCCATTCATGATTCATACATGCAGACTATCTCATATATACAGGACTAGACTGCAACAATGCGTGCAAACTGGTCGCCAGAACAAAATTGGTATCAACAAATCAGGACCCCCAAACAACACCGAGCGCCAGAAAGCAAAACGGAAACCCTCTGAAAGACATCAAAAAATAAGCAGATGGGTCAGCCTACACCATTTGGTCGAGAGTGCGCTGTCTGGGGTCCGTAAGACGGATGATCTTGACATCAGGCGCGTACTGTGCCTCGCCCTGGATCGCGTTGGGCGTGATAAAGATATACTGCCGTCCCACCTGCCGACGAGCGGCATCGACCAGCATCGTCGTGCTCACGGCGCGGTTGACATTGTCCATGAACACGTCAAACTCGTCGAGGCACCGCAGCGGCGAGCCCATGGCTTCCCAGATCGACAGCAGCAGACAGATGGACGAGAACGACTTCTCGCCGCCCGACAGCGTGCGCGTGTCGCGGCCCGAGACCGTCGCCCGCGTGTCGTCGGGCTCGACCTGCACCTGCAGCTTGCGCGCCTTGTGGTCCAGCAGCAGCTTGCCGCGGTAGCTGCGCTCCGACAAGAGGTAGATGAAGTTTGTGCGCGCCGTGGCCGAGATCCAGCGCTGGAACATGCGCCACTTGATCAGACGGTGCACGAGCGCCGATGTGAGCGCCTCGATCTGGTTGTTGCTGGACTCGAGGATCTGCTTCAGCTTCTCGTGCGCCTCCATGGCCGTGACAAAGCGGTTGTGCGCCTCTTCGTCCGTCATGCCAATGTGGTCGCGCCGCTTCTCCAGCTGCTTCATCAGCTTCGAAATCTTGGTCTCAATGGTCGCATATGTCTCGCCCTCGGGAATCGCCACGCGCTCGCTGCTGACATCGCTCGCCTGCTGCACAAACTCCTGCACCACCGCCTGCTGCTCCTCGACTCTCTGCTCGGCCTGCTGCTTTTCGCGCTCCTGTCTCTCCAGCGCGTCCGACGCGTCGTTCTTCTCGACCAGAGCGACACGCCGCAGGTCTCTGTGCTTCTCCAGCGACCGCGTCGTCTTGTTGACCCTGGCCTGCAGGTCCCGCCGCTTCTCCTTTTCGGCCTCCAGCAGCGCCTTTAGCTCTTCCACTTCTTTGGCCTTTTCGGCCTTTCGCAAAGTGACTTCGCCGTATTGAGTGCCAAACTGTTCTCTGTTCTCGACGGCCGTCACCAGCTCCTGCTCGTAGGCGTCCAGGCGGCCGTCGGCGCCGTCAAACACATCCAGCTCCGACTCCACCTGTCCAATGGTCACGGCTGCTGCCCGCGCCGCTTTCCGCAGCACGTCCATGCGGCGCCTGTTCTTTTCAATGTCAGCCACCCGCTGCCGCTCTTCGTTGCGCAGCTGGTCCAGCTGTGTCCGCAGAGCATTCAGCTCTTCTTGGCCCTGCACAAAAATGTCCTCCTGCACAGAAATCTGGCTGTCGATATCAGTCCGCATCCGCGCTTTTTGGGCGTAATTGGGAATAACCGGCGTTGTGCTGACGTTGCCACCAGCACGGCTGGTGAGGCGAAGACCTTCGCCGCGCTTCTGGTCATGCAGCGAGAGACACGCTGCAACGTTGGGTGGTGCAGGCCCGTTGAACATAATTTGCTCGGCACGCTTCCGGTCCTCGACAAGAATGACTTGCTCAATGTAGTTGTTGATGATCAGCTGGTCGCGGATAAGAGGCTCGTCAAACTCGAGAACGCGGAGAATGGTGTCGAACTGCGGGTCGGGCTCTCTGCCTTCTGTAGAAATGGGCCGCGGATTGGCAATCAGGATGGGGATGTTGTTCATGTTTGCCCGTCTCACCAGGCCACTGAGGATCTGCTGGTCGCCGTGGCTGGTCACAATAAACCCGTTGAGCGAGGCTCCAAACGTCTTTTCCAGGATGGGCGACCAAACCGGCTTCAAAACGCGGATCTTGGAGCCGATGGGACCAATGGGCTTTTGAGAAAAGCGGTTATCCCGCTCAATGAGGCGAACCAGGTCGGGCATGCGCTGGTCGAACCCATCGTATATAGACGACGATCCGCGATTTGCTTTTAGGTTGCGAACACGTGCTTCACGGGCCCGGACATCCTCGCGCTTCCGGTCAACCTCCAGTGCCTTTGCCCGCGCCGCTTCTGCGGCCTTGATATGGGTACCGTCGAGGCCAGAGAACCGTGCGGCTTCGTTGTCGACGTCCGAGGTGACCTCGGCGAGTCGGGACTTGGCCGCTTCAAGCCGGCTCTCAATCTCGCGCCGCTGGTCGCCACTCGTATCCTCGAGGCGCGTGCGCTCGGTGGCAATCTTCTCCTCTAGTTCTTTCGCCCGGTCAGCAAAGCCTTTCAGGCGGCTGCGAATGTCTCGCTCATCAGAGTGCAGCGACCGGAGATCAGATGCAACAGCCTCGTGCTTTTCTTCGGCCACCTCGAAGTCTCTCTTAATATCGTCCTCGGTAGTCTTTAGCTCAGCCAGGGCCTCTTCAGCTCGGCGCACCTTGTCGTTTTCAATGTCGAGTTTTTGGCCGCACACTTCCTTCTGATGCACAGCCTCCGCAATATGGTTTGCAATGTCAGACACTTCTTTCTTGCGGTCCTCGAGCAGTGCTTCTTGTTCGGCCACTTGGGCCCAGGCAAGTTGGTTCAGGTACGTGCGTTTCCTGTCACGCATGTTCCTATTGTCCTTGATGATATCCGACACCTCTTTAGCCTTGGTCAGCTTCTTCTCTGCGTGCTCGACGCGCTCTTCAAGCAGTGGAATCTTGTCGTTGTGGTTGTCGACATACTGCTTGATCAGCTGGTAGTCCTTGTCCAGCTGTTCCAGCTGAACACCCTGGATGAAAAACTTGTACTTTTGCGAGCTGGATGAGCTGTTGAGAAACTGGCGCGCGTTGTCCTGGGACAATACATTGAGGGGGTTGTCGACGTGTAGGTAGTAGTACTCGACTATGTCGTCCACGACAGCCTTCTTGGTAGATATGATGCGGTCTGTCGCAGACTTGACCTTGAAACTGGCTGCGCCCGTCTTTGAAAAATGACGCTCCACCGTGATCGATTCGCCATAGACGTCAGGCTCGTAGGCGTCGTCGCCGCCGTTTTTGATCTTGACTGCCAGGAAGCCGCGCTCCTCGCCCTGCTTGACAAAGCTCTTGAGACTGCCACCGCGGTTGGTTGCGCTCGCCTTGGCACCGAGACACAGTGTAATGGCAGTCAATACAGCACTCTTTCCACTGCCGTTCTCGCCGACAATAAAGTTAAGCAGCGGGCCGAGCTCGCACTCAAGTCTGGTGTGGCACATGAAGTTGACGCATGTGACCTTCTCGATGATGCCGTTGGCGGCTTTCCGGTTTTCGCCGCTTGTGTCGGCAGCAAGGTTGGCAATCCGCTGCACACGCTCCTGAAGCCGTGCCGTGGCCTGCTGATCATCTCCAGCCTCGTCTTTGAGATGCTGAAAGTCCATGTCACGCATCATCTCGTACTCGGTCCGGCCATAGTGCCAATGGTGGTCGCCGTCGCCGCCGGCTGCGGAGTCATTGTCGTTCTCGTTTTCATTGTCGTTGTCGTTGTCGTCACCGCTCGCGGCTGGGCTGTCGCGGTCATCCTGTCGTGAAGGAGGCGAAGAGCTCTTTGTGTCGGAGACTCGCGCTCGCTTTGATCTCTGTGCGGCTGTCAGTTGCTGTCCCAAGTAGAGCAAGATTAAAAGGTTGGCTCACTATGACATGCTGTAATGAAGAGCTCGCCTCCGCAACATCGACAACCTCCATATCTCCGTCGGCCGTCGGCACGTCATCGCCCTCTTCCAAGACACGCCGCGACCGTTTCCGCCGAGACGGATTAGTCGCGTGCCTCGAGCTCTCTGCTCTGCTGGGCATCGCAGTGATTATGTGAGTTGATAGGATACAGAAGAACAAAATGTAGTTTCTGTTAAAACGAGGTTGACTATGGTCGTGGAATTCGTTAAAGTTAAAGTATCAAGGTCAAACAACTTGTGCGAACAGACGCATATTCTCGGTGGGCGTGAGCGTGGGACAGTGGGCGTGTAAAGCGAAAGCGACCCAAAGACGCGACCCTAGCCTGCTACGCGTTTCTTAAATTAACCTATTTAGGGAACAGACCACAGCTGTCAGGTGATGGGCGAGCAAGCCGCCCCCACATTAGCTTTGAACTGCAGTTACTCAAACAGGCAAGGCTGATTATTAGTCAGACTTGCTCATGAATTTTGACGTCAAGTCTTCTTCAACAAGGAAGCGGGCGAGACTAACACTATAATAAAGTTTACGGAAATCTGTCCGAAAATCTCAAAATAAATCACTGAGATGGAAGCAGATACGGGCGATGGTTCTGAAGGTATACTGCCACCGGTGCTCGAGCGAAGCCTGCCAGACGATGCGGCAGAGTACATGCTCCTCGTGGTGGACGACACACAGGCCAGGACGCCTGCGACTCTACCAGGCGCTGCAGCTCCCAGGCCGAGGGCAAGGCTGGATCAAATACGAAATGCTGCACTAAAGCTATCAGAGGATCTTACAAGGGATTTCATTTGGCAAAGAGACTCCTTCAATCTGGAAATCGTCAGCCGCAACAGTGAGTCTTGGCATTCTTTGCGCTACTTACACAACCAAGGAACGTTTACTGATGATTAGGCCTTCTGTATCTCCGTGGAATCACCAGCTACGGTGACTGCGTCGAAGATGAGTGGCTGATTGTGTATATTCTTTGCGAAATCAGCAAGCAGTTTCCAGACGTGTGGGTGCGAATCGGTGACAGCGACGGCGAGTTTCTGCTTGTCGAAGCGGCCAAGGCCGTGCCCCGATGGCTGAACCCGGAAATGGACGCCAACAGGATATGGATACACAATGGGAGGCTCATGGTTATTCCACTTGAAGCTCAAGCAATCAGCAGCAAGCCATTGCTAGGATTGGCCGATGCCGTCCAGATAATTCGGACTGCTCCAAACAGTCTGGTACACATCCCGGCACTTGAGGAAGAGGCCTTCCACCGGCTGAGAAAGTACCCTGGTCAAGTCGCTTCATCCATCTACCACACGTGCCTCATTCTACCGCGAAAGATTGCGTATGTGCTGCACGACCGGCCGCGCGCGATAGCACCGGCTGTCGAAGTATTTGTGGCACGGGACCCCATTTCGACGAAAAAGATCTTTGGAACTACAACTACACCCACAAACACAACGGCGAGCTTGGATAAGTCACCGCCGCCACCAACTTCGCATCAACTACAATTCCCACCAACTGACTTTGTTGTCATCAGCGTCAAGTTTACGCGAGTCTTGTATGCACAGCTGCGCGGCCAACGATTTACGCCGCCTACTGGATGGCCCGCTGCTTTTGGTGCTTTCTGTGAGGAGCGGTTCCTTTCACAAAAAGGCAAAGGAAAGGAAATAGAGGCTGGTGATGAGAGCTCCGACCTCGAGAAACTCCAGGCCATGCTGGAAGTGAGCATGAAACTGGCATGCGGCTTTGAGCTCATGGCGTCGACAGCCGATACAAGTAACAACCGAATTGTGCGTGAGGTCGGGCTTGTACTTGAAGACCTCGCAGAAGACGATACCGAGCTTCCTGCGGATAAGGAAATACAGAACTGGAAAGATTTCGACCGCGAAGATGACGATTCGTGGCTCAATATTGACTTTGATGATTTTGAACGGGAGCTGGACAGTGGCCGGAAAGAGGAGGAGCAGACAATCTCTCAAAATGAGGGAAGCAGCGCAAATATCAAGCAGGCCACCTCGACAGCAACCGGGGCTGGTTTCGGTGACGCTGCCGTGCAGACAGACCTACGACGGATTGTTTCGCAGTTCCAGGCATTTTTAAACGACAACAATGCTGGCATTGAGGGTGCCGAGTTTGACGAAATGGACGAGGATGACGACGACGACGAAGATTATGAGGACGACGAAGACGACAGCGACGACGATGGAGATGGTGTGGACTTTGACGAGGACGAGTTCAGCCGGCTCATGAGGGAGATGATGGGTCTGCCACCGGCTGAAGGTGCAACGCCAAAGGCAACAGCAAAGACAGAGACAGAACCCAAGGGAACGACCAAGGCAGTGGCCACGGCTAAACCCACGACAGACTCTGAAAAGCACGTGGCTAGCACAGAGGATGACGAAATGGAAAGCATCCTCAAGCTGGCAGCCCAGTTCGAAGCAGAGCTCAAGGGCCACGGCGCGCTGAAGCTGAACCCGCCCAAGGCCAAGTCCAAGGGCTCCTCGTCAAAGGAGATCGCTTCCGAAAAGGGAAGCATTTCAGCTGCTGTATCCCGGCCTCGGGGTGCAGAAGTCGAAAGCAACGATGAAGACGACGACGACGACGATAACGACGACGACGAGGTGGACGTTGACTTCAACCTGGCAAAGAACCTCCTCGAGAGCTTCAAGGGCCAAGAGGGTATGGCCGGACCGGCGGGAAACATCTTGAGCATGCTAGGCATGGCATTGCCCCGAGACAAGGACGACGATGAAGAAGACGATGAAGACTAGTGTCAATTATTTGGCTATTAGGGTAAATATAATAAGTATAATAAATATGACGATATGACAATATGGTTTTAATTGTTTCTAAATTGTATAGTACTACCGAGGCACGATTTTACGAGTAAAAGTCAAAGCAAACATCCGAAACAAAAGATTCATAAACCGTATATATATGATGTTACAAAATTCCACAAACCCCAAAAACGCCCCAGCGAATACGACAAAAAAAATAATAGTAAAATGCAAGACGAATTAAAGACGGAATAAAGTGTCTCTCGTCTGTCAGTAATGTGCAACATGGGACCCGAGACAAATTGCATAAGCAATCGCTAAAAGAAATGATGGCATGCATGCGGGATGACAGGCTGCAGTGTAGCACATGTCTCATCTGGTGGCCAGCATTACAACACCACGGCATCATCGTCTTGGTGTGTCGCCGCCGCTCTCTGAGCGTGGCCTCTTGGCAGGCGACATCTCTCCGCTCGGTCTGCGATGCCGAAACCGCTTCTTGGGGTCTTCGTCAACAGCCTCCAGCTTCGTCAATATTTCATTGAGTCGTTTCCGGGCTGCAAGCTCCTGTGTCGTCCGATCGCGGCCCGGATGGTAGAAGCCTCGCACAATCTGCACAATTGCATGGTAGCACTGGTACAGCAGGAGCCGAGCCGCCCTGTACTCCGGTTCCTCGTGGACTGCATGTGGCTCAAGTGGGCTGATAATGACCTCGTTGCTGTTGCCCATGCCGTTAAATCCACTCAGAAACGGCATGCTCGGCTGGTTGCAGAAGACGGAAGCGAACAGCGGGTCACCAAAGATGCAGTGGCTCCAGTCGCGAAAGCCTGTCACCACAATATCGGATGAGGGATCAGAGAATGGCGGTGATGACGAAGCCCGAAACTCCCTCAATGACGGGCTCGGGCTAGGAGGCAGGGGCGTGCTGGTATTGCTGGCATTGCTGGAATTGCTGGATTCCCCCTTCCCGCTCTTCTCAGGAGAGGTCTCTGGTGCATCTTCTGTCTCGTCTGACTCGGCTGCCGCATCGGCTAGTTTTGCCGTCTCTGTTGTTGGCGAGGTGGGCGACGCACTCCTGTGCTTGATCGGCTTTGAAATGGTGTCTTCGCTGCCTGATGGCGACTGCGCTGGCGACCGCTCGACAAGCAAATTGGTGTCGTCCATAGCATCAACCACTACGAGAGAAGGGGTTGTGACGGTGTCGAGAAGGTGTCCTAAACGCCGAAAGTGCTTGCGAACCGTTGGGTACGGCAACTGAACAGCCACATCTTCTCCGTCCCTCAGAATAGCTTCCAAGATGGTGTGGAAGGCTACCGACCAGCATCCTGTGCCGAGCATAATGTCATTTGCGCTGTTGGGACTATTTGCCGGGCCGATCTGAGACTTGGGCGAAAGCACAACCAATGCCGGGCCGAAGTTACCGGAATGGGGAGCTAGTTGGGATAATTGGCGGATGAGTTTGCCCGCCTGATAGTCAACTGCCATTCTTTCAGCTTGTGTTAGTGGCGACGAGAGAGACGTGATTGGCGTGCCGGAGGTGGGCTGGAAGACATTGAATGCCATGGGATGAGATGGAGGAGGGAGAGCACTGTTTCTATCCTCGATGGCGGGTCCTGGGATCGATTTCAGTGATACCGGAATCGGGATGTACTTTAATAGATCAGTCCGGATCGTGGCGGAAGCTGACATTAAAGCAGCGTCAATGCCACTTTTGTGACTGGAGAGACCGTGATGCATTGGCGTAGTAGGGGGCCTCGGCGTTAACTTTCTTGGAATTCGGGTGTTGGGAGACGTTGTGGTTGATGTCGTGGTCGTTGAAGACGGAGAATTGGGAAGAGAAGCTGCGGGAGAGATGGAAGAGGCAGAAGGAATGGATGGCAGGTTTGGTGGTGTGGTAGGGGTATGCATAACAGATGGAGGAGGTGTCTGGCGGTCTCGCGGAGGTGAGGCCGATCGCAGGAGTTCTTCTCTGATCCAGCGGATGACAACTGCTTCAGATCGAGGCCTGTTCTGCTCGACGCGCATAAGCCGTCTGAGGGTTTGTGGTGGGAGAGCCACAAGCATTGTAGAAGTATCGGACAGCTTGACCTCATATACTTGCTGTAGGCTGTGGTGAGGCAAAAGCTGAACAGAAGTGATGGCAGCGTGTGGTGGGACAATGTTTGAGACGATGGCCCGTATGTCCTGTGCGGACCGATCAAATGGTAGAGAGATTCGCTGCATGGAAGGCAACTGGAGTCTCGGTAGACAGGAGGCAGGTTTGAGTCTGACAGAGATTGCCTTGCAACCGTCGGTTCGGGTTCGCAGGTGCTGCGGGTGTTGCTGGTGGTGCTGCTGACGGTAGTGCTGGTATTGGCACTGACTCTGCTGCTGCTTTGTGAGACGTTGCAGGGTTAAGAGGTTTGGTACGACGGTGTTGCGAGATGTGCGAGACGTGTTAGATGAGCGAGATGAGCGAGTCATGCACGACGTATGCTGTCTCTGAGATGTCGTAGAGTTGGCGGAATTTCCAGGAGTCCAGTGGAGATGCGAGAGGAGAAAGGAACAGTATGCAGCCTGGAGGCGGTAGTGGTTGTGAATCTGGGAGTAGTGGATATCGTAAAGGCTGCTGGATTTCTCTGGGGGTGTAGACTGGTGACTACGATGATTAAGGTGATCCCGACGGTGGTGCTGCTGATGGTGATGATTTGGTTCAGGGTTTGCGTAGCGGACGGGATAGTGTCGATGTGTAAGGGCTAGGTCGTCCGGAAGCCTCCAGTCGACTGTGGTCTCTGTCTGTTGCATGGTCTTCTTGCTGGGATATTTCTGAGATAGAAAGTATAAAGCGAGGAAGGGGGCGAATATTAAAGGATATCTATAAGTAGACCTCTTTACAAAGACTGCATATGTGGTGGGTATGCAGGCTATAGCTGGAGGATGATATAAAACAACGGCGTCAAGCGGTGTCCAGTATTGACCCTTTCAAGGGGCTGCAGTTCAATGCATAAATAGGGCCGAGGATATCGGCAGACGGCGGTGAGGTTGCAGGTGACAGATTGTGGCTTTAATGTTTGGTTGCGGTTGATATGTCGTCGTCGTCCGTCGATCCTGAATTATTGGATGGGACCCTAGCCACTCTTAAGGACCGAACGCCTTCTTATTTCCGGCCTTGTTGATCCGAATGAATGTATATCGAAGACGTTGAGACTGGGGTGGTTATTGATTGCAAATAACCCGGTGTTGGAGTTAAAGCAGACGTAGACTTTTGAATACTTGGATTGTGCTAGTCACGTATCGGGTGGAAACTGTTGAAAAACGGCTTGTGCATAGGCGAGGCCCGGGGAGGTAATGGGCGCCGCAGACGTATGTAGTTGGTTGTCGATTCTCGGAAAAGAAGGGCTGTGGTAGGCTAAGGCGAGATGAGAAAGAGACGAATGGAAATCTGAAAAACGATATAATGGATACCAAAAGCGAGATCAAGATGAAGAGAGAGACCAACCAGAGAGCATCAAACAATAAGGATAGTAAAATATTAGAAATAAATTATGGGACTGGGCAGCTTCACATGGGGGGAAATGTGATAGTTCAGCCGAAGTTGTGCTTGTTGGCACCCTCGATGTGTGGATGATAAAGATCCAGCATGTCCCATAAGCCGTGAGATGTGGCTCGAAAGGGAAGAGAGAAGCGAAAAAGGGCAGAAAACCGGGGCCCGAGCAGGATGATGCAGACGCCGGGGAAAACGGAGGTGTGGGTATATGGTAGAGGAGATAGAAGGATAAATGTGTGTAGATGTTTGTGAAAAGGGAAAAGAAGCCAAAAACAGAAGTATAGCCGGGCTGGAAGAGCTACAGACCGGTGCCGTTTTGGGTAGCTGTCTATACGAAGGGGTTTGAGAACCAGGAGCAAGGAAAGGGAACGGACGAGAGCTGCTAGTGTGTCCCGGGCTGCATAAGAGATGCAAGTGCGAGTTGCGAGCGTTCCGTGTAGCCGTATAGATGTGTAGTTTGGTGGATGTATATTTGTTTTGTGCGGATGGTAACGCAAGCGAGTGGGAAAGGGTTTGAGATCCAGGCAGAATCTCGAGTTAAGGCCCGGTTTTTCAAAAGTACTAATCCTGGTACTAGTACTGGCACTGATCTGGCACTGATACTGACGCTGATACTGACACTAATACTGACACTGATATGTCGCTAGAGGCTCGTGGGTGGTCAGGTGGTAGCAGTATGCCGTGCGAGCAGTACAAGTCCCATGCCGCAGCCAAGGTTGATACGCAAGCCGTGTGATGGAAGTTTGATGGAATGCGAATAGAATGCAGACAGAACCTAGGGGGACCGACAAGCTGGTACTGGTGGCTATGATCCCAATATAGAGACGGCTCGTCTGGCCATTTTGGGTTTATATGGACGGTGATGTTATTGACGTGAATGGCGGTATAAGCGGACAATTAGGTATGGGAGGTAGGAGGTAAGGAGGTAGGCGATACTAGGAGACAAGTTCTGAATAAGAGACAGGAGACAGAAACAGACTGAAGACAGGAGAGGATAGACAAGAGACAGGAGACAGGAGGAGTCAAGTCAAGAGTCAGGGAGTCAAAGGGACGAATGAAGATGTCGAGACAAGGGACAGCTTGCCGTCTGTCAAGCTGTTGCAGAGAAGGTGACTTGGAAGCGAGGAGAGGCAGACTCAGTCAATGCAAGCGAGCGGACGGTGGTGGTGGTAATGACAGTGGTGGATGGTGGGCTGTGAGTGGTGGCGATGGTGGTGGTGGTGGATGAGGTGCGGCAAGATAGTGACAGGTGAGTAAGCAGAGAGACACAGTTGCAGCAGGTACGGTTGGTCTCGCCAAAGTGAGATTGCGGCGCAGAGGGCAAGACTGGGCCTGGCGAATGAGGTGTTACAGGTAGCGAGAGACGGAGAGGGCGCGGTCCAGGACGGGCTAGTCGTCCGTCTAGAGTAGCAAGCCCCGACGTGTTTTAGTTTGGGGGAGAGAGTCTCAGAGAATGAAGATGGAAGGAGCGAGTGGTGCTGCGTATACAGGTAACTATGGAAAGGAAAGAGCGGCACGCTGGAACAAGAAAGCAACTGTCGATGCACTACGGTGACCCTAAAATGGAAGGAGCTCTGATAGTTGTTCAAGTTGTATCATCTTACCCATCAGTCCTTTTACAGTCAACGTATTATGCACACACATACACATACAGTATTGGCACAAGCGAGACCAAGCCAAAAGTAGCACTTGCGTTCGGCCGTTCTGGCCAGACCCAGACAAAACACTACATAGTACACACGCGATTCTAGACACCAGACGCAGCACGTACGCGGTAGAGCGATTCTGCAGAGATGCAGGAGCTATGACCAGAGCGCCTTTATGGCTTGCCGATTGTCAATGCGCATGCGCTGTGCATTCTAATGTTTATGCGCTGGGCTTGCTCTGATATTATTACCAGATATCACGGACTACTCGTGAATGCGCATATTGCACAGAATCTCCGATGAGTAGGCCCCACATTTTAAAAACTCCGGTGGAAGGAACGATGGTGGCCGCGTGAAAATAGGAAGTAGATGAAGAAGGAGCACATCTTGGATGAAAGAATAAGAGAGAGCATACAAAAGACATCCAGGAGCCAGCTTCTCGACAAGACCTCAATAAGACTGGAAAAACAAATAAGAGAAAGTGGGTGAAGTCGCAAAAGTTGCAAACAGTTGGAGAGACAATCAAAAGGGCAATAAGCCAGCTGGCGCGTTTATTGGACTCAGCCAAGCGAGAAATGTTGTTAGTGGCGGGACGGACGAACTATGTGGAGGGCAGGATGTAAAGGGATAGAGAAGCGAGCAGGTGGGGGGTTAAGGATGGAAGAGGCGAGAAAAGGAAGGAGTAGAGAAAACAGGATAATGGGCAAAGCAAATAGGCAAAAAAAGGAAAGAGCAGAGAGAGAGGAAAGAACTAGTTACAGACTGGACAAGAAAGGAAAGGGCCAACTACCAAAGACACGCTGAAGAAGCCACTGCTCCATGGCCCACCAAACAAAGTCCGTGTTATTACGACGTGAAGCGAGCTGTGGGATGGGAAATGGAACACGGGACAGAGAAGAAAAGAAGAACGGAACGAGAGAAACGAGAGAGAAGAGAATACTCCGCAAAAAGGAATATAATAAGCCTGACAGCTCCCGCACTGCAACAGCAGTAACATCAAATCAGATACGACGCACAAAACGCAGTATTAGCCTCAGAAATGGCATCCTTTTCTCGGCGGTATTCTTTGCATTGACTATCGTATTAATAAATGCTATATAAACATGAAAATGGCTAGAGTAAAGATACTATTGCTTCAATATCCTCCGTAGCTTGTAGTAGACAGGGGCAAGCGAGACAGGTCGTCTGTGATTGGCCAGCCTTAAGCGAGACCACAGGGCCGGGGGCGGGTCTAGGCCAGTGACATCATGCGGGACGGATCAGGCTTTGACGAATGGGGTATTAGTGAGCTGCAAAGTGGGGCCGCGTTTGTGCAGGCGGCTTCTGGTCGACTTCTGGATGGAAATGAAACATGCGCATGAAACTGGTTACTCAGTAATACATGGCATGTCCCGGTAGAGATGGAGGACAGGTTCTTACTGGCTGGGATATACATGTCAAAGTTGAGCATCAGTCAGGCTTGAATTGCATAAAAATCAAGCAGATCAAGGTGTGTGTTTTTTTCTTTTCCGAAACGAATTCTTTTTTCGAAACGAATAAACGATATTTAATAAAGATCTCGCAGTAACAGAGGCAATCTTTGGAAGCGCTCTCCAACTCAACAAACCAAGACACGATTACCAAAAAGGCAGGTACGACACCGGCAGCCTTACCAAGCGAGCCTGATGGAGACCGTCTGTTACCAAGCCTGATAAACATATCCCGCTGTACTTCGGTGTTTGCTTTCTCACTACTGATTACCTACCGCCGGTGTTTTCGGTAATTGTTTGTGCAGGCAACATACAACAGGCACTACAGCTCGTAAATAGCCCGAATCATACCGCCCTCTCCTCGGATCTCCCTCCACATGCGACCTACTCCGCAAACAAACCCCGATATGCCAACAAAAATACCTTGTAGGCTGCAACACTGTTGCAGTTGCAGTTGTAATCAGGCTATGGATCGGCACAGGAATCCGTCTGGGTCGTCTTCTCTGGGATGCAGCCGTCCCGCGGAAACATTAGTCGAGTTCGTCAAATTTATCAAATTAAGGCTTAGCGTGGCAGTTTCTCCACTTTTGTATCAATGTACTTACTGTACTCAGTAATATCGATATCAAAGATCGAATCTCCCCCTCTACGACAGTAGCATCGAATAAGCAGGTATTCAATGCCCCCTTGTCTCGACTAGTTTCTTTGGTCAGTCGTCTGCTCGCAGAGCTTCTACTTGATGTACTCTGTCGTACTGCTGATCACCACACTCACATGCCTGTTTCTACTATTTCTACTTCGCCGACCTCCTCGCCAGTAGTTCTCAGCTCGTCGGCCTGCTTCTGCTTCTCTACCCTGTCTGTCCTGTTGCTCTGCTTCTCTCAATTTCAGCTCCTTGCCGTACTAGCCGCATAAACATCAAATACACTTACGAGCCACCGGAGAACACTCCGCCGTCTGTAATACGCCGGCTGTCTCGTGCCGTCACGCTGCCAGGTCCCGTTCTATTTTGATCCTCCACACGGGCCTCTCCCGTCAAGACCATTACCAATACCCACACCCAGACCCAGACCGCCAGGTGCCAGCTTTCCTTTGTGCCTTTACTACGTACTGGCATGTACCCTTGGCTCCGCGAGCCGTATTTCTGCACTCCTTCGCGTAATGCTATTTGTACACGTAGAGAGTAGAGTTCGCCATGCTCCGTATATCATCCACATGCTGCTTGGTATTTATCTAGTACAGTAGTATCTAGCACACAATAGAGGACCCACGAATCTGGTAAGCGGCCGGCTACAGCTGTCGGACAAGTAATAGACGAGCCAAGCCTCAGCGAAGCCTTTTCTAGTCTAATCGTTCTTCCGGTCGCTTGGTTTCTGTTTCTTTGTTTGTTTCCTGTTCCTGTTCCTATTTCTTTTCCTTTTTTTTCTGTTCTTCCCACGTCGTCGAGGCTGGTGGTTCCCCGTGTTCGGAGAAGATCGTCGTTGTATACAGCTCTACCATACTTCATATATAAATCTAGCACTAATCACTGCTGCGTATGGAATAAATAGACGAGCCAGCTGTTGTCTTCTCTCTAGTCTGAAAAATAGGCGAGATACAATTCCGGCTTACTGACTTATGGCTTCCCTCACTGGCCCCTCCACTTGTACAGCTCCGTGCAAATAGTGCTTGCATGCATTAAAACCATGCGCATACCAGACCAGAGACGCTGGTATTCCTGCAGTAGTCCTTACTTACTTGACACTTGCACTCTGGCCCTGGCCTGCATCCTGGACGACGTACTGGACTGTATTTAGCCCATTTACTACTAATATTTACAACAAATAATGACAAGACATGCCATGGCACACGACAGCATGACAGCATGACAGCATGACAGCATGACAGCATGACAACACAAGCCGACCTCCTGCAGCTCGTCCACTTCGGCCCATAGGCAACCATGCCATGTCCGCATGTCATCGTATTCTCTGCATTGTCCTTGAAATACTTTCCCATCACATCTTTGAGTCACTCTCACTCTCACCGCATCACGCACTTGCACCGCAGCTGTCATAGCTGTCACTTGTCAAGTAATAAAAATATGTTGTTGCCGATTTGTTACCGATCAAAATAGACGTTGGTGCTATCGTAGCATGCATTGTGTGTTTGTATGTAGCATTGCAGGTGAAAATAAGACAACGAGTTGGGTATTGTCGTGCTTTCTGGATTCCTGATTCTTCTCTGATTCAGGCTTTGATGCTGTCTCTTTATGCATTGTCTTCTGTGTTATAGGGTCCTTTTGGCCCGTAGATGCAATACATATCGATATAAAACAACCGAGTAAATACAACCAACCCCTTGGGTCTTGCTTCAAATGGCCTGGTGTCCTACTATTGCTGCCTGCTCTTGAATGTATAATGTCTTGCTGCCTTGTTGCATCGGCAATCTTGCCTCGATCATGTCTTGCGCGCTGCCAGGTACAAGACAGCCAGGGGCGTCTGGCTTGGGAATGAGTAAATGAGCAGTTGCAAACGAGCAATGAAATGAAAGACACAATATCACCGTCGGTGCTGACGCCGTTGTATGTTTCTTTATCCTCATTTGTCTTTTATTGTCTTTTATTCGTCATCTCATTCACATCTCGCTTCGACAGCCTATATGGTCTGTGAGGTCTGTGAGATCGGTAGAATGCAATTCGCATAAAGCTTGGTGCACATGTTGTAGGGCAATGGCCTCGATCGCGTACGCGCCTTACTCGCCAGAGACCTCTGTCAGTGTCTGAGTCGCTGTCTGGGCCACTGTGTCGGCCTTGCTTGCGGCCTCCGCCAATTCAACGTTGCCTGCGCCGACGGAGCTTTCGCCGTCTGCAGCACTGGCTGCCTTTTCGGCTTCCAGCTTCGCCGCCCATGCGTCGGCCGCGTCCTTGCGCGCCTGGTTGTAGATGGCCGTAATGTTGAACTTGCGCAGCTCTGCCTCCCACGCGCCCGAGACGACACTCATGCCAATCGTGTTCTTGAACACCTCCACCAGGATGACCTTGTCGGGGTTGGTCAGGTTCACTTTGTGGTGGCTCTGGTCGATAAGCTGCGCCACCTGGTCGACGAGCGCCCGAGTCTGCAGGCCGTCGTGACGCCGGATGCTCGCACGGATAGAAAACTATAGGTTAGAGTTGTGCTCTTTTAAAAAGAAAGAAAGTATACAAAAGACATAGGGTATAAACTTACCGAGTATGGTGGCCTCTCTTCGTCCAAATCCTCAGCCGGGCTCAAAGCATCTCCGCCGTCTTCGTCACCCGCATCTTCATCAGCCTCGGCCTCGGCCTCGGCTTCCGCCTTTTCTGCCTTTTCAGCTTCCTCGGCGGCAATCTCGTCCTCGCCCTTGGGAACGAGCTTAAAGTACTGGGCCATGACCGCGCGGCAGACGCCCTTGATGCCCAGCGGTGTGGCTTTGCCAATCGTCGTGACGGGCGTGAGGCGGTTGACGTACTTGCACGACCGCACCGTCGGCGTCGCAGACTTGCCCGTGCGGATGGCCTCCTCCTCGAGTGCCGCCGCCGCGTCGGCCTCCTTCTTGGTGTCGATGCAGATCTGCTCGACAATCTTAACCGGATCGAGGGGCGGCTTGAGGCACGAGAAGCCTACGCAGGTAAGGCTCATGTCGTAGCGGACAATGTGCTTGTGCGGCTGCTTGGCGTCCTTTTTCATCTCTGCCAGCTCGCGCTGGATCATGGCCGTGATGTCGTCTTCGTCGGCGGCGGTCTCCTTGTCGTCCTCATTCCCCTCTCCCTCGCCCTGGGGATCGATGCCGTACAGCGTCTTGGCATACTTCTGGTACAGATCGTTGATTTCCTTGCCGGCCTTGCGCTCCATGCCGCGCGCGCACGTCAGCCAGACGCCGGCCATGCCCACGGGTTTCGCAGACCCCCAGACCTCGGCCTTGTTAGCAAGCCGCTCGGTCTGGTGCGTCGTGGTCCATTTTCCCTTGTTGCCCGCCTTCTTTCTCTTGGTATTCGGGCCGGCGCCGTCGTGAGCGCCCTTTCTCTTCTCCGACATTATGAGTTTTGTAGTGTTGTAGTTGCAGTGTGATGGTTTGGTGAAGGCAATAGAATGACAGGGTTGGACGTGCAGACTGCTCGGCCGTTGAACGTGTAACGTTGTAGTGAGATTGCCTCAAAAATAACAGAAAGCAATGAGAATGCCAAACGTGAGTGAGGTCAAAAAGAAGATGAGGTTAGCGTGAATGTGTAAAAAGCTGATTTCCATATCATGGGATCACGTGACGGCATGGCAGCTTGTTCCTTCTACCCAGCAAGACAATTATCGCCGGATTCCATGATGACGGGTATTTTTCGTGATGGTTTTAATATGTTATAGATTTGTTGAAATAATTACATTGTATTTTGTAAACTAATGCCTAGTGCAAAGTGGTTATTTGTCTGATGAAAAGAAAGTACTTGGGCCGGAGTGAACTAATGCAACATGATGCAACTACGATTATAATGGTTAAAGATAAATAAATATAGAAAAAGAAGAAGAAAAAAAAAACGAATTAAGTGAAGAAATTCACGGTAAGGCTGTAACATCCAGTAAAATATGATGGCTTTGTTTTTGGAAGCTCCCACTTACCGAGTGCTGCCTGGCGTACGCCATGTTATGGCCGGTGATTCATCTAATATCATCACATCGAGGTGAGGCCCTCCATAGTCGAGTAGGCTGACAGCAGGCAATCATGTAGACGAGAATAAAGTAAATAATTAATGAGTGTAGATTAGTTATCAAACTAGTTACGAGTTGGGCAAACGTTAATAATGCCAATGTCAGATTGCTCTGCTGGTTGGTTTAGAAAAACAGTCAAAAGTCAGAAGACGAAAGTCGAAAAGTAAACATGACAGAGACAAACAGACAAAGCGAGCAAGACATGTGAGAAGATAGAATCGTTGACAGATAGATAGAGGAATATAAAAGATAAGAACTGAAGATAATGATAACCAAAGATCCAGAGATGGACGACGATATATAAGCAAAATATAGAAGATGAAAGACGAAATAAACCAAATAGAAATAGAAACCAAAAGTCCTAGCCCAAGTCTCTCGCAAGAGTCGTGAATAAACGAGAGTGCAGCAATGTCGCCAGTACTTTGCAAAAAATAGAGAAAACCTAATAATAATAAAAACCAATCCATGTGTCGTAAAGTCGTGCTTAGCGGTACCGGCCGCGGCCGCCGACACAGCTGATACTGTCGTCGGGCGTAACACTGTCGGCATCGCCGTCGTCGTCGTCGTAGCCGCCGTCGTAGCGGTCGTCTTCGTAGCGAGGAGCATGGCTGTGGCTGTGGCTGCTGGCGCGGCCGCGGTGGTCTGAGCGGTCTGAGCGGTGGTGCGACTGCGAAGAATAGCCGCGGCTGCCGCTGCGCAGCGTGGCATGGCTTTCCGCACGCTCTGTGGGCGGCGCGCGGCTACTGCTGGAGCGCACGAGGGTGGCCTGGCTGTCGTTGGGAATCTCATACTCGCCGTACGCGTGGCCGCGACTGCGGCTGCTCGACCGGCTGCGACGGCTGGACGGCTGGTGCTGTGAGTGCTGCGAATAGCCCTGCGACGACGGGGCATACGTCGATGCGCGCAGGGGGGCACTGCGGCTCGAGTTGGGCGGCACTCTGCTGCGCTCAGTACGCTCGGACACGTAGCTGCGCTTGTCGTATCTGTCGTACTTGTCGTATCTGTCGCTCTTTTCGTAGCGATCGGCCTTTTCATAGTGGTCGGCCTTGTCATACTTGTCGTAGCCGCTCTTCTCGTAGCCGTCGTAGCCATTGCCATAATCGTAGCCGTCAAAGGGACCCTTTTCACTGCCGCTGGTCAACATGAGCGGCGCGCGGTCGACCGGGGCTTCGCTGCGGCTGCGGCTGCTGCGGGCATAGGTCGATGGGGCCTTGGCCGACCGCGCATATGTTGTGTGGTAGCTGGGTGGAGGTGCGACCGAGGCGGCGTCCTTGTAGTCGTAGACGTCCTCAATCTGACGCACATCCTTTTGCGACGAAATGGACCGCGTGCGCGAAGTGCGCATACCGCCATTGTCGCGCGCAGAGTAGCGGCTGGCGGCGTACTCGGGTCCATACGCAATAGCGGCTGGCGCAGTCTCGCGGCGCTGAAACGACGGGACATCGTCGCCGTAGCCGCGGTCGTTGTAGTTGCAGTCGTACTCATAGGGCAGTTCCCGGGTGGCGCCACTGCGCGACTGTGAACGGCTGCGCATGACCGTGTAGGTGATGGCGGCACCGGCCATGGCGCCAACGGCACCGGCAGCAGCGAGGCCAAAGGAGCCCATGCCGCCCTTGTTAGAGGACGACGAGGTGGAGGGATCCGACTCATACGAGGCAGCCGACGCTGACGTGGCACTGCGGCGCAGAGTGCCCATGCGGTCATTTCTGGACGACGAGTAGTGGTCGTAGTAGGCAGGGGACATGTCTGCAGTCGCAACAGTGCCACGGTGGCGGGACGAGCCTGTTGTTAGTGCGGTGGCGCCGCTGGAGCTGTAGCGGGGGCTGAACATGGAGGGCGCAGTGGCAGATGCCGAGGTGGAATAATCGAGGACGCGACTGGAGTTGTAGTGGTGGGATGAGCGGCCTCCGCCGTAGTGTGAAGACTGGTGGTAGGGCTGGTACTCGACCGCCATGGTATTGCCGTCAAAGTCGGAGACGCGAGCGACGATGGTGGACGAGTGGGAGTTTGTTTGCGAGTTGGCCTGGGAGTGAGACGACGAAAAGTAGTCTTCAACAGAGGGGATGATGTGGTTGTGTTTCTCGGGGGCGGGATTGAGCGACTCTTTGGTTCCAATGACGGCGGCAGACCGGGGGAATGCTCTCAGGGCGGCAGCATGGAACTCGTTGACGGCGTCGAGCGAGTTGGCGGAGAGGACTATGCGGGCGAGCTGGAGAGGGCGATTGTCGACAAGACGAAGCTGGAAGACGGGGGAGTCGGTGTATTCGTCGCCAAAGACGAGGACGGGGTTGCTTTTTACAAGGGCGGTGGATGAGCTTGGGGTTTCATTGGGGTGGGTGTGGCCTGCGTGGTTTGCAAGGTAGCCGAGACCGAGGGACTGGGTGATGGCAGAGTAGAAGGATGAGGCCGAAGAGAGACGGCTGACTTCGAGGACGGGAAGCATGGATAGATATATAGAGGAGAGGAGTGGAGGAAAGAGAAGAAGAAAAGAAGAAAAGAAAAGAGGAGAAGAGGCAAAGGCAAGAACAGAAAATGGAAGGAGCGATAATATAAGAACAATAAAAACGGAAAGAGCGAGCGACAGTATTGCTGTATCTTAGGATGTGAAATGGGCAGGAAGGAACGGACCAAGTGCCTGAATTCACAGTGTAAGAAAGGGTACTTGTGTACAGGGAGTTATGTACCGATATGAACTGAATTAATAGGGGCTGCGCGAAGTGGTGTGAGACGGGGATTGCTTGGGGGAGTGCCTAGGGGTGCCTAGGACTGCTTAGGGTGCTTAGGGGCAAGCCAGACGAAAGGAGCAAAGTTATGCAACGGGAGGCAAAACGATGGCAATGGTGGCTGGCAATGAGGCCAAAATGATCTGAAAGCGGGATAGATAATGAGGAATATTTTGAGAGAATAGAAGAAAAACCCGAAAAATAGCAGTCCGAAAAATAGCAGTCCGAAAAATAGGGCGAGCTGAGACGAGTTGTGCACTTGGGAGGACCGCGGAGGGAGGGAGCTGTGTCTGGGGCTGTTGGGTGATTGGAATGCGCTGGTCTTGAGTGTTTATGTTTATGGCGTGTGATATTGATTTGCAGTTGTTGAGCTAGAGGGAGGAGGGGGGAGATGCCGGCCGGCCTGATGCTGAGACAAGGGTCGATGACGATGAAGTCGGCAGTCTGGGTTGTTGATCCTGGTGTGGTTTGTTTGGCCTCTTTGTCTGCTTTGTTTATTCCTCGTTAGGTGTGACGGTGTTGTGCATGCAAGGGGATGAGGCCGCGATGAGGTCGTTGTGCGTTGGATGTTGGAGGGTGGTTCAGGGTTGGTGATTGTATGTTGTATATTGTGTTTGTATATTGTATCTCTGTGCTTGCTTGGGCTCTGTTGATCGAGTGACTCCTTAATGTCTCCTTATTGTCTCTTGTCTCCCGTGCTGTGTTGTCGTCGTGTCGTCGTGTCGTCGTGTCGTCGATCTCGGTTGTTACTTTTGCTTCGTTTTGTCTCGTCTTGTTTCGACCTGTCCGCCTCTTGCAGGCCTCTCTATGGGCATCCCCTTATATCTATGCCTCTGCCCTCTTCTCTGTCTACTACTCTAGCTGCCCTCTTTCTGCCCTCTACTGACCCCTCTGCCACCACCACGTTGATGCCACTCCAGCGGGTCTGCCAACGCACTTTGTCTCCAGGGCGGCCACAGTTGCGGTCAACAAGCACTCATGCCCGACGGGGTGTAATTTTGACGTGTATTTCTTGGTTTTTGATCAATGCAAATTCCAACTATCAGCTATTAGTTATTTTCGCACATCTCCATTGTTGTGATTGCATGCCGGCATGGGGCATTGGGCCGGAGTGCACCGCGCCTTTCTGCGACGTGACCCAGCCCAAGCCATGCTTTGTATCTATGTATTCCACGGAGTAGCATATTAATCTAGAAAGCATAGCAAGCTCTAGCAAACTTTAACAAACTCTGGCATACACTCTGCATGTCATCTCACATCCTACAAACGACGCCGGCTGTCGGCGAGATACACTCTTGGACACAGCCAACCTGGATCGGGTCAGGATATGCGAAATGAGGTAGGCTGACAGCAAGCATGTTATTTATATTCTAGCATTTGCTGCATTCGTTCAATCAATCTGATGCTCGATGACGCTGGTTTTCGGAGTGGTGATTATATGCAGCCCGGCCTGAGTGTTGCAGTGTACTATGATGTATGAACATATAGTAGGTGGCACTTTGTATCACGTGTCTGTCCTGATTCTATTCTCTCTCCTCTGGTCTTCAATCTTCAGTCCGTCTTGATTCACATGTTTCACTCCGACATCTCGATCTCCTCTACAAGCCACTCTGTCCAAGACTGTCCAGGACTGTCCAAGACTGTCCAAGACGGCCCAAAAGTATTCCTGCTGTTTCCCGCCCTCTGCCTGCTCTGTGCCCGCTCTGCCGCTCTGTTCCCTGCCACATTGCGGATACTGCAGTAGTGTAGGCGGATAGGCAGATCTTAGGGGTGTCCAATTATTAGTGAGGGTACTCGGTAAAGTGTAATAGTGGCCGTTTTCATCAAAACCTATTCGCACCGACAGATCTGCCGTGAGCAAGTTGGAACAGCTTGACAAAGCTTGACAAGAGGGTGTGAAGACGGGCGCATAGGACGGCAGAAGTGAAAAAAAAACTGGAGCAAAGAAGGCCGAGATGTGGCGGCTAGAAGGAGAGGTGGAAGGGAGATGGAAGACGAAGACGAGGACGAGGACGGAAACCATCAGACGCTGCACACTGGCTGTGTGTCGCAGTGTGCCGCAGTGCGCAGTGTGCCATCTGTGCCACCGCCTGCGTGCTAAGAATATAGTGTGAGACTTGTAAGACTGAGCCAAAGAGGCAGGCACACACGACGGCCGTCCGTCTTACTCGGTAATACCGTGTAATACTGTAGGTATCTTACAGCAGCAGTACTCGCACATGTACCCTGTCTGACAGACTTCTACTTTCTACATACCCACGCTGTATTTGTACAGAGTACTATTTCTACCACCATACTACCACCCTCTGCATCTACTGCAGCATCTTACAGACTCCGATTGCATGCCGTCGGTTGATCACATTGTAGGCCATCACACTCTGTCCATCACACCCCGACATCACATCACAGCAACCCTCTATCACTAGATGATAAGGAGTCGAGGTACTGAGGTAGTATCACCCGCTATCAATACAAATCCCGCGCTTGACGAGCACCAGACTCGGAGCTGAGACATGTTCCATACAGCAGTCACCTGCCAGTCCTTGTGCGAGTAGATGTGCACAAGGTTGCAGCAGGCTGGCAGAAGCGGAGGCAGAGGCATACCTGCAAAAGGTGGTATTGTTCTTAGCTTCTGAATAGAATATCCCAAATAGGTAGTTGTTCCTACATAACATCTTATGAAAGAAGACGCGCAATATTGCCACTCTGTCGCGGATGATCAAACGAAGACACGGGAGACTAATCACGGGCCGCAGCTTGACAAAGGGCGGCATACAGTACTACTTTTGGCATTAGATGCGCTAATTAGTGCGAACAGACAGCAGACAGCAGACAACTGGCGTGGCTATGGCCCGGCCAAGAGAGGGAGCCCTCAGAGGCGTCGCCGTCAAGCGTCAAGTTGTCAACCTGGTGGAGGCAAGAAGTGGCAGGAAAAACAGCAGAGACAAAGACAACCCGAAATGGGAAGCAGCGATCATCACTCGACTCTGATACTCAACTCGAGACAGCCCTCTCACTCGCGCAGGATACATTCCGAAAGTGAGGGGCATCGCCGCCATGAGCATGATTGGCTGCCACGCACCACCATGCCATGTCGTATTTACTCCGTATTATATTCCATGTCCATACAAAAAGTGTACAAAACAAAATAAAATACATAAACGCTGGCCACTCAAAACCACCCATCAAGTGTGCCCAAAAACCAAGCTCTGCGTGATGAGTAGAACTCATCCAATCAGCTGCCGAACAAGACGCTCGGGCAACAAGTGCTCTTCCATTTACAGTATCACAGTTCTTCGGAAGCTCGAATAGTCGAACAGAATACAAACCAAATGGGGCGACAACGCAGACGCTGCCCGCCAGTCCCGCAGTGCTGGCGTCCATAGAACGAGGCGGAATCTGCAGCTGTCGTTTAAACAGTTCACAGAGTCAGTCTGGAGTTTAGAGTGTGGGGTCGGTTTGGGTCGGATTACTCAAAAAATAGGAAACAAAAAAGGAACGAAAAGGAATGGCTGGCAGCTCTTCCGTTCTGCCGCAGGGCAATGGCATCCGGAGACCGCAGACTGCATACATTGACTAGGCGACCGGCTGCATGCAATAGGGGGCACGCCTTGTTTTGTGTATCGTCGCTGGCCAACAATGCGTTTGTTGCATACTATGTATTGTGTCGACAGACAAATGGGACTGCAAACTGCAATAGTAGCAGAGCCATTCCAAAGACAAGGCTGAACAAACTGCACTTTGCATCTCACGCCGGCTTACTGGCCCGGCCGACCAACCATTGACTCTACAAGCCGGCCAATGGGCCCAGACCTCCTGGATATGTGCACTTTGAAGCTGAATTGGGGTTGTTGTATTTGCAGTTGCACTGCCGTCTGTCAAATCACACGTGTAGCAGATAAGAGTGCTGTTCTGATTATGCATAATGTGCAGTTCTGTTTTCGTGGTTTATCGAATAGGACATCAAAACAACTGCATACATAATACATAGGACATCAAAACGCGCAGAAAGGCACCGGCCGCACAAAAAGGCGTCTGCGCTGTATTGCCCGGCAGATGCAGAGCCGCCTTATCGCCTGCGGCCTTCTGGTCACCTGCTCACCTCCTGCCCCTATCGCGTACCACGTCGCAGGCGCGCTGAACATCTTGATTGATTTTGGCATTAAAAGTATTTATTGATTTTATAAACGCCGGCCCAAGTCGCAAACTCCATTCCAGGTGGTGAATAGTAACAGCAATAGTAACAGAAACAGTAGCAGTGGTGGTAGGTGGCAGAAGAGTCCAAGTCCAGTCCAGCAAGCCGGTGTAGATGGCTGGCTGTGGCATTGTCGGTGTCGCTTGTCTAGGCTATCGTCACTTTTCATTTTTGGCCGGTGCCGTCGCGCTGTGTTGTTGTCGTGACTGGTCCATCGTGTCGGTCTCGTGAGTTCCGTGTTTCTTTCTTCTTCCTTCGTCCTTCTTCCTTGTTTCGTATCGTCCCCTCGGTCGTCTCCTTTGTGTCGTTAGCATCCCTATCGTCTCCTTGTTTGTCGTAGTTCGCGTGCTTGTCCCCCACTGTGTTAGTAGTCATGGGGTCCATCATCCAGTCGGTGAGTAGTATCGGCCAAACTAGTCGTGCCAGGTGTCCAAGGTGAAGGTATGCAGATGCGGATGCAACAGGTCCAAAGAGCGGTCAAGCCCCAAACTTGAATCCTCCCCAAGCAGTAGCAGCAAGCAAGCAAGCAGACAAACAAGGGGAAATAGAAATAAGAAAACAAGTAAACAAAGACAAAAGAAAGTGTGGAACAAGTTGAAGTGTTCCACCAAAAAGACAACTCCAATACTAAATAGTATCGGGCCTCTCTTCTGGATCCCAGTGTTGAACGCCCCATGTTTTGGTTGCAAAAACAGCAGACAGCGCAGTGACACAAGATAATGACCCAAGCATAAAACAACACGACTTCAGTGACAGGCACCGCACTGCATTCATCTGTTGCTGTCATGTTGTATAACAGAACATACGAATCGTGCGCCGCCGTCGTCGTAACAAAACTCACTGTAAAACGCAAACGCAAGCCAAACGCAAGCCAAAAGCAAAAAGCAGGAAGCAAGATCAAGGCCGCAAAAGTAGAGTAGCAATCAACAACACGGTAGCAGTCGAGGGAGTCGCGCAGAATAAAACTCAAGTAAAGAGACTTGGGCAAAGAGACATCGTGGGAGTTGAGACTTGGGCGCGAATCGGCTCTTTCCGGGAGCACACTGTCCTTGTGTCCATTGCGTCCATTGTGTCCATGCCATTTCTGGCATTTTCGTTGTGCTCCCACTCGTGTCTCTCTTCGAGATTCTCTCGTTGGTCTTTGTCTCGCTGTGCCACTCTTGTCAACCGCTGTGATGTCGTGCTACCGCCTTCCGGAACCTCTCACAAGCAATCCCACTCGTCACCCCGCCTCGAGGACAAGGAAACCATGCCCAACCAGTTGATTCATTTTTCATCTTTTCCATTTTTCATCTCGGTTCCTCCTCTTTTCTAATCCATGATTTCCATTACTTTGATCCTCAACACATCTACAGAATGCCCCACGAGTCTTCGGCGGCATGGCAGAACTTGCTGCATGCTACACTCGCAGACAAGCTGTAGTTGCTGATGGAAATCTTGTCGTCCACAAACGCGTCGGCAAAGTTGTCGGGGCCCTTGGCCATCGCACCAACAAACACGCAGATGCTCTCCTTCTCGTTCAGGCCGTCAACGTAGTCCCGCACAGGCTGCACCTCCGCATCGAAACTCAGCGTCACCTTGCGACAGTTGGGCGGCAGGTGGTCTGTAATAGGGTTCTTGATCACCCGCAGCAGCTTTTCCTGCGAGTTAGTAGACCGGATGGAAAGCCGGTGGAGCAGCTGCACCATCAGACCTGCAAACCGCTTAAACGTCCGCGGAATGCGCACGCTCGGCGACACCTCAATCAGCACATCCTTGGCCGTCAGAATGTAGATCTGCAGGCGGCCGGCCTTGTTGATGGGCGAGTCCAGCAGCGTCAGTAGGCACTGGTGTGTGATGTCGGGGCGCGCGTCGGAAATGTCCCGGTTCATCTTGCGCATGACGCCGATGTGCTCATCCGAGTTGAGAAGCGAGTACTTTTCGTCGCGGTGAGTAGCACCAACGCGGTTAGCAGAGCCGCCCTGCGAGGCAGCGCGGTAGGTCTCGAGGCTGGCATTGGCGAGCACGACGATCAGGCGGCGCGAGTCCTTGTCCGAGTTCGCAATGGGGTGTGCCTGCTCGGCGACGAGCTGGGGAAGGGCGGGCGGCGGAAGAGACTGGGTACCTGTGAACAAGTTAGTTTTGCTTTCAGGGTAAGAGATAGATGCTGAAGATGAAGAGACAAAAGGAGACAAAAGATGGTGCATCCGCGTGCCCCCTTCTCCGATGCAAATGGACATGTGATCATGTCTTGCAGTCGACACAGCCTTGCCACGCAAGGGGCACCATGTGTGGTTAAAAGACAGCCAGAACAGCCAGATTTCAACGGCTGTCCTAAGCAGCCTCCCCAGCAAGTCTCAGCAGCCCAATAAGACCAACAAATCCAGCAAGTCCAAAAGACATCATCTACCAAGAAAATGACAAAAAATAATATCCAAAAAACTTACGCTGTCTCTTACCAGCACGGTGCTCCGGAGAAGACATTGTGGATGTGTTGGAAGTTTGATCGAGCGTGTGGAAGGTGTATAGTTGTGTAGCGGTGGCGAGTAGTTAACGAGTAGAATGCGATATATGTATGTATTTCTGCTAGCAAAAGTGTCGATGTAGAGAGAAGAAGAAGAAGAGGGGACACGAGACAGTGCAAGAGCACAATAAAGGAAGGCGGGCGGAAATTTTCGTTGAGAACAATGTAGTAAAATTACACGTTGAGGATCACGTGTCAGAGTTTGTAACGGTAACAATCTCTCTTTCCGTTTTCTGTTGTTGATTTATTAGTCATTTTGCCATTTTGGTCTTGGCGCAAGCAATTCAGAGGACCATCAAGGATAATTGCGAGAATGGAGAGAATACCCATATGCCTTTTCACACAGCCTATGGTTTCTTGGTCAATCGAGCTTATTGTCTGGAGTCGGTGTGCCTGCCTGTCTTTTTCGCTTTCGGACTGAAGCCCCTGCGTTGATCTCCAGCTTTGGAGTTATTCCACCGGTCTGGAATCCAAAGTAATGACTAACCAATCGCAATCTGTTTCTCCGTCATTATGCAGCTGTTACTATTGCGCCCTGTCATTCTCCGTAATACTATAAAAGCCTATCACTGCTGGCTTGGTCTTATCTGGTTTCTTGTCCCGTCACGTCCCGCGCTGCTGGCTGCCATGCTTTCGATCGCGAAGAGCCGAACAGACGTATGCTCACATCTGGCAGCAGAGTAAACTCTGACAGGTCGATATGCAGTACAATTACTGCAAACTAAAAATAAAAAAAGAAGAAAAAAAAAGACGCATCGTCATTGCAAATTCCTTCAAACCAAGAAATGACGCTCGTGTGGCGGTGCAATGACTAAAGCATGTGGCGCCAGCTCCTGCTATATCCCGGGTTTACAGCGTAGTTACCGTTCTATTTCGGGACGCTCCCTGTTTTGACGCTATTCGGCCCATGTCCAATCACCTGACACAGAATTCGGCTCAACTCAATCGCAGGCTGGCCAATAGGACACCTCCCCCTAATGCATTTCTTCTCTTTCGTCCTCCTGTAGTAAGTTTGGGGTAGTCATTCTGTGCCGTTTGGGGCCTGTGCTCCGCTGGTCTACGGCTACGCCTGACGTTTTACGTACTTTGCTCGGCAACAAGATTCTGTATTTTTTCAGCCATCCGGGGCTTCCCTATTCTTGCACAGTCATCTTCAGCTCCATCCACTTGCCGGTTGCAGCCTTGCTTTATTCTCCTTTGTGTTTTCTTGTCTTTTCGAGGTGAACATCACGACTTGACTCTTCGACTCTTCGACTCTTCGACACTCTCCTCTCCTCCCTACTCCGCACACATCTCCTCCCAATAAACCACCATGCTGTCACGACGCCTCCTTTTGACCGCCCGGTCTGCTGCCATGGGCGGCCGTCCCAGCCAGGCCCTGCGCAGCTACCAGCTTCCCCTGATGATGCAGCACGCCCGCAACTACGCCGACATGGTCGTCAAGGTCCCCGTCATGGCTGAGTCCATCTCCGAGGGTACCCTCAAGCAGTTCTCCAAGGCCATTGGCGACCGCGTCGAGGTCGATGATGAGCTTGCTACCATCGAGACCGACAAGGTGCGCTCTTTTTACCCTTTCCTTATTGTATGCCCCTTGTTGCAATTCAACAGCTAACAAACGATCAACAGATCGACGTGTCTGTCAACGCCACAGAGGCCGGTGTGATCCGCGAGTTCCTTGCCGGCGAGGAGGACACCGTCGTCGTCGGCCAGGACCTTATCCGCATAGAGGTCGGCGCCGAGGGCGAGGCCAAGCCTGCTGCCCCCGAGGCTCCCAAGGAGGAGTCCAAGCCTGCCGAGACCCCCGCCGAGAAGCCTGCCGCCGCTCCCGCTGCCCCCGCCGAGTCAAAACCGGAAGCCCCCAAGCCCGCCGCCCCCTCAAAACCCGCTGCTCCCGCCAAGGCTGCGCCAAAACAGGAGTCCTCGCCGCTGGGCAGCCGTGAGGAGCGCAGAGTACGTCCAGCAGCCGTATAGACAATCATGTGCAAATAAAAGTACATAAAAGACTAACACACACACAGGTCAAGATGAACCGCATGCGCCTCCGCATCGCCGAGCGCCTCAAGCAGTCGCAAAACACTGCTGCCTCGCTGACCACCTTCAACGAGGTCGACATGTCCTCGATCATCGAGTTCCGCAAGCTGTACAAGGATGAGGTCCTCAAGAAGACTGGCGTCAAGCTGGGCTTCATGAGCGCCTTCACCCGCGCCTCCGTGCTGGCCATGAAGGACCTTCCTGCCGTCAACGCCTCCATTGAGGGCCCTGACGGTGGTGACACTATTGTGTACCGCGACTACGTCGACGTCAGCGTTGCTGTCGCTACCGAGAAGGGTCTGGTCACCCCCGTTGTGCGCAACGCCGAGGGCATGGACCTGGTCACTATTGAGAAGTCGATTGCCGACCTCGGCCACAAGGCCCGCGACGGCAAGCTGACCATTGAGGACATGGCCGGTGGTACTTTCACCATTTCCAACGGTGGCGTCTTTGGCTCGCTGATGGGCACTCCCATCATCAACCTGCCCCAGGCTGCCGTTCTGGGTCTGCACGCCATCAAGGAGCGCCCGGTTGCCGTCAACGGCAAGATTGAGATCCGCCCCATGATGTACCTGGCCCTGACCTACGACCACCGTCTGCTGGACGGCCGGGAAGCCGTGCAGTTCCTCGTCAAGATCAAGGAGTACGTTGAGGACCCCAGACGCATGCTGCTGTAAGTGGAGATGTCTTTGAATGTCGTCTTCCCTGACTAGGAGTATTGCTTTTCTTTGTAAAAACAACTATATACTTTTGCTTTCTTTCTTCTTGCCTTTTTTTTGCCCTTATTGCCCATGTCACCGTTGGAAACCCGGCCAGTCACATCTATAATTACCATGATGGCCAGCTTGACGACGTGACGACGAAATATCTGTAGATTTGTATTTCTTTTCGCTTACATTAGTTTCAATCATACGTGCCATTTAGGAGTGTTTGTGTGTCGTTGGCTTGTTACTGAAGGGTGAAAGCGACTTGAGAGAGGTGACGTTATCAAAGACCACCGCAGCCGTCCGGCTATCACGGCCTTTTCATTCTTTTTTTGTACTTTCATATCATCTGCAGTCTTGTTCACGGCTGCTTTGCACGCCGCCACCTCATCAAATAGAAAATATGCATCTCTAGCCGGGCTATCAAATACGCGATACGAATGCATCCAATGCCACGGCATCCGTCTTCGTCTCAACTCTTCCAATCCCCTCGTTTTACATGTCTCTGCCGCCAGAGTACATAGTAAATGCCACGGAATCCATGCCAAGACGAGACAGCTTTCTTTTCCTTCTTTTTGCCGCCTCTCTTAGTTGTAACTCTGCCACTGTGCCAGCCCCGTCTTATTGTGCTCATGACCAGTAATCGTGGCAGTTTTATCCTCTCGATTCTCGAAGCATTACACTACAGAGTACAGTTTCATAACTACCCCGGACAGGGGTTCAGGGCTCGAACAGTTGCCGTTCTGATCGACGTTTCGCACAGCTAGTACCATGCACCGTGCCATCTCTGCTATTTGCTAGTACTTTGTATGATTACAGTACTTCATATATGCAGCCCATTCTAGAGTATAATTGTCATCAGAACTACCCGACTTTTCCGTGATCGACTAGTAAGAGACCTCTTCAACGCGACCCTGTTCATGCACTCGCTCTCGGTGCTAGTGATTTCATATTAAAAATTCAAACTCAAATACAAACTCAAAACTCAAAACTCAAAATTAAATTCAAAAGTTCAGAACTCGGATAATCAGACCACTTTGCACGGTCTTGAATCTTGCCGAGCCCGTGTCGAGCTGGATCCATTCGGGTCGATTAAGGTTAACAGTCTTGGGATGCACTTGGTTGTTATCTTACTTGATGTCGTTGCCTTTCTTTCTATTCATATGCCATTTGCCATTTGCCATTTGCCGATGGTGCGCCAGTGACATAATTTATGGGATGAATATGGCATCCACACGCCTTTTCATCTTATTTCATCTTATTTAATACGACTTAACTTGACGGGGTTGGTGAAGGGAATACGGGCCCGCGTGTCCGCTTATGTAGCAATAATTACGAGAAGAGGCATCTGATTTCACGAGAGTGGACTGCACATCGGATTGCAGACACGTATGCATTTACATTAACCAAGATTATGTGCATACATGTAAACGATGATGCGGTGCGAAGATGCAAAGATACACACTTGCAAATCTTTATAGGGAAAACATGTCAACACGCATCAAGACCATCACATCAGTCCAAACTACTTCCTTGGCATCGCAACTCGTTTGCAGTACAGTTTCGGGCTCGATGCTTTTTACTCCGTGCATCTTGACTCTGTGCCTCTCGCACTTCCGTCATCATTTTTTGCTTGGTTCGGCTATGGGCAACCCACGCGCCGAGCTGGTCTCTTTCGGTTGTTTCTTCAAAGTTTCGCCAAGGGGATTGACACGGGGATGCATTTTTGCGATGCTGATGTATGGAATAAAACGGACCAGCACTTCTCAGCAAAAGCAAATATCAAAAATACGAGCCATCCTTGGGATGGGGCTCCCACGACAAGCTTTTATCGAGTTAGAGGACGTTCCATCGGCCGGTTTCTCGATACCCGCCCCAACTCCTGCCCCTTGTCCATCTGCAGTGGTGATTCTAGGAGCTGTAAATACCAAAGCAGTTATTCTCGCACACCGCAATACTAATAACTACATTTATTTCTGCAAGATACGAAAAGCCCCTGCAATAAAGCTTCTCGAGCCCGGGGTAAGGGGCGTTTCCCAAACAACTACAGTACTCCGTACACCACACAAAGGGGCACACTCTGCAAGCGCTACTTCGGGGGAAGGATTTGGTGGATTCTCCTCATAATAATGTATCTTCAAAGACATGAAGAAGAAAAGAATATTCCGTTATCCAATTCCATCAAAACATCGCGAGATTGCCAAGAGATGACAATGTTTGTTTGGCTTTTTTCCGGCCCATATCGAGCTCCTCTATGATCTTGTATCCGCCGTTGATACCTGTTCCACTCGTTTACTAAATTCTTCGTCTTGATATACTCGAATTAACTGTCTCCCTCTCTCGCGCGTCTCACCTCTCGTTGCCTCCCTCAGCTTTATTCGACATGAAAAGATGGCAATCACACATATCACAGCCATTCAAATGCACTATTGCTCACCCTTATTAATTATAAAAGAATAAAAAAGAATAAAAAAAGTATTTGCACTTGAGGGCGCGCTCGTTGCAGCTCCATAGTCTCTAACACGGACTGTTTCGGCGCGGCGTCCGTCCGGACCCTATATCAGATTATCACCACGAGCCATGTACCGGTACTTTGTTTCCCCCACACAAACACGCAGTTTGTATGTATATGTTCTTGGCGTTTTATTTCCCTTTTGAGAGAAGAAAAGGAAGCAAACACCCGGCCTCCAGATCATGCTCCTTCCCAACTGAATTACAGAGCACTTACAGAGTACAGCACCCCAGAGCCAAGCCGGCACCTAATAAATCATGTTTATTTTAGCGCCACGCAGGGATCCACTCTCGACGTCTTCCAACGATTCCACGTAGTGTTTCGTCTTGGCTCCCGGCTTGGTATACAGGCGGGCTTTTTCGAAATGGATGGCTATGACTATGATTCAGCGGCTCTGGCAGGCTGGCTGCATTGATCTAGTGCCTTTGCAGATTTGTTTTGGAAAAGATCGGAAAACTGCAGCTTGAGATGTCTCGTCCTCCTCGTGTTGGCAGCTTGACACCAGCCACTCACCGTGTAGATATCAGAGTACAATATGTAGCAGGCAGCCAACCATATCTAGCAAAGCAAGTCACAGGCTGGCCCAGATACTACAGAGTAATATCTCAAAGCAGCTTGCAGTATCATATACGTGGAGGCTGAACACGAGCCCCAGCTCTGCTGCGCTGTCCTGTCGTATTCTCCTCTTGCACTCATCTCTTTTCGTATATATCTTGTAATTATTCGATATCTACTCAATGGCTACTTCCTAGCGGTCTACTCCGTACTGCGTTTGTTATGGAGACTGTTTCTTATTTCCATTTCCATGCCTCGGGGCTTAACCTTACATTGGCATTTGCTTGTTCCAACGCCCAAGCGTCCAGCAGGGGGGCAGACACACACACACACACACACACAGAGAGAGAGAGAGAGAGGGACCCAGATGCCTTCTTCCGTCCTGTCTTGTCCCTGCGACAGGCTCTTCCTCACATGTCGTTTCAACGTCTCAATGCGGCAACGGGATCAGCATTTCCTACACCCTGAGGTGTCTCTCTCTCTCTCTCTCAGTGTGCCTACCACTCGTCTCTCTGTCCTCGTCTACCCTCGCTACCCCTTCCCACCGCTCGCTCTTACACGCCCCGACTCTAGATCTTCACGCCCACCCTGGCCACACATTTACCCACCTACCCACAAGCCGTGCCAAGAAAGATAAGTAGTCCCGCCTCAGCCCTCTTCGAGAAAGCCAAGACTTGTTCTCTCTCTCTCCTCATCCTCTTCTCAATATAATATCGCCAATCCCCAGAGTGTCGTGCTTGCTACCACTCTTTCCTCTCTTTCTTCTTTCTCTTCGTCCTGCCTCTTGTCCTCTCTTTATTTCTAATTCTTGCGCAGCCTTGCTAGTCAAGACAAGATCACGTTGACCGTTGATCTCTTTTTTTTCACGCCTTTTTACGCCCTACATTCTTTTCATCAAGAGGACAGTCTTTATTTTTTAATACTTGGGACAGGACTGGTTGCCGTTCATTTTTATATTCTTCTTTTATATTCATCTCCCTTTTCACTCAACAACCCCCCACCTCTACCTTCAACATGGTTTCTGTCAAGCTGGTCTACGCGGCAACGCTGTTCTCTCTCGCCTTTGCTGCGCAGAATGAAAACGCCGCAGCTGCAGGAAAGGGCGCCGCCGCCGATGCCAATGCCGCCAAGGGCCAGGGCCAGAATCAGAACACAGGTGCTGCCGCTGCTGCTGCCACTACTGCCGCTGCTGCTGCTGCCAACGACGCAAAGGCCAACAACGGCGCAAAGGCCGCCGCAAACAACGGTGCCAATGCTGCCGCTGCTGCCGCTGCCAAGGCATCCAGCTCAGCTGCTGCTGCTGCTGCTTCGGCTTCGGCTGCCGCCGCCGCCACTGCCGCCAAGGGTGGCGCCAACGCCAACGCCAACGCCGCCAACAACGCCGCCACGGCCACCAGCGGCAGTGGTGCTGACGGCACTACCCTGCTGGCCAACGCTATCCAGTCGGGCTCCTTCTTCGACGGCCAGGAGGGCCTGGGTGCTGATGCCGGCGAGGCTTCTTCCACCACGTCTCAGAACAACTTTATCAACTTCTGTTCCGGCCAGACCCTGACCAACGGTCTCCAGATCACCGACGGCTCCTGCAACGGTATCGTCATGGGCCAGATCCCCGCCAAGGCCCAGATGATCTCGACCGTCATCACCTTCCCTCAGGATGGCGCCTCTGTCCAGGCCGGCAAGGACTTCAACATCACCCTGCAGGTCGCCAACCTGCAGGCCGGTTCCTTCACCAACGCCGACGCCACCTACTACTCTGCGCCCCAGCAGCTCAAGAGCGGCCAGGTTGTCGGCCACACGCACGTCACTGTCCAGGACATGGGCAAGAGCCTGAACCCCACCACGCCTCCCGATGCCACCCAGTTCGCCTTCTTCAAGGGCATCAACGATGCTGGCAACGGCAACGGCGGTCTGTCTGCCGCTGTCGCCGGCGGTCTCCCCGCTGGCAACTACCGTCTCTGCACTATGACCTCGGCCTCCAACCACCAGCCTGTGATTATGCCTGTTGCCCAGCGCGGCTCCCAGGACGACTGCACGCGCTTCACTGTCACCGGCAACGGCGGCACCACCAACGTCGCTGCCAACGATGGTTCCACGTAAGTTTTTTTCTCTCTTTTCTTTCATGTAACTTTTGATAAAAGGCCTAGATTCTAACAAAACACAGGGGTGAGGCTGCTGCCGCTAATGCTCAGTCCGCCGTCGATATCGGCCCCGGTGCCCTTACCACCAGCGCCGCCGCCGCCGCCGCTACTGCCGCCGCCAAGGGCAATGCCAACACCGGCAACGCCAATGCCAACAACGGTGCCAAGGCGGCCAAGGGCGGCAAGAATGCGCAACGCCTGGCCCGTTTCCGTCGCCGCACATTCGTCGCATAAGCACTGAATGAGGAGTAGGCGTTTTGACGTCTGCCGTTCGTTTTCTTCTTTTTCTTTTCAGTGTGTCTACTTTTTCATGCCTAGATATGTACGGATGTTTGTTTTGCGCGTTTCTTCATGTTTGGTTTTCTTTTCGAGGTTAATTGAGGATTTTACTGTCTACCAATGTTCCTCCTAAAATCATGCCCGGGCCTTGTTCGTTTTCTTTTCTTCCAATCACTTTCTCCTCTTTTCCTCTTTTATTTTTTTAAAACTTTTTTTTAAATCTATTCTTAATTTGCAGATTTAAGTCTACACCAACAGAGTACACAGGTGGTCACACGTAATTACGCCGCATGTAAGAAACTGCAAGGTGCACGCGCCAGGGTGTGATGTTCGCTGGCAATGCCGTCAGAATCCAGCCGGTTCCTATGTGGCAAACCGTCTTGTTTGATCCCCTGGATCTGAAACGAGGCCGGCTGGTATCTAGAGTTGGTATGGCGGACAATAAGCCCAGTAAAAGCAGAGGTGGGCGTTTACTCAAACTTTACCCGATAGACAGCATAGCTGGCAAGGTTGGTGCGTATCAACTTTGTTGCGATGGCTGGCTCGTAGCTGAAGAACGAGGTATAATAGACGACAACTCAAAATAGCAACAAGATGCAAGTAGTTGACCGTCTGACTCGGTACATCTAACTATTGTAGTGTTCTAGATCAGACCTGTAGTATCCTAATGTATCTCGACTATTTTTTAATTTTATTAATAAAGTTTGCGTTTACGTTATCTTTTTTTTTCTTTTTCTTCTTTGTTTTTGTATTCTTTTATTTGATTTTTATAATGTATTAACCATTTTATATCTAACTGATGACTTGGTTAAGCCACCAAAAAACTTAAACTTAAAAACAAGGACGTAGTAGTATAATTATTTGGCGAATATATAGCCTACAAGAAACAATTATCAGAGCATCTCTCGCTCAGAAGAAAAAGAAGACAACATGAAGACTGAACGTCGTGTAAGTAGAAAACTGGGCCCATACCTAATTGACCTATCACACTGTCGTTCATCCATCCCACATAGCTCCTTATCTAATCGTTTAGTATGGAGACAAAATATTAGTCAGCATCGAATCCGCTTTCCAACTTTTTTCCTTAGCATTTCGGACCACACATCTGAGCCGACGATATCTCGATATCACGATAATCACGAATCCAACAGCTCCTCGACGACCCCGACAACCTTGACCGGCCCAACGAGCCAAGCCACCTCTACCACACACACCACTGCAAGTGCGAGCCACTTGCACCACATCTGCCCGCCATGGCAACACACATGGTCGCCGCCGCCAAGAAGACCTTCCACGAGCTCACCGGCGTCGTCATCAAGTCCGGCCTCATGTCCAAGACCGTTACCGTCCGCGTCGGCAATAACGAGTGGAACTCAAAAGTCCAAAAGGTTTGTGCTTGTGCTTCTTTTGCTTCTTGCCCTCGCTGCGCTCGTGTTTGGGCCGCGTGACTAACTCTGCAGTACTTTAAAAAACCAATAAACCATCTCGTGCACGACCCCAACGACAGCCTCCGCGCCGGCGACGTTGTCGCCATCAGCCCCGGCTGGCGCACATCACGCAACAAGCGCCACATTGTCGAGCGCATCATCTCGCCCGCCGGCATCCCCATCGACCAGCGCCCGCCAGTGCCGACCAAGGAGGAGCGGTGGGCCGAGGCCCTGACCAAGCGGGCGGCCAAGGTCGAGCGCCGGACTGCCACCAAGGAGGCGCGGGCAGCCGAGGAGGCCGAGGAACAGCTGACACGGCGGGCGGCGCGCAAGGCAGCGAAGCGGGAGGCAAAGACGGCAGCAGCCGAGGAGCCGACGCAGGCAGAAGAGGCAGCAGCTCCGAAGACGGCATAGGCGGAAAGCATAAAGCAAAAAACACAACACAAAGGAAACAAAAAGCTACGGAGTGCAAGGATGTACGATGCATAGGAACTGGCTTGGGGCTATATTTGCTATTGCATTAGACCTAGGATGACGATATCATGCCCTATTTTGATTTATTTATTTTTGGCAATGTACAACATTTACAACATTTGCAGGCCGAAAGCGTAATGCTAATTGTGAATCCTCCTTGATTGTAGATATTGTAAAGTGTGTGTAGGCATTGAAGAGGTACAAATGGTGGACGCATAAAAACAGAATGCCAATCGCGATGCAACCCGATAGAGATATAACGAATGAGACGGCCATCCATGCGCCGGATCCTGGAAACACCGTGACAATATGAGAGGCAATGCAGAGACGAAAGCGGACCCCAAGTGAGCAAAATAAAATCCAAAGTGGCCCAGAATGAATATATAACAACAGCACCAACTCGAACTCAAAGAAACTAATCAACCACCGCGCTCACCAAACTCGCGCGCCCAATCCTCGTACTCCTTGAGACCCGACTTGCTGACACTGGGCCGGATGGTAACCAGGCTCGACTCAAAGTCCGCCAGCTCCATCGGCCGGATCTCGTCCATCTTCGTCATAAGAAGCGCCTCGCCCAACGACCGCAGCGGGCCCATGGCGGCATCCTTAGCTAGGGCAGTGATGTCGGATCCGGAGAACCCATCTGTCAAACTAACAAGGCGCTGGATGTCCGTTTCGGTAAGACTGTGCTTTTGCTGGCCGAGCAGGGTGCGCAGATGGACTGCGCGTGTCTCCGTCTCGGGCAGCGGGATGTACTGGCGCCGTACAAACCGGCGTCGGGCCGCTTCGTCAATAGCCCACGGCAGGTTTGTCGCAGCAAGAACGAGCACACGGCTGGCGTCGCCTTTGCCACTGGAACTATCCTTGTCTTCACGGCCGGCAGCGGCACGCTGCAGATCGCTCCACTGAATCAAAAACTCGGTCTTGATGCGCCGCGATGCTTCGTGCTCGCCCGATCCCGACCGCTGCGATAAGATACTGTCAATCTCGTCGACAAAAATAATACTCGGCGCCAACACCTTGGCCAGTACAAACAATGCACGGACAAGCTTCTCAGACTCGCCGAGATACTTGCTGGTCAGGCTGCTCGCGGAGATGGAGAAGAAGGTCGACCGCGACTCGGTGGCTACGGCGCGCGCCAGCATGGTCTTGCCTGTTCCCGGAGGACCAAACAGCAGCATACCAGTGGCGGGCTCGCGCAGACCCATAAACAGGTCTGGCCGAAGGAAGGGGTACACGACAACTTCGCGCAGTGCCTTTTTCGCAGGCTCCAGGCCAGCAATATCGCTCCAGCGAACAGCGTCGCCCTGGATGACGATTTCATTCAAGATATTCTTGGCGGCGTCCTCATCAACACCGTCGGGCAGGTTCTTGAGAATGGCCTGCTTCCGTTTCTTCCAGGGCATTTGTGCCGGGTCCTCTTCGCTATCCTTATCGGCCTTGTCGCTCTCGTCCAGCTTGTCAGAATCCTCACTCGATGATGGCTCTAGCTGCACATCGGCGAGAAGATGCGACACCTCTTGTGCAGACCGTGAGGGTGCCTTGTCTTTTTGTTTCTGGCCTGATCTCCGCGATGTAGTTGGAGTTGACATGGAGACCCGCTCGATAGGCGCAGGAGAGGCAGAATTGGCGGCACTATAGCTCGAATGGACATTTCTCCGAATCTCGATACGGCTGCCTCTGGACGGATAGCTCGACGTCCCCGACGATCCGGGGAGGCGCGCATTGCCAGTCAACTTAGGACGGGCCGCAAGGTCACCGCTAGTTCTCTCGATAGACACTGATGACGCCGATGTTGGGATAGAGGGGCGCTGGTGCGACGTCGAACGGTTAGGGCGGCTGGGTCTGGCAATGGCGCCTTCGGCAGGGGGCTGTAGCGACCGGCCAAGGGCACTAGCTGCGGCGTTGAGAGAGAGTGACTGCAGCCGAGAGCTGGAGCCATACTCCCCCGAGCTACGCCCATCGGCTGCAGCACTGCCTAGGTCGACACTGCTGCGACTCGGCGAGATGTTTGCCGAGTCAGGGACACTGCGCTGTGGCACAAGTCGGCGCGAGTTGCTGTCCCACTGCATTGCTGGCTGGGTTGGGAGAGGGCTGGCTGAGTCGTCACGCACGGGTTTCCGCTGGGGCATCTGCATGGACGAGGATGGCTTCGATTTAGGGGGTGACTTCGAGGGCGATTCGGCGGCCGAGTTGGATGCCCTGCGCGAGCTGCTGCTGTCTGACTTGCCATACGACGACAGGCCAAGCGCGGTCCATGCAAGTGTGGCTGCCTTGCTCGCACCTTTCGACTCTGGCGTTGACTTGGACGACAGGCGAGACATGCGGGATGGCTTTGAGGTCTTCGACGACGGATCACTAGGTGCCGTCCGCAGAGTAGGCCGTAATGTGTGCTGTCTGTCCTTGTTGGGGGAACGTGATGTGCGTTTTGATGAGGCATTGCGGCTGGCCGAGGGGGGGTCTGGCAAGGGGTGCGGACTCGGAATAGGCTCGGCGTCGGTCATAGTATACGAGTTGGGCGCGCGATGTAAGCCACTGTGCGAGTTGTTGTCGTTGCTGCCAGTTGTGCTGCCTGACGGCCCACAGCTCGGCCCTGCATCTGCACCTCCTGTTTCGTAGGACGGGTTGCGCGACAGAGTCATGGACAGCCGAGGCGGCACGGGCGGCGGTTTGCGGGTGATCTCCGGACGCGACAGCTCACTGTAGGTAATGGCTGGAATGGTACCGCCTCCAATGTAGCCCGAGCTGCTGGGTGTCTGCGGCGCAACTGAGCCAGATCCTTGACCATACGTATGGTATCCGTTTAGATAGTCGCCGGCGCCGGCGCCGACAACACCGGCTGTGCTGCTGGGACTTGCACCATAGCCGGTGTGACTGCTCGTGTGGCTTGGCTCTGTGCTTTCTGAATATCTCGGGGGGTCCTTGAACGGATCGTGAGCACGCGACTCCGAGAGTGCTGCTAGCAGGTCAATGCGCTCCTGGGCCTGATATTCCAGCTCGCGGATGCTGTCTGACAGTGCTTTTTCGCTGGATGATAGCGCTCTGTAGTCAGGGAAGTGGCCGTTGGCATATTGGTCCCGGATTTGCTGCACGGCCGACCTCCAGCACCGTATAGCCTCATCTTCGTTGCCCTAGATTGTCAGCTTTGCCTCGCGTCTTGGGTTTTAGTCTTGCGCATACCTGGCCTTCATAGTAAACAGCAGTTGAACATGTTAAGTAGCCTTCTTCGTAAATCTTTTGCAGGCCGGACGCCGTTGTCCCGCTCTGCAGCATCTTGCTGCTGGGGGGATGCCCTAGAAGCATACGCAATTGACGGGGAGCGAGGCGGTGGCCCGGGGGTGGTTGAGGCAGCTGAGGCGGTGGCGATGGTGGTGACCTTGGATGCTTGCGATTCAAGCTGGAACCGGTGGGGGATTGACAGCACTGGCAAAATAGTCGGTTCCGGGTAACGAGATTGACGCCCTAGCCTCGAGTTCAGCGTCCAGAGTCCTCGAGTTCGACGACGATGACACAAAGATTCAAAATAGAAACAGTCGTAATAGACAGTGGCAAAGTGGATCGAGTTAGGTGCGAAGATGGGCCTGTTGTGGACGCAGTTGGACAAGTCAAAGACGGCAGCAGTCGTATTCACAAAAAAGCGAGTTCGCAAGGTTGGTTGAAAATCAATGATCAAGAGATCACAGGAGATCCGAGATCATGAGATTGAGGTGGTGATCGCGAGAGTTGGCGAAGAAAAAGGAAGGTGCGATTGTCGTGTGTGCATCGAACAGTGTACTTAGTAGTGGTGGTGAACTGCGGCTGGCAGTGAACAGAGAAATGGGCAGGAACCACCCAGGCTGGATCCACTGTTTCCAGGACAGGAAGGCGCTAGTGGGCACAATCGGACACTCTTGACAAAGGGCAAGCACGCAGGCGAGGCTGGCTGACTACGCTACACCTGCTAAACGTCACTAACGGTGCTAAATATACCAGATATAGCGGAATACAGCGTAAAAGCCTGTGGGATAGCGGGGCAGCAGTGACGTATTGTCTTGGGGGGCTTGGTACTGCTTGGTGCTTGCCTCTTGCCTGTTTGGTGCCTTTTGGTGCCTTTTGGTGTCAGGTCAGCAACGCTGCTTATGTGCATACAGTAAAGCGGCGATCGGCAGGCAGACAACAGAAGAAATGAGAGACATTTCAGACACAGAAATGCTCGATGCAGGAGACTACGAGAGACAAACATACCAGAAGCTTCCCGATGCGGACAAATGCGGCCAAAGCTTGGACTTGTTTACTTGCTTCTGGCGACAATTAATCCTTTAATTGTAGCATTAAACCATTTATTTTCGACATTAGTTTATTATTCAGCACTGTAATCGTCATCGTCATCGCTGGTCAAAGTGATCTATTGTACTCGTGGTATATATGGTGCTTGGCTATCGACTATGCCGCTTGCAATCAAGACAGCAGCACCCGGATTTCGACTGTTGTTCTTGGAAACAGTCGCCGAAGGGTCATCTCTGGCTCCTTGTCCTCCTCATTGTCGCTATCGTCAGAGTCGGCCTCGTCGATGTCCTTGCCGTCTCTTGATACTCTTGAAAGCGCATCGGCGGCATCGAGAATTTGCTCTACATGCTCAAAGTTGACGCAGAACTTTTCGGCTGCTTCTTCGGTTAGCTGTCTTGCCAGCTTGGGGTCCTGCAGCGGCTTGAGGTTCTCAATCGCGTCCATGAGAGCCGATGGCAAGAAGTCGTCGAGACGCTGGCTTGCCAGCGATAAAGCCTGGGGTTGGAGCAGGTCGAGCTCGAGTGCCTTTTTCAAATCACCCTCGCTGCTAGGCTTGAGTGGTTCCAGAGCAGAGAAGAGTGCCTCAACACCCGACTGCTCACACAGGTAGCCGTACTGGTTGTCAGCGAGTGCAGCGGCCTTGGCGGTAATAGCGGTCTGCAACTCAGCAACGCGCCCCGTTGTAAAATCAAATGTAGAAAGCGTGTTGCGCGACGCCATCAAGCAGTTAATTGTAAACACAAGACTGTCGACGGCGTTGGCGGCCTTGCTGGCCATCTCGCTGCAGCCCGCCAGGAACGGGTCGAGGGCCTGCTCCAGGATCGGCTTGAAACCCGGCTCGCGGTTGTCGGGCGCGGCTAGTGACGTATCGTATGTCTTCATCACAGCCACCAGCTGCTCGAGTGCGTCCTGGAGGAACTCGGGCTGGGCTGAGTCCGCCGGCGCATGCGAGAATTCGCCCTGCAGCGCTGCCACACGGTCACTAATTAGTAGACGGAAGTGGCGCAATGCCTCGACCTCGAGACTGAAGAGCGTCTCGACAAGGCTCGACTCGCTGTCGCCTTGAGCCTCGCCGATGCCGCCCGAGCCAATACCGATGCTGGTTTTGCGTGCACCGCTGCTGTTGCCGCCTAGCAGCTTAGAAAAGGTCACGCGGTAAAAGTTGAGTAGGTTGGCCAGCTTGAACGCCAAAATGGTATCCTCGTTAGTCTGGATAACCTGCTGCATGCGCTGCCGCAAGAGCCGCGCCACACCGGCAAGGTCGCGGTCCACCAGCTGGTTGAGTGCCTTGATGGGGTCGAACACGACCGTGTCGCTCTCGTCGGCTAGGCGCCATACCTCGTTTTCGCGGCCTTCCTTAAGGCCGCGCGCAATCTCGCCACCGTCAGCCACAAACAGCGTCTCGAGGGCCTCGCGCTCGCTGACGGTAGCCGAGTGTGTCCATGCTAGCATATCACCGGCATACCGCAGCGGATCGTGTGCCGTCATCTCGATGGGCTTCACGCCTTGGGCCAAGGTACGCTTGGCCGAAGCAGACGACGAGGCACCATTCTTTCCGCCGGCAGCAGACGATGCCTCGTTGCCCGTAAGTGCCACGAAGAACGAGTCGGACAAAATATTCTCGCGCGCCTCGGCGAACGCGTCCAGGCAGCTCTGGAACATGGTCGGCCGCTCCGCCAGCACGCGCAGGGCCCTGCTCATAGCCGAGCCGATCTGTGGGTTCTCGAGGTTGAGGTGCTTGAACTCGCGCTGCACCCACTTGTACAGCTTTTGGTAGCCGATATTGATGCTGCGCGTCGTCTGCTCCATAATCTCGGATCCAAGCGACTGGTTGCTCTCAAAGCCCAGTAGCACCTCACAGTCCTTGCTGATCTTCTTGGCTTTTTCCAAGACGGCAAAGAAGCGGTCGTCAACGGGCTCGGCCGTCTGCGTGAGCGAGGCCATCTCGTCTTCGCTGAGCACAAAGTGTCCGACGAAGGCGCCCAGCAGTTTCCGCCGTGTCTCGATGTTGCGCCGCCGGCCAATAAGCACCGCTGCCTCTTCCAGCACTGGCTGTGTTGCTGTGTGTGCTGCCGTGATCTCTGTCTTCATTGCGTCGTATGTTTTGTTCAGCTTGTCGATCGTGCTCCCTATCCGCCGTAGTTGCTACGTTGTTAGCCAATTTTCTTTGTTTCTTTTTTTTTTCTCTATTCCACACACAGACCAAGCCACATACCTCTGCTACACGGCCAAACTCGGCAATCACCTCGCCGTTGCTGTCAATGACCTCCTTTTGCACATCCAGCCGCAGCCTCCGCCGTGTCTCTGCATTGTTCTGCGCATTTCGGGCGTCGAGCAGCCCCAGCGAGTCCCGGAACTCTGCATCGGCATACGATGCTGACAGCACACTCGTGACCTTGGATGCCAGCGGGTTGTTGAGTCCCTTGAGGCCAGATGTCGAGGCCGACGACGACGACGGGCGCCGCGAGGTCAACGAGTCGAAGCTGCTGGACGGCGTGAGGCTGTTGTGGGCGTCCAGCCGTAGTGACGCGGGATCGGAAGCCATCTATGATATTGGGTCGACGTATGGCAGACGCATGTCGTGGAAAGTGAGGAGGCGTGTTGCAGCTGTTGCAATTGATGTTGCGATTGTGCTAATCGTGGTAATCAATCACTAGTCAGGGACTCTCGCTCTTGACTCTACAGGACGCTACAGCGACCGCGACAGCTGGCATTAGAGCTCTAATTAACGCCCCATAGCAGCCTCCATAGTAGCCACCTTGCCCCTCACCGCCTGCCGGAAACGGGTCACAGGGACGTCATCCCCCCAGTCGCGCCAAGTTACATAATCTGCCGCCCCAGACTGTGCCTGCAGCTGCTTACAGCTCCCTTGTCGCCTAATCAGTCCTCAGTAAAGAGCACGAGCACCAGTCATCGGCCATCCATCTCGAGCTGAACGTCACCCGCCACCCAACCGCAAGCCACCACACTACTTCCACACACAAGCAGAAGCACAAGCAGCACAGGAATTACACAATAAGCAATAACACATTGGACGTACAGCTGATCAACCCCTCGGCATTATCGCAACGGCTTCGATATCCTCGACCTCGTCCTTATCGCTAGGCAGCACAGGCCCCGACGACCTGGGACACTGCCTTTGACACTTTACCTTTGGCCTTTCAAAACTCTGTATTCTTTCCGGCCACATACTCTTGTTCTTCTGATATCTTAATCTTTCTCCGGCATGGTTGCTGGGCCTTGAGTACAAACGGCTGAGCTTGTCTTTGGCAGCTTCAAACTCCAAACCCTCGACTTGGACTTTACATACCACACTACCATGGCTTCCAATATATTCTCTCGCTTCAATACGAATAATGGTGGCGGTGGAGGCAACGGTGGAGGCAACAGCGTTGGCCGGTCGTTCTACGAAGACCTGCGGTCTGGCGAGGCCGGAGAAGCAGGCGACCAAGCCGGATTTGACGTCGAGGACCGGGCCGGACTGGCAATCGACGAAGAGAACCTCAACCAACAGTTCCACGACTATGATCTCGAAAACGCCGACGGCCTGGGACTTGACGATAGCCGTTTGACTGTGGAGCATGCAACCAGTGCAGCCGAGGCGAGGGCAGCTGCTGGCAAGATATCCGGAGGGCCTGCGTCGTCGGCAGCAGCAGCAGCAGCTAGCAGTGGAGCACGTGTGTCAGCGGCTGCCGCCGCAAGGATGGTAGGCCAGGGTGCACCAGGGCCTGGGGGTCGGGCTCGTCACAGCAGCAAGAACCGCAGCGGCAACCCATCCCGGTCCCGGTGGGGAGCCCCGGGGGATGACGAGTTTGACGACGATGTCCCTGGGTCTCTGCTGGTCGAAGCTCAAGGAACAGAGAATGCACCACTTCCTCCGATGCTCAAGGCAACTCCTCTCCGCTCACACCCGTCACATCCGCCAAACGATAGACGGTCTCGTGGACCCAACGGCGGCGGCGGCGGCGCGATCCCGGGTGTACCGACCTCGAAGAACCGATCACAGTGGGAGGCAGCCCAGAACCAGCAGCGACTGCACCGGGACGACTACAGCAGTGGCAGGGGCAATTATGGCGGCCCTCCATCTGCTATTGGGGGCAGAGGTGCTGCCAGAGAAGGCGGACACAACAGACCCGGCCACGCTCTGCTGTCGTACTTTACATCGGGCGGTGGCCACCAGAAGAGCACGGCGTACGACCGCGCAATGTGGAGATGGGTTAATGTGTCTAATCTCGACAATTTTATCCGCGACGTTTACGACTACTACCGCGATAGTGGCCTGCGGTGCATCATGCTATCGCGGTTCCTGCACCTCGTCAATGTGGCGTTTGTGGCCGTCTTCCTGACATTCCTCACGCAGTGTGTCGACTACACGAGCAGCCGCGGTAGCACCAAGATGGAGCAGATCCTGATCCCGCAGTGCACAAAGAACATGTCCTGGGTATGGAACTTGGGTTTGTGGCTGTTTGCCTTTTACTTTATCTGGAAGACGATGCAGTTCTTCATCTTTGATGTGCGTCGGCTGCTCAACCTGCGCGACTTTTTTATCCATTTGCTGCAGATCCCTGAGCATGACATGCAGACCGTGTCGTGGCAGGATGTTGTCGTCAAGATCATGGCGCTGCGCGACCACAACCCCAAGACGGCCACCAACATGACGCGGCTGCAACGTGAATGGATCGGCAGCCAGTCCAAAGAGCGGCTCGACGCCCACGATATTGCCAACCGACTGATGCGCCGCGAGAACTATTTGATTGCGCTCTTCAACAAGGACATTCTCGACCTGTCCATCCCCGTGCCCTTTCTGCGCAACACGCAGCTGCTAACGCGCACGCTGGAGTGGACACTGTGGTTTGGCGTGCTGGACTTTGTCTTTGACGAGCGCGGCCAGGTCAACCAAGAGTTTCTCAAGTCGAGCCGGCGCACACAGCTGAGCCTGAAGCTCAAGTCGCGCTTTCTGTTTGCCGGATTTATGAATCTCCTCTTGGCTCCAATTGTTGCGTGCTACCTCGTCGTCGTCTACTTTTTGACCTACTACAATGTAAGCCGTATAGTCCTTTTATTTTTGTCTAAGCCTTTGAGTTACTAACTGTCTAGGAATACCAAAAGAATCCTTCGGCGCTTGGTGCTCGTGCCTACACTCCTCTTGCCGAGTGGAAGTTCCGTGAGTTCAACGAGCTGGAGCACTTGTTCGAGGAGAGGCTGAACATGTCGTACCCCTTTGCAACACGGTACCTCGACCAGTTCCCCAAAAGAGGGACGGAGCAGATTGCCCGCACCGTCACGTTCATTTCGGGTGCTCTCTGGACTGTATTGGCCATTGCCACGCTCCTAGATCCGGATCCGCTGTTCTTGGGTATGGAAATCACCCGTGGCCATACTGTGCTGTTTTATGTCGGCATTTTCGCCTCTGTCTGGGCGGCAGCGCGCGGCATGATTACCGAGCCCAATAGTGTCTTTGATCCCGAGTATGCCCTTCGCAACGTTATTGAGTACACGCACTACGAGCCCGACCACTGGAGGGGACGGCTACACAGCTACGATGTCAAGGTCGAGTTCTCTGAGCTGTACCAGCTCAAGATCCGCATCTTCTTCGAGGAGATTATGAGTATTTTTTTCACGCCCCTGATTCTATTTACGAGCCTGCCGCGGTCCAGCGACCAGATTGTCGACTTTTTCCGCGAGTTCACCATCCACGTCGATGGGCTCGGCTATGTCTGCTCGTTCGCCGTGTTTGACTTTCACAAGGGTCTTGGCGGCGCGGCCGGCGCCAGCAATAGCAACAACAACAGTAGCAACAACAACAGCAGCAGCAACAACAAGCGCCAGCAGCAAGAACCGCAACTCGCTCAGCCTGACCCGCTCGGTGCAGACGGCGGCGATGTCCGCGACGACTACTACGCCACCAAGCACGGCAAGATGGCTGCATCCTACTACGGATTCCTGGACAACTACGTCATCAATCCCAAGACGGGCATCCCCGGCCACCATCCGCCAGGCGGTGCAGGCAGCGGCGGCGGCAACAGCGCACGTGCCCATTACCAGCAGTTCCACCACCCGCCTGCTTTTCCCGGACTCAACTCGCCGACGCTTGTGGCAGACATGCAGAACTCGCGTATTCGCCACAGGGGAGGCAACGGAAACGGAAACCAGGGCCAGCCGCCGGTCCTGCGCACGCCGCACTTTGGCGCCTCTTCGGTTGCCCACCCATCGCCCATGGCTTCCATCCTGCTTGATCCGCACCACCAGCCGACGGGTTTGAATGTGGCCAGCCGCAGTACTCACAGGCTGCGCGGTGGCAACAATGCTGGCCGCTATGGACCTGGCGCCACTGGTGAGAGCTATATCGTGGAGGAGAACAACATCGAGGACAGCCGAGTGGATGTTGCGGCAGCTGGCGAAGACGGAAACATGCCTGCACACCAGTTGACGCACAACAGCAGCGAGGGTCTGCTGGAGGAGTCGACGTGGCAGACGGCACCGCCGGCCAACTTGTCGCGAGAGAGCAGCAGCGCCAACGACGACGGCGATGTCGGTGTGCTGGGTCTGATGTACCAGTTCCAGCAGTCCCACAAGAACCACCGCGGTAGCCTTGTATAGCCTGTGTTTGCGAAACTCTTTGCTGGTTCTTTCTCAGCAATCACATCATTGGCGTCGTTTCTTGGTTGTTTCTTGGTTGGATATCCCATAGCATAAATTGTAGGCATGTGTCGCCACGCTGCTGCATTAGTACCGATATTTATTATTTTTATATTTACATACTGCTTAATATCGTGATATATACCATATTACTTTGGCATAGTATTGCATAATGTTGCTCCATGGATCTGGTGATGCCGTCCAGACCCTCGTATGATTAGTCAGCAAACCGCATGTCCTCAAGCGAGGCTGCACGCACCATAGCCTCGCAACAAGTTTTATTCTGTCTAGTACATCCGGCGGTGCCCCTAGTAATACGGGAACGCCGACCATCATGTACTGTCGCCCACATGCTATATAACTGGGGATCGGAGCAGCGAACCAGCTGATCAAGGTGACCGCCTTGTTTTCACTGGTGCAGCTCCTTGATCTCACGACTGAGGTTCATTTGTTCTTGTTATTTTCTTTCATTGTCTTCTTGTTATCTACTTCTCCTTTTCTCTTCTTCTCTTCTCTCTCTTTTTCTACTATCTTTCTTTTATTTACCTCTTCACTTAAGTCATCAGAGTATCTCACCGCACCGCGCCTTCCCTTCCTGGCGAATCATACTGGCGCGCTCTGTCCTGCTTGACACGCTGCGTTTGTCTCCACACCCTCTCTCCCAAGACCAGAGCGCCAGAGCCCGCTGACACCCGCTAAAACACACGCGCCTACTGCCTGTGTGCCCCTGGCCAAGTCAGCTTTGAGCCCGAGTGGTGCTTCGCTCTTTCCGCTTTTGACTGCTCTCACCGATCTCTCGGGATCCCTCCCTCCTTCCTCGCCAGACATCGTATTAATATTATTAACAAAAATAGCAAAAATAGAAACTATAATAAAATTAAACAGTAAAACAAACCCTGACTGCCTTTTCTGTCGACTTCCTGTCCTTTCTCGATTTTCACCCATTTTTGTGCCTCGTTTTTCACCTTCTCCCTCCCGCCCTCCTCCCTCTCTCTCTTCTCTCTGTTCCCGCCTTTTTCCTGCTACACCTTTATTCCGTACCGCCCACCTCTCTTTCAGATTACAAACATACAAACAACGTCATACTCTGTCTCTTGTTATTTTACTCTTTTTCTCTCCCCGATCTTATTTCTCTTTTTACCCAATCATTTTTAATTTCCTGTTGAGAGTTTTGGCCTCTATTTCACGGTCTGCCGCCCTGTTGACAGCCGACACCCACCCACTTGTGTGTTTGTTCTTATTTACATTTGACTACTCCGTATCTAATAAGAGATACACACAAGACACGGGCTAGCTCGATCGCTCGCTCGTTCGCCTGTCCACAGCCTCAGCTCTCCGACATTTCAACCCCCCCTCCCTTCCTTCGTCTGAGTCTCTCCCGACCAAGACTTTTGATATTCTCGACAGCAGAGCCTCCGCATTTCTTTTTGCTACCTTTACTATTCTCGAATTTCCTTACCACTCAATCTCGACAACGCCACAGAGTCGTTGCTTCGTCTCGTCTTCTCGTCGTTCCGTTTCTCGTCTTCCGGAGGTTTCTTTTCTTCTTCAAGCTTATCCAAGTCTCACCGCTAGCTCTGCGAGGGCCATAACTCATCCAAGACAAGGCGCGCCGTCTACAGTTCAACAGCCACCCACCCCACCAACAACGCCAACATCTAAAGGCGCAAAGACACTGCTCGAGAAACGGTGCACCCGTGAGAGCTGACGCAAAGAGCGGGCTCAAGAGGCGGCCACCTGAAAACCAAGCACCGGACGTGTCAACACTCGCGATTCGAGACGTGAGTCTGCAAACACGCCAACACCACCGTTTGCCGAAATATCTTCACCACACACCGTGCGGAAGCCCACGCCGTGGTACACCGACCCCTTCGCGACATCACCGCCCTCCCTTTCCTGTTTTTACTACATCTTCACCGAATAATATCTACCCACCATGGCGGGAAACTACAATGGCGCTGATGCAGCTGCCATCGCCGCCATTGCCAGCGAGCCCGAAGAGACCCTGCTGCCCAAGATCACCAGCGCCCTCGACCTGATCTACAACCCCCAGTCCACCAACCAGGCCCGCCAGGAAGCACAGCAGTTCCTCGAGATTGTCAAGGAAGTCGACCAGTCGCCGTCCATCGGCTTTACCCTCGCCTCCAACCCGTCTGCGTCCGCCACCGTCCGCCACTTTGGCCTGTCCATGCTCGAGCATGCCATCAAGCACAAATGGTCTGTCTTCACTGCCGACCAAATCACCTGGCTGCGCCGCTGGGTGCTCGAGCTCGCCGGCAAGGTGTCGCGTTCCGACGCCACCTTCTTGCGCAACAAGATCGGTCTGCTGTGGGTCGAGGTGGCTAAGCGCTCATGGACCGACGAGTGGATGGACATGGATGCCCAGCTGCTGAGCCTGTGGCAGGCGGCCGATACTGCTGGCGATGGCGGCAGCGCCCAAAAGGAATTGGTGCTCTACATTCTCGAGACGCTCTCTGATGCAGTCTTCAACGGTGACGATAGCGTCGTTGTCCTGCGCGAAGGTGTGCTCAGCAAGGCCTGTGTCGACATCTTCACCCCTGCGGCAGTGCTCAACGAGTGCTTCCCCAACCGCAACAAGACACCCGAGGTTCGCGCCGGTGACGAGGGATGGCTTCTGCGCGTCACAAACCTGCTGTCTGCCTGCAACGAGGCCGGTGTCCAGAGTAACGAAGAGGCTCGGACATGTGCTACGCGTGCCCTTGCCGTGCTGACGTCGCTGCTTCCATGGGCCATCCCACGCGCAGTTATTGCCTGCCAGTGTGTGCCCACACTGTACACAAGCCTGGCCGCACCGCACGTTGGTATCCAGAAGTCGGCACTCGAGGCCCTGTATGCGCTCTACTCTCGAAACCATTTCAACGAGGAGGAGTTTGTCGAGCTGGTGGTCCCCACATACAGCAGCGAGCAGGTTGCTCTGTACCACCGCCTATTTGAATGGGCCAAGGTCGACGTCGAGGACATTGACGACGACAAGTACCAGTTCGCAAAGAAGTTCTCCGAGATGCTGTCGTGCCTGGGTAACTACTTGGACCGACGCTTCCACAACCTCCCGAGCGGCGCCGACGTGCAAAAGTTTGTCGAATTTATGTTGGTGGTCGTCGAGAGCCAGAGCTTGGTGGTGTCGATTCCCGTGCTGGTGACATGGACGCGGTTCCTTGCCCACCGCAACATCGGCCCCTTGATTGCCAACACATCCCTGATCGGCCCGCTGCTCGAGGTCTGCAGCTCCCGGCTCATCCGTTACGAGAGTCTACCTGAAGATACCCAAGACCCATCCTACCTCTTCCTTCTCGAGGACACTGACACCATCCCCGAGCGCCATGCTTTCCTGGGCAACTACCGGCGATACAGCTCCCAGGTCATTGAGGCCATTGTGCAGCTCAAGCTTGTCGACGCATTCCACCACATTTCCTCACAAGCAGAGAATGTGCTTCTGCATCTCTACGACGGCGGACAGCCCTTTACAGGTATTTTGCCTCGGTCGATTCCCGCTGTATGAATATAAATATGAAAACAAACTAACCTCGTAGCTGCAAACTACAACAAAAACTCCATGACAGTCCTCCGTGTCGATGCCCACTTTACAGTGGTGGAAGCAGCACTCAAGGGCTACATGAAGTGGCGACAGTCGACGTCGTCTAGTGAAGACCCCGAAGAGAAGCGCCAAAAGCAGGCTTCCCTGGAGGCCGAGTTCGAGAGCTGGTGTAACCGGGTAGCCGACCTCACATTTGAAGACCCGTGTATTCGCAAGCGGATACTGCAGCTTCTCGTTGCCTTTTCCATCTCCGCCCTAGACCGCCACCCGTCGTTTATGCTCAAGGTCTTGGAACACATTCTCTTGACATGGCCCAGTCCCAAGGAAGCCGAGTACCGGTCGTTCAACGAGTCTATCAAGGAACTGCAGTCTGAAAGTATGGTTGAGCTGCAGCGCCTTGCCACGAAGCAGCCCGACCACCTGCTCAATGTGTACGACCAGCTGGAAGCCAAGGTCAACGAGCTCATACAGTCGGGCACCATGGACGAGAAGCGGCAAATAACATATCAGAGCTTTCTCTTCTTGATTATCCACCGCTGCAGCCACTTGGACCTCGACACACGCGTTCAGCGGCTAAAGCAGTTTGTAGCGCCCGTGCAGGAGCTATGGATCAGACCGGAACTGGAGCAGTCGCTAGCAACGTACGATTCGTTCTGCGAGCTTGTCGGCCTGGACAAAGCACAGAGATATATTGCACACAAGCGCATCGACCAAGTCGCAGACTGGGGCTCGATTGAGTTGGATGCAGAGGGCCTTGCGCTGCAGGCAGACCTTGAGCTGCGGCAGACACTGCTGCCCCTGCGGCCAACAAAGACATTCCTTAACGCGTCCGTGGAGCGCATCAGCCGACACTCGGACGCCTTCCAGGCCTCGGTCGTCCTCTGGCAGGACGCTGTGGCACCCATTTTGATCCGGCTGCTGCAGTTCCTTGCGCACGGCCATGCTGCTCACAACCAAAACAGCTGGTCGCTGCTTCCAGAAGAGATGCGACCAGCCGTGGGACGGGTCCTCACGGATCGCTTTTGGCAGTCTGGCATCTCCGAGGGCAGCAAGGACGACTTTTATGCAAGAGTGTTGGGCCGCAAGGGGACTATGGAAGGCCTGGCGTCATCGATCCGGTCTACTGTGAGATATGTGCGGGAGACGGCATACTCAATCCTGTGCAGCCTGAGCAGATTCAGCGTGCAGTTCTACAGCTTTGCCGAGCTGCCGGAGCCGCTATCACAGGCCCTGTTTGGCAATGCGCTGCACCTTCCGCCGCACCAGATTATTGGCCTCCTTAATCTCGTTCGATTTTTGGTGGACAACTGCCCTGTGGAGTTCCGCGGCCAGTTCCTTCCGCCTCTGATTGCGCTGTGCTTCCAGCAGACGTCGTCGAAGCTAGTGCAGGAGTGGGAGCGGGTGGACCAGCAGCAGCAGGTCAAGACCGACGGCGATGCACTGACAGAGGAGATGAAGGCAGAGAGCATTCTGCGGCAGTTCGGCTACTGTGCAGTGATTATGATGGCCGACTTTTTGGACCCGACGCGTGTCAATGTGCTTATTGACGAGGATGCGACAACGCAAGACACGCCATCTGCATCGTCGGTCAAGTACCCTACGCTGCGCCGGTTCTGCCTGATGAACACGGCGCTAGTGGAGCCGCTGCTGACGTTCTGCAACCATGTGATTCGTATTCATGACGGTCGCTGTTGCAGCATTGTGTTGCGTGTGCTGCGGACAATCATTAGCGAGTTTGTGGGCACATCCGATGCATCTCCCGAGGAACCGGCGCTGCCGGAAGCAGGCAACGGTGACGATGTCAATGGCGGACGCAGTCGGGCAAACTCGACGGCGACGCGTGTGCCGGACCGGTTCCCCGTACCGGCGGAGACGTCGAATGCAGTGCGCGAGTACCTGTCGTCGGAGGTGCTGCGCAGCTGCATCATGTCGCTGCACGAGCCGTATTTTGTCGACCAGCATAAGGAGCTGGGATCGTTGATCGCATCGATTCTGGCGCACTACTGTCCCATTACCAACACGCCGCGCAGCGTGCTGCAGTCACTGCCGAGCATTAAGCAGAGCGATGTGGATTTTACGATTCAGCAGATCTGCCGGCCAGGCATGGCATCATCACGGCAGCAGCGCGCCCTTGTGCTGGACCTGCTCAAGGACTTGAAGGGCGTCAGCATTGCGGAGATGGGCAAGTTGAGCAAGACGGACGGGCTTAAACGCGACTCGTTCCGGCCGTCGGCCAGGAAGAGCAACCAGCGCAGCAAGATGGCGCAAGAGTTTATGACGGCGCCGCCACCGAACGGAAGCGGCAGCGGTGCAGCGGGAGCAGGCGCTAGTCGCGAATCGCGGATGGGCGAGGGCCGGCAGAGTCCTGACTTGGAGGGCGTTGCCGGCCTCTTCCAGCTGGACGAGTAAAAGGGCACGGGCAAAGATGTATAGTCGCAAGGACAAAACCAGGCAATAAGTTAATTGGGAGAACGGATCGTATTATACGACTGGAGTATTACAGGAAACAAAATACAGTACGGCCAAGGTTACGAGATGATTGCTGTTGTGGCGATGCTATATGATGTGTGTGTTGAATGTTTCCGGTATTCCCTTAATACTCTCTTAGAATTAATTCATTTATATTCATTAAAACTTGAATGCCTTGGCATGATCTAGTTTTTATTTGTGGTGGCAATGTTTCCATCACTTCGCCCGGCCTTGCTCTTGTATTTATTTATCCAAGAAGCGACCTCCCACAGCTAAAACGTTTGGTATGACAGCGCACGTCATAATCAGAGACCATTCACTGCTAGCAGAGAGCATGGCACTAAATTACAGCCAAATAGGGGGCAGACTCCGGAGGACATCCTATTCGTGCTATGCGCCAATCATTGGCGATCATCGAACGACTGCGGTGCTTCGAGACTGTTCCTTGGAGGTGGCCTGCTTGCTCGTTTGCTTGCTCGCTTGCTTGGCTTGCTTGGCTCGCTTGCCTGCTCGCTTGCCTGCTTACTTGTTGCTTACTTGCTGCTCGTTTGCTGGACGGACTGGCTATCAGCAAGTGTCAGGGCCTTCTTTTCAGAGAAAAGACAGCCTCAAACAGTCTCGGCCGGCCGTATTAATAGTATTGGCGGGCGATCAGTGGTGCCAAACGAGAAGCTTTCGTTGTACTTTCTTTTTCTCTGCCACAAGGGGCAATGATAGTCTCGCGGTGCAGCTGTCAGCGGACAACCCCCGAGTCCTATGTACTATGTACTATGTAGAGTGAATGCAGAGTGAACAAGGCAAAGAGAAAGTAACTGCTGTGTGCTATGTGCGCGGTCCGGGCTGCCGGCATCCGTCGGTCCTTCTCTGCATACTGTCGTAGAATGGGGCTCAATAGACGGTACTTTTGGATTTGGGAACGGCTAGACTGCTCCTGACAGTTGTGCATGTATCTTGCATATATAGATCATGCCTTGTAGAGTCTAGGGGAGTTGAGCAATAGTCGCGGCACATAAGGACTAGCTGGCTGTTGGGAGGCGCTACGGCTATTCAACAGACAGAGCAATACAAAGAACGGGCCTATATTCAACTCTGTCAAGACAAGACACTGCCACAGTATAGAACAGGATGGATGGCTAGCAAACCAAGACGGAAGCGACGGCTTTCCTTTCGCAGGTATTTATATACTGCACTTGTTACATAATAGAGCAAGAACAGCCGTTGTCGACGGCAGTGCAGCATACAGGCCTTCAGCATACATGCTATAGTATCTTACAATAAGTACAAGCCACGGTTGCTGCAGCTCTGGTGATGCGCCAAGGAGAGGCGAGATGTTGATCATCTTTTCTCCCATTTCTCCGAAACATTAATCAGGCAGTGTTCCAAACCACGCCTATTTACTTGAAGAAAATGGTACTGTAGTTGCTACTTGTTATTATTGTAGGGCTATCCTTAGCATTTCGAGAGTGTGACTTCATTATGATGGCAACTGAAAGTGAGTTTGGTGAATGTGACTATATTTCGGAATGACCCTCCCCTCCCCCCCGCTCTCACAACAGTATTTTGCACTGATTACTAGACGAGAATCTGCACACCAAACCCACGAACAACAACGTAAAGAGTTGTATTTTTTCGATTTACGATTTTCGATATACGATTTACAATTTTCGATTATCTGTCGGCTCGCTGAATCAATCTTGTGGTCTCACCCTGCCGATCTGCTTCTCCTCCGCCCTCCGGACGCCTCGCAGCAGTACACACATAGAACGGCAGCCACTCTTGCGCGGCCTTCAGGTGGCATGTATTCGAGTTCTTGCCTTTGCTTTTCGTTTTCCTTTTTCTCCGTCTCCGCCTCCGCCTCCTCCCCTCCTCTGAGCCCCTCCTCTACCCCCTGTCTGCCATGCCATGTTCTCCTCCTTCTTCTTTTCGTCATGCTTACTTTTCTGCTTTCTTTTTCCTGCCGTCGCCACGATCCTCCCTCGCCCTTCCCGAAGCTATTCTGCTTTGGTCGCTTGTCGTGTAAACTACTGCAGTGATGACACTCGGCCCAATAAATACATACTCCATACAGCGTAGAGTACGTACAATGTAATAACACCACATAGACACGAGCTAATGCACCTCGCACTCACCTGCTTGTACCGTTATCCCACCCTGCATGTTCTGTCGTGGTGTCTGTTGGCTTGCTACTGTACCTAGGACGATCCCTTGATCCTTCGTCCCGTCTCATATGGGCCGGCTGTTGCGATGCTTCATGTGCTGTCATCAGTACTATGTATGTAGCTAATGTCAACGTACTCTATATACATAGTGACGGTGTGGGCTCCAGCCTATATCGGCCTGTCACCGAAGCCGTTGAGCAACTTGATGAAATAGAATAATAACTCCATTGTGTTTCTACATTTAGCAAAGCACATGCAGGAGTAGTCGCCCGTTGCCCCTTTGTTGTGCTCGCGTCGGTCTTTATGTGGTCCAACTGTCGGCAATCCAACTCCCGGGTATTTTTGCTACTACATATTTTTACATATTGAATATAACGGCAAGAAATACACATGTTTCTGCTCAGCTTGTTTCGTCTGCCTCTTCTAGATACATACCCCCCCGGGAAATGTCCGCCGTGCTTCGAGTCAGCTGTTATCGGCACTCGGCGGCAACAATTCTCTTCGCAGCATGGTAGGAAAAAGAAACCAGAGTCCCTATCTGGTACAAGATAATCCATTTCTTTCCGTAATCTACAGGGCTGTTTCGCCATCTGTCAGATCGGAGATCGCCGCAATAGCGGCCAGCTACATGTACAAAGTAGGAGGAAATTTACATACATACGAAGAGAACCCGCCGAGCTTTGATAGACTATACACAAGTGAAACAGCTGGCTCGGATCATCGTTGAATACAATGTAACAAGTAATATCATAATTTCCGATAGAGATGGATAGATGTAGATGATGTGCACAATACTTTGTCGCCTTGGCTGGGCCTCTGCTCGCAATATGCAGTCGTGCTTTTTACTCTATGTATCGGACTCTTTAACGTTGATCTCGCCCCGTACATAGTATGGGCGCTGTTTAATACAATAGTAGTCTGTAGATAGCCTACTCCATAGCTAGCCAGGGCCAGCTGAGTTGTGCATCGGGGTGCTGAGTTGATCTCCCCTGGCTTCGCTTTTATCTACTTGCACTCCACTGTCGCACTGATATTCTTCTACCGTCCCTATCGACTCGGCAATCACAGCGGTCTGAGCTTGAGCTTTGACACTGTTCGGATTTGAGGAGACAAGAGACAAGAGACGAAAGACATGAGACGAAAGACATGAGACGAAAGACAAGAGACGAAAGACATGAGACAAAAAAAAATAAACAATAAAGGCAGACGGAAGCAAACATACGGACAGCCCGAATGGGAGAGCCTCGACGTAATGTGGCGGTGTTGGATGTCTCAGCACATCTGAAGTTTATTCCTTTATTCCTTTATTCATATTTCCTTTTCCTCTTCCCTTTTCCCGTTTTTCTTCTCACTTGCCCTTGGCTACCCACTCTAAAAGAAACGGTTATACATAACTCTCTGAGTGTAATAATCAAGGGCCTACCAACCAGACACTACAGTACATCCCCTTGTTCCACACCCTCTAACTAGAGCAGGCCCACTCCTCCTCTTTGGCTCCCACCACGGCCCATCGCTGCCATTAATCACCACCCAATGCCCCGGTAAGGCTAGCTGGCCTTGGTAAGATCCATTCTCAAGCTCTCGCAACGTTGATGCTTGCATCTTTGCTTCTCCAAATGTTTCTACAATGTACTGTGTACTGAATGTTTCTTTTGAACCTTAACTCTTCTAGTAGAGTGATACTATATTGCTCGAATAGAGTTAAACTGTTTCACTCCGACTACATACTGTATGTACTCAGTATTGATCTGCGACCGCCTCTCGAGCTCCCACCTTGCGTCGCGCTTCCGTCATTCTCAGCTGCCATTGCCGTCCTTTCTCCGTTCTCCTCTCCCGGCTCTGCAATACATGCCAGCTGCCCACTGCATTTGTGGCTGTGTGACTCTTGTCTCTTCATTTATTCATTTAGCTTTTACACAGTCGTCTCCAGTACAGCTCTCTCTGCCCTCTGCCTACATATGTATCTTATGTCGTACACCGTAAACCCCAAGCCGGCCTGTCCTAAAATCCGACATCACCGGCCACACCCCTCATACGAAACGTGTCGCTCCCTATGGTTGTCTCTCCGGCCGACTTGTTTCTTTTTCCTTGATTTGTTTTCTTTTTGCTCGTGTTATTTCCTTCTTTTCCATGATCCCCATCACATCCTTTTGCTTCTTTCATTATTCATTTTACTTCTTTTCTACGTTTATATTTCTTCGTTTGCTTCTTCTTTTCTTTCTTTTTTCTTTCTCTCCTCCCCGGCATCCCCGACATTCGTAATACATCTCTTCTTCGATGGCGGCCTCACCATAAGTAATATGCTCATTCGTATACCTTTCTCGATACCGCACAGCCATGCTATAATATGCACATGTTCTATGACGTCCTTGTCATACAGACACTGCGTCAAACCCTCGCCGGCTTCCGGTTCGCGACTGCGACTGCCACTACTATATACCCCTCCCCAGTCGCTCCTTCCTGTTTTACAGTTCATATATAAAATACCTGCACCCGGATCTATATTTACCTTTTACCAGTACCGCCTGGCTGGGTCTGGACTCGCCGACTCCTTCTTCTTTTGTCTTTTGTTCTTCCTACCAACGACCAACCTACAATACAATATCAAGCCCAATCTGGAAGTTGAGCTCGACCACTCCTACCACATACTAAGTGGGCTCTTAGGCAAACAAGGAAAGACCGACCGATCCTCGCTACTCGCTACTCCCTATCGGACCACCTCTAAATTAGACTACTGCCCCCATCTCTTACTTGTCTCTCACTAGCCCGCCTGCCTACCTCCACTACCTACCTCCCCCTCCTAGCAAAGCCCGGGCCACATTCTTATTATACAGTAGGAATCTCACTCGGGACTAATTATAACTCACAACGCAACCCCCAGCCAGCAGTACAAACAGTTATCTATTACCTACAGTACAAGCTCAACTCGCCCACTTCTATCCACTACTGACTTAAACTTAACCTCGACCTCATCGACGATTCAACGTCGTCTTGTTCGTTTGTTCTTCTGTCCGTTTTGTTCGTGTGTTCGTTTGTCGCCATCGACCGACTCTCATGGTTTGACCTGATTTCCACCGCCCTCCTCGACACCTTTTTCTCTCGTCCTCTTCTCTCGTCCTCTTCTCTCGTCTCTCTGGTCTCTGGCCTCTACGGCACCAATTTCCGACGCATTACCGTCCTCCGGCCAAGATGGTTTTCTCTGGAAAGCCGTCGACCGGCTGCCAGATGTGCAGGTCGCGGCGCATCAAGGTGAGTCTGCAGCGCACTTTTTGCTTTTATATTTATTTCGGGGGGGGTTTTTTTTTTTTTGGCTGTTGGTCTCTGCCGCCGCATTTGCTATTTCTTCTTTCTACTTGCTTTTGCTTTTGCTTTTGGGACTCTCTATCGCACACCGCGTCATGCGATCTTGTCGCATCTTCTACATCTGCATCTGCCTTCATATCTGCACGTGTCCCAAGACAGGGAACGGCATCTGGCAGTATGAATGCAATATACACGCTGTTGTTGGTGCACATCTACATATATTGCATCTCTATAACTGCACTGTACTACTATGCAGCCGCTCCTACATGCCTTGAGCTCTGCGAGCTGCTGCCAGATCTCCTTCTTCCCATATAGCATGGCCCCCGTTCCTCTGCATACCCAACCAACACACAACATCCAATGTACATCATGCCTGTTGTGCCCCTCGCATATATCTAGCACACACCAGCAGAGACCAACAGCATAGATCACCAAGGCCAACGCCGCCCCAAGAGCAAATACTGACTTGAACCTTAGTGTGACGAGGCAAAACCGTCTTGCAGTCAGTGTGTCCGTACCGGCCGCACCTGTCCCGGCTACAAGAGCCAGATCGACCTTCTCTTCCGCAACGAGACCGGCGCCAGTGCTGCTGAAAGGCGCGCGCGCAACGCTGCTCGCAAAAAGTCTTTGGCGGCCCCAACAGCAGCATCAGGATCAGGATCGGCATCGGCATCGGCATCAGCATCAGCATCAGCATCAACTGCAGCAACAACAACAGCAGCATCAGGATCAGGATCATCGTCATCACAACATGGCTCTACTGCACACTCAAGAGACGCCATATTGCCGGCATCTTCGAGCTCACATTCACAAATACCGGCATTATCGCCAGTCTCGGCACCGGCTACATCAGCACAAGCTACGTCAAAAGCAGCTGCACAAGCCGCATCCTTCTCTTCATTCTCCCTTTCCGACCCAATACCACCACCAGCTGCACAACGGCCGTCATCAATACCAGTCGCATCCGCAAGGAAAACCAGACAAGCCCGGAAACAGTCGACAGCTGCCAGTCGAAAGAATGCTGCCACAGCTGGGAACGCCCACGCTGGTGCCAAAGCCTACAAAAGGAAAGCCAGCGTGACTGGCACTGCCGCTCCTGCCGCTCCCACAGCTCCCACAGCTCCTCCAGCTCCTACAGCTCCTGCAGCGTCGACAAATGTCTCGGCCATCAGCAACAGGAACACATTTGCTAACACCGACTTTAACAATTTTGGCGATACCAATAGCAATGTCCGAATAGAAGCCCTGAACCCGCCGGGCAGTTACGACGACCACTTCATGGTCGACACTTATGTCAAGGCGTCTATGAGCTACGTCGTTGCACACCGGCAGTCTCCCGAGTACGAATACCGCGACCTGAGCCTCGCCAGCTTGGACGGCACCCCAGGGTTTGCCGAAGGAGAAGAAGGCAATGACCCGAGTTCAGGCAACAGCAACTCCTTATCCTCCAGTGCCCAGACTATCCAGCGCCGACACCGCCACTCTGACTTTGAAACCGCCGAGGCCATCATCCCGGCCATCACCCCACCTCCATCTGACCTCGCCATACACCACTTCTTTTCCAATTTTATCATGATCCCCTATGGATCCTCCACGCGCGGCTACTTGGATTTTCTGATGCCCCTCATGAAGCAGATTAATAGCCCCGTAGCAACACATCTCGCAAGCCTCAGCACGACCCCCAGCCGCCATTTCCAAGACGCCATGATGCCAACCAGCGAAGCCGCCCTTGCGCTGTCTCATGCCTTCCGTGCGTGCGCTCTAGCCTCCATGGGCACACGTGTCGCTTCCAACCACTACCCCTTCATGGACAAGGCTGTCAGCGCCTACACCGCTGCCCTCGCTGCAACAACACGGGCCTTGCGCGACCCTGACCTGCGCTGCTCCGACACCACCCTGGCCGCTGTGCTGCTTCTCGGCATCTTCGAGAGCATCACCGCCAAGCAGCTGGGTCTCTTTGCGTGGGGTTCGCATATCGAAGGCGCCATCGAGATCGTCAAGGCGCGCACCCTCGAACAGCGCGCTACGCGCACGGGCCACAGCCTCTTTATTGCCGTGCGCACACAGATGATCATTCACAGTCTGGCTACGGGCAAGTCCCCGGGCATGGCGCATGAGTGGTGGTTCGAAAATGCCGTCAGCGACTCCATAGCCTCCCATTGCCAGCGCCTCTGCACCCGGGCTGCCGCGCTCAGGTCCGAAGCGACGGCCTGCATGGAACGTGTTTCTTACTGTATGGCACAGAAGCCGCCCCATATCATGGCAGAGGTCCGCGCTCTGGCAGACAAGGCATATGCTCTCGACCACGAGTGTGTCGTATGGATGCACAATCTGCCCGCCGAATGGCACTACCGTACAGTCGCCTGGCAGGATGACCTGCCTGAGGGCACGGACTACAGCAAGGCCAAGGTCTTCCCCGGCTATGTCGATGAGTACCCCGATCTCTACATTGCCGGCTGTTGGAACATGATGCGCGGAACACGGCTATGCATCTCGTCCATTGGAGTGCGCTGCGCTGCATGGGCCTGCTGGCCAGCCGACTACCGCACGACGCCCGAATACAGAGCAGCCGAGGCCATTTCCAAAGACATGATCCAGCGCATCGTATCGTCAGTGCCCTTTTACATGGGGTTCGCTACCAAGGACGGCATGTATCGGCATGGCGGCCCCGGCGAGGGCTGGACATGGCTTGATAAGCACGAGTTCTCTACGGCGCACGTCTACAGCGGGTCATCGTCGGGCTCAGACACCCTGTCACCCGAAGCCTACCCGCCAACACCGCCGCGCGAGTCGGCCACGCCGCCATGGTCCAACGTGCCGCCATGGCAGGTCGATCCGGCCGTGCAGAGCCACGCAGGCTCTGGACAGGGCCACACAGGGCCAAACGGACCAGAAGGACTGGGAGGGCAGCCTTATCCTACCGAAACTGCAGATGCATTAGGCACAGCACACCCCATTCAGATGACGACTACCATGCCCCCGACGACGCACCCATATTCGTCCTATATGACATCAACTTGCTTCCACGGCCCCTCGTCGGGCCCTGCCACGGCCACACCCGCTCCAGCCTCGACTTGGTCTTCGGCGTCGGGTTCAGCTTCAACGGCATTTAGACCCAACCCGGTCCGAAGCGAGTTCAAGCACCAGCGCGGATACCATTACGACCACTACGCTGGCCCGGGGCATACGGAATATGTATCTGTTGCGCCGGCGCAGGCCGGGTTTATGCTCGGCAACGATTCCGACCTCAAGGGCCTGTCGGGCTACTTCCTGGTCTGGCCCCTAGCAAACACTGCGAGCCAGGACTACGCCACAGACAAGCAGCGCGAGTGGAGTATTGGCCGGCTCGAATATATCAGCGATGTCATGGGGGTACGGTATGCCGGGTTCCTTTCGGGCGTCAAGTTCCGGGCACCGTCGATGATGATCCGGCGCGATCGGTCTGTAGCACAGCAGGCACTGCTTGCAGCGACGGGGCAGGTGGGCAAGGGCAAGAGTCAGTAACCCCTTTGTGGACATGATCGATGTAAAAAAGAACACGAGTCCATAGACTTGGAGGACGATGCGGCGTGTAGCATTATAGTATGACCACTACGAAAATAAAGAATGAGATTCATGATTAGCATATCGACAATAAGTATAAACCACCAGGATGTATAGAGATGAAAATACGGAGTTAACAGAAAGTAGAGAAGCACGTCGTAAATTTCGTTAAGATAGCTGTGTGTCCTTTCCTGCTCTGGTCCAGCCAGCATGCCCCATGCCCCATGCCCCATGCCACAAGCCCCAAGCCCAGTCCGTGCGGCCCCGGTGCCCGTCTACTCGCTGAAGCCCAGACCGAAAAGACGAAACCACGAATGTGAAAACAAGAAGCAAAAACAAGAAGGCGCAAATGGTAGTGAGGAGACTTTGAATTGAGATGCAATAAAAATAGCAGTGCATGTGAGATTCGGGGTATGTTATATGGAGATCAAAGAGATCGGTGAGATCAAAGTGAGGTCATAAAAGAGATGGAAAGAGTAAAGAGAAAACGAGAAGACATCAAACTAAGAACACAACCAAAAAAAGACAAGTAAAAACTAATGAAACCTAATGCCCAACCCAATCACCGCATAATCTCCTGGTAGATGAGCTGCTTCAGCTGCTCTTTGCTGAGGTTGTCCTTGTGCTTGTCAAAGTCAAAGAACTCCTCGGGAATTGGGGGTGCAGTGGGCTCATCATCAGGGTCGTGGTACGGCTCCAGGTAGGGGTGCTTGAGGGCCTCCTCGACAGTGATGCGCTTGACGGGGTTGAACGCCAGCAGCTTCTCGAGCAGGTCAAGCGCCAGGTCAGAGGTTTTGGGGAACAGGGTGCGGAACTGGACCTTCTTCTTAAAGGGCAGCGAGCGGATGTACTCGCGCGCACGCCGCGACTTAATGCCGTAGTAGTCCTCCATCGTTGGTGTACCCAGCACATCCAGAATAAGCGTAAGTTGGTGGTGGTCTATGAGAGTAATTAGCATTTGTAGCATTTATAGCATTTGTAGCATTTATAGCATTTGTAACACGGAAACTCACAATCTTTGCCCGGGAAGAGGGGCTTGCCGCTGAGCATCTCTGCCAAAATACAGCCGACGGACCAGACATCGATGGCCTTGGTGTACTCCTTGAAGGTCAACATGATCTCGGGGGCACGGTACCAACGTGTGGCGACGTACTCGGTCATGAAACCCGAGTTGTCCTCCTGTGAAGCGGCGGAACGGGCCAGACCAAAATCGCAGACCTTGAGATCGCAGTTGGCATTGAGAAGCAAGTTGGAGGGCTTAAGATCGCGGTGGAGGACATTTGCGGAGTGCATGGCCTTCAGGGCACGGAGAGTCTGGTAGATAAAGTACTGGCAGTGGTCGTCGGACAGGTCTTGTGTGCGGATGACACGGTGCATGTCCGTCTCCATGAGCTCCTGGATGAGGTAGACTTCTTGGAAGGACTCGTAGCTGCGGGGCTTCTGGATGTCGAGAATAGAGATGATGTTCTCGTGGTTGAAGTAGCGCAGCAGCTTCATCTCACGCAGAGTGCGCAGACAGAACATGGAGTGGTCAAACGGCGTGATCTTCTTGATGGCGACCTTTTGGCCAGAGGGCTTGTGGATGGCCGAACAGACGACGCCGTATGCGCCCTCGCCGACGACATCCTGAATGTCGTACTGCTCGCTGACATTGAATGAGATTTTGCGCGAACCCTGAGGGTTCGGGGGTTGAGCTCGAGACATTGTGAAGGTATGTGTGGGTGTTAGATGGGATGAGAGAAGGAGGAGAGTAAAAGAGGAGGGAAGAAGGAAGAAAGGAAGAATAGAAGAATAGAAGAAAGAAAGAAGAAGAAAAAGAGAAACGGGAGAGAAGGAGAAGAAAAGAGAGGGGAAGCAGTGAGAGAGATAAAGATACGCAGTCAAAGCTAGGTGACGAGATGTGGTGGATAAAAGGATGGCAGCTTTAAAGAGGCGGGGCTGCTTGCAGGAGGTGGGCGTAGGAGAAAGTAGGAGGAAGTAGGAGGAAGTAGTTAGAATAGGTGAAAATGGGGGAGTACGAGGGAAGATTAGGGAGATAAATGAGTGAGAGGAGGAAGCGGGTGAAAGCGAATAAGGGGACAGCGAAGCGACAATAAACGAACAAGAACGGCCAAATAGGAAGACAGCTCTCCCAGCGGTGAAAGTAGGATGTAACTTGGGTGACACGGCTGGTATTGTTGTGTTGAGGGCACGTCGCTGTATATGAGGCGGTGGTCGTTGCAAGGTGGTAGGGTGAAATATAAATAATAGAGCAAAAGGAATAGAGTAGCAATAAATAGCTAAATAAAGGTAATAAATGGGAGCTAAAAGACGAAGAATAAATCCAGAAATAGTAAGAAATGGTAGTGAAATGGTAGAGAATAGAGAATAGAGATCAGAGGCGTGAATGGAGGGGGGAGGGGTGACTTTGGTGGTGGACAGGGATCCAGAGGGGAAGACCCAATGTCGTCTTGTGCTTTCTTTTTCTTGGTGTCGGTTCTCCTTTTTCCCTTTTAATTCTGCTGCAGGAGCGGGCTGGTGTGGGGAGCAGTTGGGTGATGCTGATGGAATGGTTGATGTGGCTATGGAGCTGGTATGGAGCTGAGGTTGACTGTTGACAGAGTCGTTGTTATTGAAGAAAAGTGCCAACTGGAGAAGAAGAAACGAAGCAGCACGCCAAATAGGACGGTGGCAATATTCAGGAACCACGGGACTAGGGGCCTGAATACAAGTGACAGCACACAGTATGTATCAGTCCTGGCTGGCCAAAGCTTACTCTGTAGTCTGTACTCCGTACGGAGTACAGAGTAGACTGTAATCCAGCAAGTCTCCACTCGCTAACGGGCAACCTACAGCGCAAGCTTCCACGCACGAGCACGCACCAAATTGCGAAACGGCCAAGGTGAGAGAGGAAGACGGACCGACGCGGTGGAGGTGGATGAAGACGGACGAGGAAACAATAGTATGAACGAGAAACAAAGTAGAAACAATGACGGGTCGTAGGAGATGGGAGAGGTAATGGGGAAGGGGAAGAGGCCTGATAAACCAGAATACGAACGAAATACGATGTGGAAGAAGTGAGTGAGCAAGTGAGCAGCTTGGTCCACACACTGCGAAATAAAGACACAAATAAGGTGTAATGAAGTGGCGACGATGGAGTGGAACGGCGAGAAGCGAGCAGGAGAAATATAACAAGTCGGAGAATAACGAGCTGGAATAAGAACCGGATAAGATGCGAGATGAGCTGGGGCTGGGATAGGAATAGAAGCGGCTTTCTGCTTTGACGATGGGGCAGTCAGACGAGGAGCGCGTTGGTACATACTCCGTATGCCAGCGGACAGGCCGGTGCACGGTGGCCCAGGAGGGACGAGGAGTTGATCAAAGCAGTGCAGATGGGGTAGAGGAACAGAACATGAAATGGCAGATGAGCCCAAGCAGATTGGTCGTTTGTAGTTCTATCCGACACAGTGGGAAACTCCAAAGGACAAAGGGCAACTCTGCAGCATCAAAGAGGCAGCACAAGGCCTCGAAAGCAGCAACACAACAGCAGGTGTAAGTGCAAATCATATCCAGTATCAGACCGAAATATCAGACCGACAGGACCGCTTGATGTCACGATGCTTTGCAGCATGCTTGTTTCCACCTTGTGTCTCTGATATCCAGGTACACCCCGGCTCGTGTGCCCGTGCATGTACATACACATGTATCTCGTTTCCTCCATAGGAACCCTGTCGAACACTGCAACAAGCTTCCAGAAGATGCAACGAATATTATCAAACACTGGAACACTGGAGCTCTGGCTCAACTCTGCAACTGGCCTGGTCTGGGCGGGACAACGTGGTATGGAAGCCCCTTGGAACAGGACGTCAGACGAGGTGGATGAGATCTGTCGTGTTAGATTTTCGATACTCTCATCCAAGAACCCAAACGGGAACGGCCATTCCAGGAACGGCCAGGAACAGCAAAGCTCAAAGGGCAAAAGGCAAAAGGCAAAAGGCAAAAGGTCTGGTCACCACAATACGGTGGCTCCGGCGCAGACCAAGCCCCGTCTTCGTCTGGTCTTTTTGCCATTCTTTGTCTCTGATTTTCCACGTCTTTCCAACGTCCCTCCTTACAGAGTACTCAGTAGCAACCGTACCTGTATGATCTTCATTGAAATCAACAAAGGGGGTCGTTTCGGGAGCTGTGCTAGTGGAGGTGGACGTCGGAGTGAAAAGAGGGGCAGCGCTTGAGCTGTGCAAGTATGTATCTTGGTAGAGGGTACGACTTGCGACACTGTTGCTTGCAGCTAGTCGTTGCTGTGTGCGCTCATTGTGGGCTTTTTGTCTTGTCACCAGCTGCTCGATAATACAGAGTAAACACACTTGCCAGTGGGCGACCGGTCCCGCGCTCGTTTTGGATGCTGGGCTTGTGCGCCGACAGACAAGGTTGGAGCAGCGAATCAGTAAACGACAAAGAGGGGCTGACAGAGGCCCCTGGTCTAGCTGAGTTGGTGTAGTTGTGGTCAGTTGTTGTCGATGTCGAGATGAAGATGCAAGATTGAGGAGCAGGGGGGAATGAAGACACAAATATTCGCTAATTTTTTTATATTCAGTTTTAATAGAACTATTCTTGACCAAACAAGAAGGAACAACCAATGACAACGTACGACGTCGGCGAACATCGCCAGATAAAAACGGCAGTCGATACAGTCGTTCTTTCTTTTTGCAACCGTTCTCCGACCTGCATTGCTGACCGCGACTGCCGCTCTTTCCCATCACAGAGTTCCGCATTGACTGTGTTCAAGCTCTTGTTTGGCTACCCGCGCATCGTTCTTTCCATAACGAGCATCGGCTTCTATTCGATTTCACGTTCGCCGTCAAACTTCTATATAGGAAGGAGCGTGCATGATGATCACACCAAGGGCCAATGGCAGCTGTGATACTCTTGTAAGCAGAGTACATTTTTATATCTTCTGCTCCTCAAAAAGGGAAAGAAGACAGGCGTACAAGGACTCCACTGGAGACTGCACAGCCAATCACGCACCGTCTTGAGGCGCCCGCCGTGTGTTTCGAATCACATTCCAAGTGCTGTTTCATGAGTGGAGGATATTAGAGGGTATTGAGGATATGTGAGGAAAAGAGGAATAAAGAGTACAATGTCCATTTGAAATAGAGTGTAGAGATGTTTGCGATTGTGAAGAGAATAAAAATAGAATTTCAGCAGTGCTCCGTAGCGTGCCCACCATCAGCTCACCGGAGGTGAAGCTGTACTACTATGTATGTAGTGGCTTTGAGGACTTGAGGACTGTAACTAAAAGTATTATGTGTCTGTATCTGTGTATAGAGTATCAAAGACTGAAAATCTATTTATGGGTGTGCTCAACTTTTGCTGTTATCGTCTTCGGCAGACGCCCGGCACAAGGCAAGGGCCGGGTTCCGAGGAAGAGGTAGAGACAAAAGTATTAGTTAGTTAAGATAGTATGAGATAAAAGAGATAAACTAAAACGTGCAACTACAGAGTTGATCAGTTTAGATTACAAAGAACTTGCGGTGGCAATGCTTGTCAAACACAATGTCGATGCGTGCTATCCGATGCGGTTGTGCTGTAGGCCTGATATCAAGTATCGTGGGATTTCGGATAAGCATTGTTGGGTCACGGTGTCCAGGACACATGGCCGGAAGCATTCAAACGACTTGTAACTGCTTATTGAATTTGTATAGTAGGAATTAACGTTGGACCAAATCAAGAAGCAAAAAGAGCAAGGCACGCAAAACTTATACTAAAAATGAATTCAAGATACCATAAAAGTTGTTAAAAAAAACAGAAGAATGGATACAAACAGGACACCTCCCCGACATGAACAGAGAAACAAACAGCCAAGGCTAACAACTAGACCTCGGCTAGGATTTCGTATAAAAAAACTACTGCACAACCTGGACTGTTAGCAGGACAAATCCTTACAGACAGAATAGAGACATAGAAACAGACGGTCAACTAGACAAAACACTCATGTGCTTACCTTCTCCCGCAGGTTGCCCATCCACTGCTGGAAGCTCATGCTCTGGTCCGCCCGGTCTTCCACAAGCAGCGTCTGCGCCCACAGCTTCAGGCTCGGCTCGCCGTCCTCGCGCACAACGTACACGTGCGGCACCGTGATGCTGCCCACGCCGCGGCTCTTGAAGTCGCGGCTCTTCTGCAGCACCGCCCGCACGCGCTCGCTGAAATCGTTGTCCAGCTCCGGCAGCGTCACCTTGCCCACACGCACCTGCGTGCGGTCCTCGACGCCAAACACGTCCATCAGCAGCTGTGGCACCGCGTCGCGGCCAACCCACACAAATTGCGTCTGGCCGTCGTCAATCAGGTAGAGGCCGTACGACTGGAAGCGCTCCGACGACAGGTTGACGGGAGGCGGCAGCACAATCTGGCTCGTCTCCGGGTCTGGCACACCGGCCGAGTCGGGCATGTCGTGAAGCGAGTACAGGCGCGGGTAGATAAACTGCAGCAGCAGCGGCACCGGCAGCGTCGACAGCTGGCACAGGGCGGCGGCGCGCAGATCCGATGGGATCTGCGACGATTTGCGGAGACCGACGTTCTTGATCAGGCCCAGGAAAAGTGCAGGCAGGCCACGCAGATTGGCCGGGAACTGCAGACCGCCGCCCATGCTGCCGCCGGCGAGCTCCTTGCGGAACGTCTGCAGGAGCTCTGTCAGCTTGTTCTGCAGGCTGTCGCGGGCGGCGTCCAGACCGCCGTCCAGTGCCTTCTCGACGGCCTTGTGGCTGAAGTAGGCAGTGATGGCGCCCTGGTCAGCTGAGCCGTAGATCTCGGCCAGGTTGGTCGTCGTCGGTAGTGCCAGCGTCATGACGCGGATGCGCCGCTCACCGTTGCACGTCGTGTGCAGCACGGCTGTCTGCAGGCACACCACATTCTTCTGCAGCGTCTCGTCAATCGCCACCTCAACAACATAGCACTGGTCGCGGGGGAAGGCCGGGAACGCGCACAGGTCGGAGCTGCGATTGAAAAAGTTGCCGTAGAAGGAGCTCATGCGCAGACCAGTGGTCGCGCGCACGCGCAGCACGGCCTCGAGGCCAATCTCAGACGACAGGAAGTCGCTGAATTCAGAGGCAAACTTGATCGCATCCTCAGGGCGGCCGGCGTTCCAACCTGGGTAGAACCACGTCTGGCCACCCGTGTAGCGCGGCAGGTTGCTGAGCGAGGCGACATCCTGGTACTGCGATGAAAACAAAAACATGTCCACAGACACCTGGTTTTTGGAGCACTCAACGGCAAAGCTCTTGTAGAAGCTGTTTGCCGTCTGCAAAAGAGCGCCCTCCTTGGACGTGCCGAGAACCTTCTTGTCCTCGCGCATCTCCAGCTTGCCCGTGCCCATGTTGGGCAGCGACGCCGTCAGCACCACAATCTTGCCGCCCAGGGGCGAGATCAGCTTGTGGCCCGCACGCAGAGCGCTGCCCATGCATGAGCCGTTGCTCTGGTTGTTGGCAAACATGTCGGGCAGCTTGCTCAGGAATAGCTCGACGCTCTGGCGCGAGCTTGAGAGGGGCACCAGCAGCTCCTGCGGCACCGGCAGGAACGGCTCGTCCAGGTCGCTAACAACCAGCATGCTCGTCTCGCCAGCACCGCTGCCCTCGTCGATGTTATCGGCGTCGGCATCCTCCTCCTCACCCTCCTCCTTGGTGGGCTTCGAGTCGCGCGGGATGGCAAAGTAGTGCAGCGACGAGTCGACGGCGATGAAACCAACGCGTGTGCGGCCGTCGGCATTAGGTATCCGGTTAAGACTGTCGAGGATTGTGCGCGCACTCGTGGCAAGCAGGCCCGAAGATACGGCGGCGTAGCTCACGTCGAACAAGAACAGGTACACAAGCGGCTGCGGTGGGCGTACCATATACTCCTGGGGCGCGACAAACTCGACCACGGAGTGGTTGAGCTCGTGGCGCTGCCAACGGTCGACACTCTTTTGCGAAGCGGCGTCCCAGTCAAAGGCTTGGGGCACATCGTTGGTCAGGTTGCACATGTTGCAGCGCCAGCGATGACCGTGGTCGACAAAGGTGACGTAGGGGTTGATGTAAGAGCGACATCTCCGACAGCGCGAAATGACCTGGTCTTGCACAATGGGCACGGGGTCGTCGAGGTCGTGCAGGGCGGCGTAGGGCTGGATGATAAGAGCGAAAGGAAGCTTGGACTTTTTCAACAGCGAGTGGTTCGTGGGCACGGCGTTGATGGTCGACCGCACGTACTTGGGCGGGCAGTTCGCGTCGGGCGAGGGGGTAACGCTGGTCTAGGTAAAGTCAGTACGGGCTACAATGATTACAGTTTGCAGTTGCAGTTGCAGATATAGTACAAAGCACTCACGTTGGGAGGAAGGATGATAGGCGGCGGTGGCAGCTCCAGCTCCGACACATTGAAAGGCTGGCTCAGCAAATCCGAAGGGTAGAGCTGGTTGAGCGGGCCGGAACGTGCGGGAGCACCGGCCTGTTGTGCCTGCTGCTGCTGCACGGGCGGTTGCTGCTGCTGGAGAGGCGGCTGGCCGCCAGCGGGTGTAAAGCCCATGTTTGCGACGCCGGCAGTCAAGCTATCCATGCCGCCGGGGGTTGCGGCAGCATTGGCACCGTAGTCGGGGTACTGGTAGCCGCCAACAGCTGCACCGATAGGGGACTGCTGCTGCTGCGGCACACCGTACTGAGGGTCAACGGGTGCGCCGTAGCCACTGTACGTGCCGACAGCAGGGACGGGTGCGCCGTACTGGCCGGCAGGCGGCGGGGGGGCACCGAGACCGCCGGCAGCAACATTGGCGCCAGTGCCGACGTTGAAGGCATCAGCAGCGTAGGTTCTCTTCTTCTTCTTGCCGTGCTCGGCGGCGACAGCCAGAGGAGCGGCTGAGGGGGGAGGGACCTCGCCGTCGGCAGGCAGTTGCTGGTTGGGGTAGGTCTGGTCGCCGTAGGGAGCCGGCTGACCGCCGTACTGCTGGCCGTAGGGGGCAGACATGGCGGTGAGTCGAAGTCGATCGGGTCGTTGTTGACGGTGTGTATAGTCGAGGACGATAGTCGAGTTTAGAAAAACCAATGAGCTACTCTGGCGATGTAGCGATGGGATATATCGATTAAGAGTATATCCGGGATGTTGAGAGGAGAGAGGGGGCGAGGGCTGCAAAGAGGGGGACGGGGAGCTTTGTACAGCTAAATGATAGCAGTAGAGCAAACAAGTGTCCTTTTAATGGCGATGCTAACAAATATAGCAAATCAGCGACCTTCTCTGCCTAGGCTGCGATATAGAGGAGGGAGGCGAGGTGAGGTGAGGTGACAGGTCTAGAGGTAAGAGGCGGGAAGAAGGGGGTGTCGGCCTGGGAGGAGGTTGTGGATTTGCATCATTGGAGCTACTGCCAGACGCTCGTGGCCTCTAGCAGAGGGTAAACCACCTGTCCTCTAGGGTGGCCTGTGCTCCACGGTGCGGTGCAGTGTGCGCCCCGCCGTCGTGATATGTCACGTGAAGATAAGATAGAGTGTGTGGAAAGAGGAATGCAGCTTGTGGCGCCGCGCCAACAGAAGGACAGATCGATAGAGGAAATATGAAGGAGGACCCTGTACTATCGTTAGTACAGTTGGCGCTGTCAGGGCAGTCGCCGAGTGACGGTAGCGGATCTGGCAAGAGTGGCAGTGGTTAGAGACGGCCTACTTAGTACTATTATGTATCTTATTATTACCTGTATCAGTATGCAGTCGAGAATACCGTGCCAGCTTGGCTAGCCTGCAGTGAGCATATGTAGAGAATGAACTGAAAGAGCAGCTGTAGATGGCTTGATAGCGTCCTGCTTATGTAAGATATGGATTGTGGTGACAGTGGCCTCCTCTCAACAGCTGTCTCACGGTGTGTTATGACAGCACTCAGCAATAGTCCTCCATATATTATTGATAATATTAAAAATATTAGAGCCTTGAAAGACTCGATTCATTATTCAAATAATACAGAAACGAGGGTAATAATAACAAGAAGTACTATGTAACGAACCAGCTCGCTGGCTTCCCGCCGAGAAGTCTCCGAGCATGTGTCTCGGGCGAGTCATGCATGGCCGGGGTTTGTTAATAGTTTCTTTTTGTATGTAGATATCAGCCACCGGATTATGAAATTTATTACCGACATGCCTCGATGTCGCCGTCAATTTGTCCCCGACTCCGGCTGATAAAGCAATATTGCACAACGTCAAAAGAATTACAATCAATAAATGAAATAGTTCACAGGTGTTATTGTATTAGACAGCTTTCAAAAATGAAAAGAAAAGCCACATATGTCCGATTAAATACTAAAAACTAACCGATTTCCAGCGTCTGCTTGAGAACATAACTTCAATTCTAGTCTGGTTTCTGACGTAATCACCGATTTTGGTGGTGGGATGCACAACGGGTAGTGCCTGCCTAATCCATCACGAAACACGGCACGGGCTTATCTCCAGCTCCGACCTCATACTCAGCTCTCAGCTTCGTTCAGAGGCTGTATTTATCCCGCCACTTTATTATTGTGATTATTACTACTCCTTATTTTGAAATTACATTCAGGACACTACGCAACTCCATCAGAAATAAGCCGCTCCTTTGTCTGCCCGACCCTGTCTCGGCTGCTTACCAATTGTCCCCGAGTACTTTTGGCCGTATAAAACAGCCATGGCCCGCAGCAACGACGTCGTCATCGACATGGGCGACGACTGGGCATACCGCGACACCGACATCGAAGCCAACACCATGGATTCTTCTGCAGCGACAAACACGTTGACAGAAATAGCTACCAAGGAGGGTGCGCCGCCGATCGAGCCGGCTGCGACGGCGTCCTTCTGGTCGTCGTTCTGGCGGAGACAGTCGCCTCGCTCAAAGAAGTCCGCTCCCATCCCACGCAAACCGCTGCCGCGCACCTCGGACGCTCGCCTCGCCGATGCTGTCCCGGATGTCTGTCCTGACGGGCCTGTCCTTGCGTCCAAATTTGGGCAGCGAACCACAAAGAACAGGACTAGTGACGACAAGTCACTGACTAAAGACGGTAAAGATGGAACCGTGCTCTACCTTGCTTACGGCTCCAACATGGCGGCCTCGACATTCCAGGGCAGCCGCGGCATCAAGCCGCTGTCGGCCGTCCCCGTCTCGGCCCCGACATTGCGCCTGACTTTTGACCTGCCCGGTCTGCCCTACCGCGAGCCATGCTTTGCCAACACGGCCGTGCGCAAGCTTCCCAAGGTGCCCAAGAAGCCCGACATTCCAGACATTCCCGATGTCCCTGACCTGCCCGTCCCACAGCCGCCCTCGACCGGTCCCATCAGACCTCCATTTGGGTCGAGAGCTTCAAAATCGTCTTCGCACACCAAAACCTCCAAATCCACCAAACCCACAAAAGCAAAAGGCCGCCGCCCGGTATGGAGCGGCCCTCTATACGGCGTCGTTTACGAGGTGACAGCCGAGGACTATGCCCAGATTATTGCGACCGAAGGCGGCGGCGCATCGTACCAGGAAGTAGTGGTGCCGTGTTTTGCCGAGCAGCCGCGCATGGGTGTGCCCGAGAGACCGGTCCAACCGCCGACGGCATTTCTAGCCAGGACCCTGTGGGCACCCCAGCTGCCGGGCGAGGGCGACGAAGACAAAGAGAATATTATTAAAAACGGTGATGGCGATGGCGACGGCGACGGCGACCCTACGTGGAAGGAGAGACTGCGCCAAAAATGGGACGCCATGGTCAACGCCGTGCTCGTGTTCAGTGCGGGCCGGATGCGCCCCGACCCCGAGTACGCGCAGCCGTCGGCGCGCTACCTGGGCCTGCTGACGACGGGCGCGGCCGAGCACGAGCTGCCCGACTTGTACCAGGAATGGCTGGCCTCGCTGGCGCCCTACCGGGTGACGCACTGGCGGCAACACTTTGGCGTGCTGTGTCTTCTGTTTATCAGCCTGCCGTTCCTGGTCATGATCATCTCGGCCAAGTTTATCAAGCTAGAAAACGGCCGCATGCCAAAGTGGGCGCAGGTGTGCAGTGGTGCCGTGATGCACGGAGTGTGGGTGGTGTACGACCATGTGCTTCTGCCACTCTGTGGTGACGGCGAGCACACTGAAGAGGACGAGGAGGAGGTTGAGGCCGTCGAGTCAAACTCGCAAAGGCACGTGGCTAATGAGCGGACACCATTGAGGAGATAGACACGATCTATTCACGATCTCTTGATGATATTCATGATATTCACTAAACGAAATAGCATAAGCAGTGATAATGTAAAAGAAGCAGTTGAATAAAATGGCATAAAGTAGTCTATAAACGTCAAAATGCAACAAATCTGCCGTGCCGCCTCTCCCATATCTCATATTACTCTGGTGCGAGGTATATCAGCTGTTGCCAGTTCTCCTATTATCTTTTCTCCCTTCTCCCTCCTCTTTTCTTCATTTTTTTTCTTTTTTATTGAACATTGTTCAATTTGTTATTGGCTGTCGATGGAGACGCTGCTATGAAGCTCTTGCTATCCTATAGCTTTGCATAAATCGTGACGGGGCCCGCTGCGTGAGCCCCTACATCCTATTCGATATTGTGCGCCGACCGCGCGACCAGCCGCGGGATGTCGTCCACCTTGTGCTTGCCCAGCAGGATACCGTGCACCGCCGTAAACAGGGGGTACCGGCCCTCGGCACCGCGCGCCTTGAGGAACGAGTTGACCTCGTGAGCCGTCGTCGTGCCCTGCAGCTTCTGGCCGTTGAGCTCCGTCCGCTCCACCTCGTCCACGGGCACGCCGCGCTCAATGGCCATCTTGGCGCACCGGAAATTGCGGCCGCCCATGCACGACGTGATCAGATCGGCCACGCCCGCGCTCTCCTCCGTAAACGTCGTCGTGTGCACCGTCTCGCTGAAAAACTCCTTGCCAAACTGCACCATCTCCATCAGGCCAACGCGCATGACGGCAGCCTTGGCGTTGTCGCCCCAGCCGCGGCCCTCGACGAAACCGGCCGCGAGCGCGACGATGTTCTTGAGGGCGCCGCTCAGCGAAACACCAGCAACATCCGTCACGGTGCTAACGTGGAAGTAGGGGCGGTGGAAGAGCGCTGACAACGTGTTGTGGTCGAGCGGCGGGTAGTCGGCGGGCAGCGGTGTCAGCTTGGTCTTGCTAGCCTGGCCCTTGGCGTCGAGGTGGCGGATGTCGAGCGCGTGGGCTTCGTGGGGTGTCGCGGGCGTCGAAGTACCGCTGCGGTTGGGGGGCGATGGCGGGTTCTGCGAGTGGTCGACGGGCGGCGGCGCATAGGCAATGGTGGTCTCGCTCCATTTCTCGAGGGCGATCTCGGTGGCCAGGTTTGCACCGGACAGCGAGCCGCAGTAGATGCCGAGAGCGTCGCCAATCCACTCGGAGAACAGCGAGATGCCGTCGTCGGAGACGTTGACGCCCTTGATGCACGAGATGCCGCGCGCATAGGGCAGGATATTGCCGTTGAGCTGCTTGCAGACGTTGCCGATGAACTGATGGGGTAGGTTGAAGATGAGCAGGGTGGCATCGCGGGCAGCGTCGACGACGGACGGGTTGGCGACGAGGTTGACGGGCAGGCGGATGTTGGGGAGATACTTGACGTTCTCGTGGTAGGTGTTGATGACGTGGGTCAGCTTCTGCTTGTCGTCCGAGGCCGACTGGTCGAGGCGCTTAGGAAGGACGACGTCCTCCTCAAACACCCACATCTGGACCTCGGGTTCGAAGAGTTCGGGGTGCTCGACGGTGTTTTCGGCAACAATCTTGGCAATGGTGCAGCCCCAGTTGCCCGAGCCGATGACGGCAATCTTGTGCTTCTGGGAAGCCATGGCGGTGGTAGGGGTTGTCATGGAGGACAGAGTTCTCGTGGGAGTCGAGGTGGCAGCCGAAAAGAGTCGGGAGGACTGGCAAGAAAAGGGTCGAGAGCTAAAAGGAGTCGGGGAAACTCGAGAAACTCGAGAAAATAGAGGGCCTATCGGGCGATAAGCAGCACGAGATCTGCTAGCGAGTGCGACCAGGCGGTAGAGCGAAAGGGTGGACGCAGGACCAGGACCAAGAGCAGTTTGAGAAAGAAGCATATGTTGCGTGGAGAGGGCGGTGGTGAATAAATAAGAGGTGTAAACAAGGAGAGGCAGAGAGAGAGAGAGGCAGAAAGACGGAGACACAGGCAAGAGAGAAGGCTAGAAGCGGTGTCGGGAGGGCGAGGGAGGCAACGTGGAGCTGCCAGCGATTCGGTGGGCCAGATGTGGAAGTAGAAGGATGAAATACGTAAATAGAACGGGATGAGCAGAAGTCTTGGATTCAGAAGCCAATTTAATCTAAAAAGAGGTTATGTTGATATCGACCGAGGTATGTGGCCGCGTGCTCTTGCTTGAGTAAGTCGAGAAAGACAAGATCAGATGAAAGATATCATTATCTGCCAGTAGAGGCAGGAACGAGAATAAGCTTTGAAAATGTTGAGGAAGGCGCAATGGGCAATTGGCTGCTCGCGAGGCCAGGCCCAGCACTCTCAGCTACTGTTGAGTGGTCTCACCGCCTTCCTGATTAGTAGATCGGCCATGCCGGCCACAAAAAACTGAGTGCTGAATTGCTGATTCTGCCGTGAGGTAATAATGCGACGTTGGTGGAAGAAGCATGTGAAAGGGTGAAGGATGCAGGCCTGTGGGCGGAATGGCAAGCTGATACGGTCGTTTTCGTTTACTATTTATTGTGAGATTTCCATTCTTATTTTCAGTGCCAGTCTCCACCAGAACTGAAGAATGCACATAGCACAGCATCGCTGTCGATTACATAATACAAGGGCTGGCGATGTCCGAATAATAGGACGGTCAGCCGGTATTTAGGGGAAATCCAACGACGATTCACGCCAGCTACTGGCCTAGAGTTCTTCTTCTGCCGAAGGCGGTCTAATCATTTCTGAAATACCATCATGAATAGGCGCCGTTTAGCCGTCCCAACAAACGGCCTACAGCTCATAGTCAGATAGACGCAATGGAGAGTGGAGGACAGACTTGACTGATAGCTGCACTACCAATAATAGCTGTAGGCTCCCCAAGGCTGATTGGTCTTAGGATCAGAATAGTCTACTCCAACTCGACGTGGCGCATGCAGAATGACGCACGTCGCACAAGATAGCACGAGAGCATGTCGCACTGAATTACTCCGAGCTATTTGCATGGAGTGCAGTGGAAGAAGTGTTTGTTGGACGTTATTCCTTTTCATTTCAGTATAACGAAGCGATCAACGAAGCAAAAGGTCATAATGTCAGAGTCGGTTGCGGTGATCTTCCACTGGGAGATGCTCCCGCGAGCGACGTGTGTCACTTATTATACCACGAGTAGTTATATTGTAAATTGTAAATTCGATGTATTTGATGTTGTTTAAAACTATTAAAACCATCTGTTCTCAATTTAATATTCTGTAAATTAATTAGATTTTTTAGTATTTGATTTGCATTTATATTGAACAGTAGTAAAAAGTTCTGTGTTTTATATACATTCCATTTCCATGTGCATTAATCAAACAGAACAACCAAGCCAGCTTATTTTAATCATATTTTTCCCTCTCTTATGATAAAAGCGCCAATTTATTTCTTTCGAGTAGCTATCAAGCATATAACTTCTACAAAACCAGTCTCCTTTGCCATGTTTTACTCTGCTTTGTTCAACACAATGGGTGCTCTCATTGGCACATGCTGTGCGTGCCCGGCTTGAACGCATACCAGATTATGAAGATAAAAATGCATAAATTTAACAGCAGTCAATTGGCACAGCTTGCATCTACAAGGATGATCGTGATGCATCGCACGACGCTCTCGCCCGGCAGTTATTACGTCATTCTGTCCTCCACTTCACCCGCAATCTGCAATCCTCACCCACAATCCACCACATCCAGCCCACAGTTTACAGCATATCCCACTGTACATGGTAATTACAGCACCCACCCAGGCGCAGTTTCGTACGGGGAATCCTGGCTGGCCAGGCCTGGCCTCTGATCCTACCCCGCCTGCCTTTTGGTTTATTGCTTATCGACTGACTTACTTGCTTCGTATTATCTTGGTAAGAGCGAGATAAATTACCGCATCGCATCGACTTGCGGAAAGAGCTCTCCTGATCGAGGGCGCCTGCCCATCTTGAATGGAAAGAATAGACAGGCAGACGGCCACGTGCAGTGGGAGATGTCAGATGCCTTCTGTTCATGTGTGTCTGCCTTGGTTCGGGTCGCTCTTTCCTTCTCTCGTGATCTCTGCTTTCCTTCTTTCCCCCTTGAAGCCTTTATTTTATTTTAAAGAAAAGCTTCTACTCCCGATCGCTCCTGCTTTTTGTGGCATGTCTCACTACTCGGTCGCTGTCTTGGCTGGTTTTGTTCCTGGATCGCTCCTTCTTTGTGTGTGTCATTCCCCATGTCTCTCCTTCCCAGTAATTGTTAGTCTGTAATAGCTCATAGCCAGATATGGTGGTGTGGTGTGTGCCCTTTTGAGTAAGCTCTTTCCTTTCTCTGCTCTCGTATTTCACGCGAGTCTATATATCTAGATCGTAGCCTTTAAGGCTTCATTTCCGTCCGTCGCTTCTCACCTCTTTCTACCCATGCATGACACCCGTGCCCTCCGCACTCTTCGTGTTTCTTTGCATTTTCTTGATACTCGTTGAACTGCTGCACACTTCTAGCTCCGTTACTACAGGATTGGATCCACACATTCCAGTGTGTCCCGCCGCTTCGAGCTCTGACCAGCCCGTCCTCTCCCTCTCTCCCTCTCTCCTTCTCTCCTTCTCTTCTCTTTTCTCTTCTTCTTTTCTTTTCACAATGCCACCGCAAACAATGACGTCCTCCGAGGTCTATCTATTGCCCCTCCACGACGACGGTTCGCCCCAGGTCGGCGGCAACCAGTACATCTACCTCACCCCGACCTACACTTCGTCCGATGACAACCCCATCGTCGTGCGCTTTGCCATCGAGGGCACGTCCAGCATCTGCCGTCATGGCTCGCTCTGGGTAAATATCCCAGAAAAGGGCACTGCCTTCCAGCGTGACCACTTCCGCGAGTTCAAGCTCGATCCGGACTTCCACCGCACCATTTATATCTCCATCCCCATCTATCAGCCCGGCGCCTTTGCCTTTTACACCACATACTCGGCGTTGCCGGAGCTGTCGCCAGATGATGCGACAGAGACCGAATCCTCGCCCTCTCCAACAAACGAAGAAGCAACCGAAAAGACACCGCTCTACTATATCGATGTTGCACCACGTCTGCGTCTCGACGGTCATCCGCTGCCGCTCGAGGCGCTGTCCCTGTTCTCCATCATCAGCAAGTTCATGGGCAGCTACCCGGCCGGCGACTGGGATCGCCATCTGCGGGGGATCAGCGACCGCGGCTACAACATGATTCATTTCACCCCACTCCAGCAGCGCGGCGATTCCAACTCTCCTTACAGCTTGTATGACCAGCTTGCATGGGATCCCGAGTGTTTCCCTGGCGGCGAGCGCGATGTCCAGGACCTTGTGCGCAAGCTCGAGTCGCGGTACTCTTTGCTGTCTTTGACTGACATTGTCCTCAACCACACGGCCAACAATAGCCCGTGGCTTCTTGAGCACCCCGAGGCCGGCTACAACCTCAAGACGGCACCCCACCTCGAGTCGGCTTACTTGCTGGACACCAAGCTGCTCGAACTGGGCGACCGCCTCGCAGAGCTCGGCCTGCCTACAACACTTGCGTCTACCGATGATCTCACAAAAATCATGGACGCCATTAAGACAAAGGTTATTGCCACAATCCGCCTGTGGGAGTACTATGCCCTCGACGTTGAGTCCAACGTCAAGAGCGCCCTCGAAAGCTGGGAGGCTGGCGTGGTCTCAATCCCATCCGACTATGCGACACTGGATAAGCTTGCCTTTTTGAAAGGCGCCGATATCAAGACCCAGACCGACTTTTTCATAAAATACGCGCTACTCGGAAATGACCGCCTCGGCGAACGGCACCGGCGCAAGACGGACCCAGACGTGGCAGCCGCTTTCTTGACGGTCATTGTTGGTGATGCCAAGTCTGGTGCTGGCGCACAAGCTGCAACCGAGAAGCTGACGACTGTCCTCGACGCCCTCAATGTCCCATTTTATGCCGAGTACGACGCCGAGGTCGCCGTCATTCTTCAGCAGCTCTACAACCGCATCAAGTACTGCCGCATCGACGACAATGGCCCCAAGATGGGTGCGATTGGACCCAAGTCGCCTCTCATCGAGACTTACTTTACCCGCCTCCACGACGAAAAGTCAACGTCCACCCTCGACATCAAGGAGCTTGTTCTCGTCAACAACGGCTGGGTCTGGGGTGGCAACGCCCTCGTCGACAACGCCGGCCCGCAGTCCCGCGTCTATCTGCGTCGCGAGGTTATTGTCTGGGGCGACTGTGTCAAGCTGCGCTACGGCTCCAAAGCCGAGGACAGCCCCTGGCTCTGGGCACACATGACAAAGTATGCTCAGACCATGGCACGCTACTTTGCCGGTTTCCGTATCGACAACGCCCATTCGACACCCATGCACGTTGCCGAGCACATCCTCGACGAAGCACGCCGTGTTAACCCTGACCTTTATGTCGTTGCCGAGCTGTTTACAGGTTCCGAAGACACCGACTATATTTTCGTCAAGCGTCTCGGTCTCAGCTCGCTCATCCGCGAAGCCATGCAGGCCTGGAACACGGGCGAGATGAGCCGTCTTGTACACAAGCATGGTGGCCGGCCCATTGGCAGTTTTGAAGTGGACGAAATCACAAAGCAGGATACATCAACCTCTGGCGCCAATGGAACAAACGGCACGAACGGCTCTGTCAAGTCGCGCGAGATCATTCACCGTATCCGCGTGGTCCCCGTCCAGGCGCTGTTCATGGATTGCACACACGATAACGAGGTGCCGGCCCAGAAGCGTGATGCCCGCGACACCCTGCCCAATGCTGCCCTCGTCAGCATGTGCGCAAGTGCCACTGGTAGTGTCATGGGATACGACGAGATCTACCCGCGCCTGATCGACCTTGTCAACGAGAAGCGGCTCTATGCAGCTGACCGCGCCGGTGGCATTGGCAGCATCAAGAAGCTACTCAACCAAATCCATGTCCTCATGGGCAAGGACGGCTATGCCGAGACCCATATCCACCATGAAGACGAGTATGTCACTGTGCACCGCGTCCACCCCGAATCGCGCAAGGGCTACTTTTTGGTCGCGCACACGGCCTACCCTGGCTACGGCAACGGCAATGGCGCTTTCAGTCCTGTGCACCTTACCGGCACACGCGCTCGCCATCTGGGCAGCTGGATGCTCGAGGTTGATGCTGACAAAGAGACCACGAAAAAGGTCGAGGGTGACTCCAAGTGGCTGCGTGGCCTTCCTAGCCGCGTCATAGACCTGCCCGGCATCCATATTAACCTCGATTCCGAGTCCGGCGACACCACCATCACGGTGCCGGAAAAGTTCCCTCCCGGAAGTATTGCCCTTTTCGAGACCTGGATCCCTGCCGCCGAGCACGCCTCGGGCCTCGACACGTTTGTTACCTCGGGCGCGGCAGCCGCTTTTGCCGATCTGGGTCTGGTGGACCTCAACTTTTTGCTCTACCGCTGCGAGGCTGAAGAGCGGGATGCCAGCGGCGGCACCGATGGCGTTTACACTATCCCAAACCACGGTGGACTGGTCTATGCCGGCCTTCAAGGATGGTACAGCATTCTGAAACCCATTATTCGCGACAACAACCTTGCGCACCCGCTGTGCCAGAACCTGCGCGACGGCCAGTGGGCGCTCGACTTTATCGTCGGCCGCCTTGAGCGTGCAGCGGCCACAGAAACCTACAAGAACCTGGGCAAGACAACAGCCTGGTTCAAGGAGCGCTTTGACGCCATCCGCCAGATCCCTGCCTTCTTGCTGCCGCGCTACTTTGGCCTCATTATGAAGACGGCCTACCAGGCCAGCTGGGACCAGGCCATGTCGCTCATGGCGGACAAGACCAAGGGCAAGAACACGGGTGCCGGTGCTCATGTGGTGGACGAGGGCCAGTGGTTTGTGCAGAGTCTTGCCATGGTCAGCATTCAGCAGACCGGCCTCGTACAGAGTGCATCCCTCTACCCCAATGAAGTCGTGCCTTCGCTGGCAGCTGGCCTGCCGCACTTTGCCGTCTCATGGGCGCGGTGCTGGGGCCGCGATGTATTCATCTCGCTCCGTGGTCTGTACCTGGGCACGGGCCGCTTTGCAGAGGCGCGCCAGCATATCCTTGCCTTTGCTAGTGTCCTGAAGCACGGCATGATCCCCAACCTGCTGGGCTCGGGTGGAAACCCGCGGTACAACGCGCGCGATGCTACGTGGTTCTTTTTGCAGTGCATCCAGGACTATGTCCGTCTTGCACCCGACGGCGAGTCGCTGCTGGCCGCCAAGGTCAAGCGCCGCTTCCTGCCCAACGACGACACGTGGTTTGCCGCCGACGATGCATGCGCCTACTCCAAGGAGAGCACCATTGAGGAGGTTATCCAGGAGGCTCTGCAGCGGCACGCGACCGGAATGTCCTTCCGCGAAGCCAATGCCGGCCCCGGACTTGACATGCAGATGAGCGACGATGGCTTTAACATCAAGGTTGAGGTGGACTGGGACACGGGCATCATCTTTGGCGGCAACCAGTCCAACTGCGGCACGTGGATGGACAAGATGGGCGAGAGCGAGCGTGCCGGATCCAAGGGCGTTCCCGGCACACCGCGCGACGGCGCTGCCATTGAGATTACGGGCTTGCTGTACAGCACGCTGGTCTGGCTGGCCGGCCTGTCGTCGGCCCGAAAGTATGCGCACAAGGGCGTGGACAAGGCCGACGGGTCTGCCATTACTTTTGTGGAGTGGGCCGCGCTGGTGCGCGCCAACTTTGAGCGCTGCTACTACGTGCCCGAGTCGGCCGCGGACGACAGCCGGTACGACGTCAATGCCGCAGTGGTCAACCGCCGCGGCATCTACAAGGATCTGTACCGGTCGGGCAAAGAGTACGAGGACTACCAGCTGCGGCCCAACTTTACCATTGCCATGACGGTCGCGCCAGACTTGTTTGTGCCCGAGCACGCGCTGCGCGCGCTGTGCCTGGCCGACAAGGTGCTGCGCGGTCCCGTGGGCATGGCGACGCTCGACCCGGCAGACCTCAACTACAGGCCGTTTTACGTCAACAGCGAGGACAGCACCGACTTTGCGACGAGCAAGGGGCGCAACTACCACCAGGGCCCCGAGTGGGTGTGGCCGACGGGCTTCTTTTTGCGGGCGCTGCTCAAATTCGACCTGAAGCGGCGCACGACGGCAGCGGGCCGGACAGAGGCGTTCCAGCAGGTGACGCGGCGGCTGATGGGATGCAAAGAGCAGATCGAGTCGAGCCCGTGGGCGGGCCTGACGGAGCTGACACAGAAAGACGGTGCCTACTGTGGCGATTCCGTAAGTTTTTTATGTCATCTTTTTCTAAGCATTCTAAAAAAAAACTAAAAAAAAAAAAACTAACAAGATAGTCTCCCACACAAGCATGGTCGGCTGGATGCCTGATCGACTTGTACATGGATGCTGCCGAGGAGCAGGCCAGCCACAAGACGGCCAAGAGTCTGCCCATCCGATAGGCGGCACACTTCTTATATTTCGTTTACTTTTAGGACATTATCGGGCAGATCTACACTACACTTATACCGCTGGATACATTTTTTTTGTTTAGCCTATTTCTTGGGATATACGACCAATTGAAAAGCATGCACATGAATAAAAGAATATCAAACCATCCACAGATTTAGATACGATACGATAGAACGAGGACGGCGCATGATGTATATCTTCAGATACACCTGACGTATATATTCGATCTGACCTCTGTTGAGGCTGTAGATAATAGATGTTAAACAATAAATAATAACGATAATAAACAATAAGAAGAACAAAACAGATGGGAATGATTGAATGCCGACTCCTTTTCATGTCCAAACGCCGACCAGAGTGATAATGTGGAAAAGAAAAGAGAAAAGAAAACGCAAAAAGGCAAGCCCAGTAACAACCAAAAGGAGCACGCCGTGTGAACAATGAAGCGACCGCGAGAAAGAGCAGCAGAAACCAGAGAGAGAGAGCAAGAAGAGAGAGCAAGAACCAAACGGGCATCTCAAAGATACATGGATATAATATTGTCGACTTTGCCATCGCCACCGCGCGTGTTTTGTCGACTCAGCAGTGGCTCTCGTGAGAGAGATCTAGAGCCAGATCCAATGAACCTAGTTTCGCCTCCGCGCTACCAGGACATTGGACCGGCGCTTCTCTTTCTCCGTGTGCTCGTCGTACGTAACGGCCGTGCCCGGTGCCACGTTTGGTGTAGACGCTGCTGGTGTTGTGCCAGCCGTTGGTGTGCCTCCCGGCGCTCCTGGTGTTCCAGTAACGCCCGGCCCGGGGATGCCGGCGGCACCGCCCGTGTTGGCTAGGATGACGGAGCCGTGGACGCTGTTGTGGTTGTGGACGTTGTGTTGTGATGGCGTGACGCCCATGTTGCCGTTAGCAGCGCCGGTGCTGGCGCGCATGTGGCGCAGAGCGTACTGACGGTCCTTTTTGCGCAGGTAGCGGCGGTGCCACAGACAGGCACCGATCCAGATGGCAATAATGCCAACGACGACGATGACGATAAAAACAACCCATTGCCAGTGGTTTGTGAGCCTGTCGGTTAGTATACCATATCGCGAGCACACAGAGAGGCGACGTTTCAAGCTTAAAACTTACCAAGAATTGCTGCCCGAGCCCGACTTGGAGGAAGACTGTGAGGTGGATGAAGAGGATGCGGAGGTGCCGGTACCGGTGGTGGCCACGGCTTCTTCATTGGCGGCAGAGCAGAATGACGTGTACCAGTTGCGGATGCTGGCGAGATCGTTTGTCTGTGTGGCGAGGGTGCAGGCGCTGTCGCAGACACCGGCGGTTCCGGTCGAGAAGGGCGTCAGGTAGGAGTTGCTGCAGAAGCACTCGTCGTATTGCTCCACGCTGCCGGTGGCGACGGCCGGCGGCACACAGGCACCGTTGGCATCGTAGAGGTGGTAGCAGTTGGTGGCGCACGCCGGGAGCGTCGAGAAAGGAACGATGGTTGTGCCTGGAGGTTAGCATAAGCCGAGATGACAAAGCAGGTGCGCACGGCAAAAAAGGAAGGAACGCGACGTACTGGCCATTGTGATGATGTAAGCGGCAGCTTGTGTCGTTGTTGGAGACCAGGATGTAGTCGAGTCGGTCAAGTGAAGTCGAACAACTCGAGAAAGCGGCTGATGTCGACGATGCCGTGATTGAGAAGATTGAGATTTGAGATTGGGATACTGTATGCTTTCTCAAGGTCGTCGAAATGAATCAATGCGGAAACCACGGTAATTTGGGTGTTGCGACCCCAGCTCCTGCTACCTAAATGTGGTAGGGTGGGTGATCACGCGGATTTGGTTTAGGCGTCGAGTGTCGAGCGTAGCTGCAAGTTTGCAAGGAAACAACGAGGAATGAAAAACGAGAACAAAGCCGTGAAGAATGCAATCAGTTGAAATGCTGCGCGTGTCGAGAATAGAGTTTTTAGGGTGTTTAGAGTATTTTTGCTCTATTGGCGAGCTATTGTTGTTTAATGCCCGAATTGGAAAGTGGTTTGATTGCGGGAAGGGAGCCGACTCAGGAATGGCCTAACAAGCCTAGGGAATGAGCGGGAGGAGTCGAGGTGAGAAACCAGACACGGCAGGAACGAGCGAGGTAATGGAAATCGAAACAGGAAACACCAAACAAACACGGAAGGCGCGTGTGTCGAGTACAGATATCGTGAGATTAGAAGCGAGACGTCGACGAGAGGATAGACTGTCGATGTAAGTAAGCGATACTAAATGGCAAATGGTGGTGATCGTAGGCGTGGTCGAAAGTGGGTGAGTGGACAGAGTAGGGCGACGCAAGTGGGCGCTGTCGATCGGAAGGGCCGGCAGCGTCGGAGAGAGGGAGGCGGCGAGGAGTGGGAAGAGCGTGAAAAGAAAAGAGGATCAACGACGAGAGAGGAGGGAGTGTAGACGGGAAAAGAAGAGAAGACGGCCAAAGCAAGCGAGAGAGGCTGGACGAAAGCTGGCGATGAAGAAAGACTGTCGGCCCATGAGAAACAGCAGATGGAAATAAGGAATTACAGTCGAGACGGGCTAAAGTCGATGCGCAGTAGTAAGACCACTGTAAGTAGTAGTACGAACTAAAAGACAAGACCACCAAAAGGCAAAAGTGAAGGCAAAAAGCCACAAACGCCCAGCCGGGAAGGAAGCTAACGAGACCAGACTAGTGCTACCAGGTCAGATGGTAGGTAACTATCGTTAGTTGGTGGTGAGGTGGTGTTGGGGAGCGAAATGAAATAACAGGCCGACGTAAGCTCCAGAATGAGGAAGGAGCTTTTGGCGTACTCTACTCAATACAGTAAAACAAACACTCTAGAGGAAGGAAGGGAAGCCAAGCGTCCAAGACAAACGAAGGACCCAGCAATACGGGATAACCGTGGAGCAAAAGAGCAAGCACTTCAGCGGATGTGCTACTGAGTACAGTGGCTAGTGGCTAGTGCCAAGATCCGTACTGTGATTATTCTCAGTACTTTGGCACGCTATGATGGAGTGAGGAATCTAAGTACAGCAAGGTATGAACATTGAAGTATGAGAATGTAAGAAAAATGTTCTTTAGGTTTTAAGGATCTGGATATGGAGCATGTAAAAGCAACCCTGGAAAACTTGGCAAAGGTGAGTGTGATGGGATATGGTGACGTCTACTATGTACTATTACAGGCGGCAGAGACACAAAAGACAGGGGACCGAGGAGCGAGGCACCATATTGCTGGTACGGTACAACATACATACATAGGATCAGGAACAGGGACCAGAACAGAACACCGTAATCATGTATTGTGCATATTCGGAGTTAATCTGGCGATCGCTCCTTCTCGATTCGTGACACTACTTTAGTTCTCTCTGTTGATTGTATCTGAGACGGTCGCCCTTTCTTTCTTCTTCTTCTTTTAAAACAAACACAAGCTGGAAACCGGCCCAAAACGACAAGAACGCCTCTACGCCAATCGTTCCTTCCGCGCCAGCTGTCTTTCTTGCATGCATGCTGCGTTAGACAGGAGACGAGAGACACTGTGACGTGTATTGCAGCGGTGGCAGAGTATGGACAAAAAGCCAATACTGTGTACATAGTAGAGCTGAGACTCGCATGAGCGCAAATATACGGGGATTGTGGAGCGACGCTTGTTGAGCATATTGACCCACTTGAAGCGAAGAAGAAGAGACGGGGAAACGTAAGTCTACTTTGTAGCACTATCCTCTCCGTATTAGGGTTGATAAAAATAAAGATATGCTATTAAGGATAAAAAGCATAATAATAGAGCGTAAACAATTCCAGGAGCCTATTAAGAATAGAAGACGCGTAGTGGGGCAGGACTTGCCATTATTGGCGGCCTTGCGGATCGACGCGTACCCCTGAGGAGCTTCAAAAGGAAGGCAAGGGAACAAAAGAAGGAAGGAGCGAATAAAAGGAAAAGAAGGGACAAGAGGGAAAGCACGGATAGCGGCAGCGGCAGAGTCGTATTGGCAGAGCATTAACGAGGAGACAGGCAGGATAACAGGCAAACAAGCATGGTAATATAAGATATGAAAGGGCAAGGTAAAAATAGACAGATGGGACGAGCGGCAGGGTTGTATTGTGTTGATCAGACGAAATCAAAATAGGACTACTTTGTAGTTCATCGAAGTAGAGAGTGATGTTATGTACTTGCTTACTAATATTGATGCACAGCCTTGACATGCGGCGGCGTAGGCGTGGGTGTCTGTCACACAGAGCGCCATCGGGGTGTTTATACTATGTAGTTGTCACCTTTCAGCGAGACTTTAAGAGTGAGGTCATGCCAAGACCCATGCGCGCGATCGTGCTGAGACACATCTCGTACTCTGTGCATAGTGTTATATATTGCATGTCTGTGCCTCGAGCAATGCGGTGATACCAAACGTAAATGGAATAAATTGAATAATCTATCTTGAATATCTGCACATCTCTTCAGTCGTTATGTTGCTACTATGTAAATGGTGAATATAAAATGGTACAAATATCTTGGGTATCATGATGCCAAGATGTGCGTAGGTGAGGGTGTCATGAGGTAGTCGATCGCGTTCATCGCGCCCATGACGTTCGTTTCACTGGCTCACCCGCCCGCCCGCTCCTACTGCTGCTGCTCAAACCCCATCGGCGCCGCCACCGTCTCCAGCAGCCGCAGCGCCTCCTGCATAAACGGCGCAGCCCGGCCGCGCAGCCGCAGTGCCCACCGCAGCGCGTCCATCCGGCTCGTGCACCACTCCACCTCGTCCGCATTCTCCGTCGTCGCCCACAGCAGCCCAATCAGCGACCCGATGCTCACAATCTGGTACGCCGCCACGCCGCTCCAAAACGCCCCCGTGTGCTCCGGCTGCAGCGAGTTCAGCACCTGCAGAGACGTCACCACGTGCTCGCGCGCCATGCTGCGCACCTGCCGCACAATCTCGGCCGGTGTGTCCGACGTCATCAGCCGCAGCAGCGCCCGGTGCAGCGCCACCTCCACCGCAATCCGCGCAACGTGCAGCGGCGCATTCGCGCTCAGCCGCCGGTGCTGGATGCAGTCGAGCGCCAGCGTGCCCGGCAGTGCCGCGTGCCAGCTCCGCAGCTTCTGCAGCAGCGGCATCGCCGCCGCCATCGCCGTCTCCGGCGCCGCCATCATGCGGTCCAGCGTGCCGCCGCGCCGGCACGCCGCCGACGAGTAGAACTGCGTCATAATCTCGCTCAGGATGTGCGCCAGCTGTGTCTGCTGCACAAACGCCTCGTAGCCGAGGTCTGTGTTGATCGAGCCTTCGGCCATGCCACTCTTGCTGTTGCTCCCCGACATGTCCTCGTCCACCTCGGGAAAATCCGACAGCGCGCACGGCTTCAAGTTCCAGTTGTCGTCGTGCAGCAGCGGCGGCCGGCCGTGCACGAGCGCGCCCCAGCGGTCCTGGATGTAGAGGATTGCGCCCAGCCGTCGCCGCAGGCCCTTTTCCCACGTCGGGATGGTCCAGTCTTCGCAGTCGACGTGCAGGCCAATGTTTTGCGCTACCGCCACCAGCTGCGCCGTAAAGAGCGCCGACGTCGGACCCATGCCAAACTTGCGCCGCTGCAGCAGCAGCAGGCCCGCCTGCAGCGTGCTGATCTTGGGCCGCTTCAGGTCGTCCGCCATGGTGCGCTCCGCCAGCACCTCTAGCGCCGCTTGCCGCTCCGCGCTCACATTGAACAGGGAGGAGCCCGAGCCCGACGAGCCCGACGCGCCGGGCAGCGACGCCGCATACAGGTGGTAGTCGAGCGCCAATAGGTACACGGCGGCCAGCAGCGGCGGCGAGAACATGCGGTGCGAAAAGGCATACTTGCTGAGAAAGACGCCCTTGTGGATAATGGGGAAGCACGGGTGCACGATGCGAAAATACAGGTCCACGAGCGACTTCCCCGCCGGCCGCACCGCGTCTTCAATGGCGTCGCAGTCGGCCAGCCGCTGTGGCTCCGAGGTTGTCGCCTCGTCCGGGTACATGAGAAACGTCGACCGGCTGTCGACGCGGCGCGCCAGGCGCACAAACGAGCGCGATGGCGACGATGTCGACTTGTCCGTGGCCGACGGCTCATTGGACACGTTGCTGGCGCCCGCGTTGCCGTCGAGCCGGCACAGGCCCAGCAGCTCGGGCTCGTGGTAGCTGCTGGGCCCGATAAACTCGGGATGTGTGTTGAGGTCGAGGCCGACGGTGCCGGCCATTAGGTTGACCATGTCGCGGAACGCTTCTGCCGCGGCGGCATCAGCCGCTGTACTTGAAGACGTTGTTCTATTAGCCGTATCGGTGCTGTTGGCGGCATTGCCGGTGTTGAAATTGAAATTAACGTTCGAGTGGCGCTCGCGCGTAAGCATCAGCGCATCGGGCGATGTCACAATGCTTGCTTCCGGCGAGTTGGCCGAGTAGGTCGGTGTGTCGGGCAGGTCGAGGTCGAGAGAGGAGAAATTGGACATTGTCGAGTTGAAGTTGTTTAGATTTAGATTCATATTGCTCATATTGCCCATGCTGTTCATATTGTTCATATTGTTTATGTTGCTCATGGGCGGGCCCATTGCCGATGCATTGTTTGACTGCATGTGGGCCGACTGTGCGGGCGCCGTCGCTGTCGCATTCGTGGCTGCTGCGGCTGCTGCGGCTGCTGCGGCTGCTGCGCTCGTCGGCCGCGGTCGCGCCAGGGGTCCCCGCAGGTACGTGCATTGCTTGCCGTGGAAGGCGCACAGCACGCACTCGTGCCGGTCGGGCGGTTTGACGCACCGTGTCTTGCGCGCCCGGCACGAGTCGCACGGCCGCGCGCGAGTAGTCAGTGGCATTGGTCGGAGTCGATTCTCGATTCTCGATTCTCGATTCTCGGCTGTCGATTGTCGAGATATTTCTTATCGTTATCGCGCCGCGGGGCTGTCGTGACTGGGATCAATGTTGTCGCTGTTGGAAGTAAGCCGTTAGATAGCCGTTGTTAGAACGGTTGGAGGTGAACTTGCTCAGTCGTCCAATTGTTCCCGGAATTGGTACGGATATCAGACATCAATACCACACGGTGCTAGATAAGAAGTCGGCCCAAGAGCACCAAGGCCCAATAGTGCGGAAATAGTCAAAATACCCGTATTCGAGCCGGTCTTCCATTATTGGAAGGCGCGATACGGATGGATAGCGGCAGCATGATGGAAAAAGTGGAGGATCAGGAATGTGGGGATTGTCTGGTATCGATAGCTGTGTATCAACTAGATGAGCGAGTCCAGGACGGCTGTCGAGGCAAGATCCGATGACTCGATGGCAGGTGCTTATCTTTGAGAGGCTATTGGCATTGGTAGAGGAGATGTTATCAGTGATATCAAACGAGTAAGAAGGCGTCGATAGATTATCACGTGTGTGGGGTCTGGTATGATCTGGTATGTGGTCAAGCATGGAAGGTGCGACAAGGGGATGACTGACTAGACGACTGAGATGATTGAAGCTGATGTCAGCAACTGGGCTGGAGGGTTGACATACGAGGCAGGAACATGGTCATTGTAGCACGTGCCTTTGTTAGCAAGATGAGTAAGATCGCATGTAAGTCAGCAAAGCAGCGAGGATGTGCAAACAAGATGTAAATAATCAAAAGAAGTACAGTGCCCTTTGAATAAAAGGCATGCGTGCCAGAGACTTTTGCTGGGTGAATCAATGGCGAATCGGGAAATATTTCGGATGCACGGTAACATTCTCGTGTAAGTCGATATTGATTATGTCAGCATTGCATCGGCATGTGTCTCCTATCAACAAGAGAGCTGTTGTTTTATCTCATTTGTGAAGAGTCATTGTGTGCAAAGCCATGAATAATTATGAATAGTAATGGAAAGTTGCTGTGTTACTAGACCGAGTCTTTATGCCTGTTGACAGCGGCTTGGCCCAACCGCAAGCTAGGCCAGTTCCGTCAGGCCGTTGAAAGAAAGACGAAGCGAGTTGAGATGGTTAGGTCGGCTAGAATCCAAGGTAAAAGGTGCAAAGATGAAGCAGAAAAGGACATAGTTCAAGCAAAAAAGCAATTTCAATGAACCTTGAGGGAAGCTCGATATGGACTTTTATCTCCCGGGGTTGGGACGTCCGCATGAAACATGAAGCTCGTCCGGTGCAGGTGAGAAGAGGCCGAGGAGAAACAACTTGGGGTTAAGAATCAGACGGACAACCGACTACAAAGTGAGAGTATATTTATCCCTTGCATTCTTTGATACAAATCCACAGCAGAAGGCGAACTGCGTACCGCATCGAGCCTCTCGTTATTTGCATTATCGGGAGCAGCCACCCAAGCCAAGGCTGGAAAATCAATACGCAACTTATTCAAGATATTCTTATTCAATGTATTTGATCAAAGATATGCCGAGATATCGTACTTCATCATCCATATAAGCCCAGTAACTTGTACCCTCAAAATACGGTGTCTTCTTTGTGTGTCAGCTTCCGGAAAGGGGAGGGCGCAGTATTAGCAACACCTTTCCAAAGAATACCATACCACACTTGGCAGAATATGTAGACAGTTGCACAAAGAAGGCAAAGACGGCGAAGAAGACCGAGAAGGATGTCCTTGATGAAACGACAAGTGCTCACACCGACTGCATCTTTTGTCAAAGAAAATGTCCAAAAATAACATCTCCAAGAGGTGCAGGATGTATTGGCATCGACGATGTCAAAGGACAGAATGGGACGAGGCTGGATGCTCGTACAAACCCATGCTGATGGCTATAGCCGGCCTTCGACTGTCAACTCGATGGCTGTCGTATCATCTCTCATCTACTCCTAGGTCCCTTCATTCTCTCTCTCTCTTTTCTTGTTCTTTCCTCTTGTTCCCTTTTTCTTGCTCGTCGCTTCTCGCCATATCGACATCACCCTCGTACATATCATGAGATTGCTCACTCTGGCCATGGCCGCCGCGGCCGCACATGCAGTGCAAGCACTCGGTATGAACCCCAGCATCAACGCCCATCAAGATCATAATGAAAAGAGGGATCACGATGCCGACGTCAAAGTCACCACCACGTCAACCACCGCATCAACAACCGCCGCATCGTCTACTTCAAGCGCCACCCCGACGCACACCATTGCCGTCGGCGCTGTAAGTCTCTCCAATTATTTTCTGTCGGCTTCGACTGCGGCCAAGTATGCTAATTTCAGACCGGCTTTACATTTACACCAAACAATCTCACCGTAGCCGTCGGCACCGTTGTTGAGTTCAACTTCTACCCCGGCAACCACTCGGTCGCCCGCAGCGCCTACAAGTTCCCGTGCATCCCTTATGAAGACACGGGCGCCAACCGCGTCGGCTTCTTTTCCGGCTTCCAGGACACCAATGTCTACTCCACAGACGGGCCAAAGTACCGCATCATCATCAACAGTACCGAGCCCATCTTCTACTACTGCTCAGCCCCGTCATCGTGCATTGACCATGGCATGATTGGTGTCATCAATCCGGTAGGCATCTCCTTTTATTTTCTAGAGAACGAAGAGGCTTTGCTAACAAACAGAACTCAACGTGGACTCTAGAAACCCAGGAAGAGTATGCCGCCAACACGACCATCCAGCTGTCACCCGGCGATCCTCTGCCCTCGGAAGTGGCGCCGTCGGCGTCGTCTACTAGCACTAGCACAGCATCGGCTGGTGGCCACAATGTCGGTGAGATCGTCGGCATTGCTGTTGGTGTCGTCGCTGCCGGCCTTGCCGCTCTCGCTCTAACCGGCTGGTGCTGCATCCGCCGCAACCCGTACCTCCAGCGCCGCCTTCGTGTGCGTCGCCAGCGGTCCCAGAACCAAAGCCAGCACCGCACACAGAATGACGACCTCGATTATGACGACGCTCGTGGTATTTCAAGCAATAATACCAACAACAGCAACCCGCTGTCGCCCATGGCGTCGTCGCGCCACGGCACACCGTCCACACGCCAAGGCACTCCCGGCTCGTCCTCGTCCATCTTTCGCAAGTACAGCACATCACCGCCGCCGCTGGGTACCCACAACCACCGCGGCGTGACGCCGGTCATGGCCGATATGACTGAGTATATGGCGCAGGCAAACTACAGACACCGTACACCGCCACCCGTCCCGCCGCTGCCGCCGCTGCCACATATGGCGCAGCTCTCCCACCCCATGGCTATGCAGCAGTATGCCCAGCATGCCCAGCACGCCCAGCAGTCCCAGCATATGCCGTACCACATACCGCACCCGCAGCAAATTCAGCAACAGCAACAGCATAGCCAACAACGCCACCAGAATTACTACCCCGGCCTGCCCGTTTACTCCAACGCGCCACAGCACATGTCGCCTCTGCAGAGCCATCCGTTCTACGACAACGCCTAGTAAGCCACCCCTTTGCGATATGTCTCCTACCAAAACTTGCCAAAACCATACTAACGAACAGCACACCGCCGGCTCCGGTCGAACTGCCGACGGCCGTGGCTCTGTCACCCAATTTGGCTGACCCGGCTAGGAGCGCGAGCTCGGCAGCCCACGGCAACTACCAGGACAGAGCGTATGTGTCCAACTATACGGTCAACTCGGGCGTGCAACGCTCGTCGGCGGCAACGTCGACTGCTGCTGACAAGCGGCCGCTGCCGCCACTGAAGGAATCGCCGACCATTGGAGGGGCGGCCAGCTCGTCGTGGGATAAGAATCGTGATGCTTCTTAGCTGGGGATTGTGGGTGCTATGTTTTGTCTTTTTTATATTATCTGCTTTTTGATATTTGATATTTCACATACCATATTCAGCAGTACTATTGTATCCTGTATTCTATCTGATAATATTGCAGGAATTGTACGTATCGATTTAACATAAAAGAATTAAACTATAAAGACTACAGATAATTATTAGTTAGCCTTTCGCTTTTTGCCCTTTGACTTACGCCCTATATATGCCATACAGAAAGCCATCCTTCCACGTACGGCCATAGATACTGGAAAGCACGGGATCCCGTCCGCTCTCCCCTAGTTAAACCAATAATCGGCGGATTAGTAGTTGGGTCGGTGACGACCAGCGAATACCCTCTGCTGTACGTTTTATTTTTGTTATTGTTTTGTCTTTATTTTTGGATGGACTGAGAGTGATTCGCATTCCCCGTGCGCCGACCTGGATACTCGGTTTATTTTATTGTTTATTTTTAGGCACATATCAGAGCAAGTCGTGGGTCGAGTTGACAACTCGAGTTGACAACTAATTAGTTATCAACTGTCGTTTATTACTAAGCAATATTGTCATTTTAGACTTAAACGACAGCCTCGTGCACCCCCGTTTCGGAAACTATATACACTTACGATAATTTGCCAGTCTCGTCCATCGCTCAATGCCATTATTCGTCGCCGCCTTTTTTGATGTCGTCTCTCATGCACGTTTTGTTGCCCGGCATCAAACTAAGATGTCACCTGCGGAATTTGCACTTTGGGTACTCCCGCTCCCCACAGAACGCTGTTACGCTATTGCACAGTCCGAGCAGTTACGCAACTACAGTGCTTATGTCACATTTGCAGCACGCGGAAGTACCCAGCAGTGGACTCTAGACAGGTGGAACCCATGTCCCAAGCAGATCTAATTGCGCGGCTGCTGTACGACTTGTGCAGATCGCTTTGTGTAAACGTAATTGTGCTACTTCATATGCGCATAATGTGCACAAATATAGAAATGGCAAAAACACACTCAAGAAGCAGGAATTCCAAATATATGAGCAGAGTCAATCAATGAGAAAGCGGAGGACAGACATAAATTAAGTATCCATCAATAGATAAATTGCAGGGGAGTATTGTCATAAATCATAATTACAGAAAGAAAGCTTCCTGCTTGGCAAATGCAGCAGCAGTACTCTGTAAAGCCCAGCTGAAAAGCAAATAATAGCGCATCAGAAATGCAAATAAAATTCAACGCAGAAACGGGATCATCGCAATGTCATCACCAAGTCGTAAAATCGTAGGAGCCGGGATAAAGAAAACAAACATAAACAAACTGGAAAACAGCAACGCGAAGTAAATGCAAAATAATCATGGAACATGCCCAAGAAGGCAGCGAAGAAAGTCCCACAGCCCGGGGAAACAAAAGTAGGAGGGTGATGCTGTGAGGAGCAAGCAAACTGCCCGCGGCCAGGGCTACCAGTCCTCGCCACTTGCTGCCCCATAGCCGCGTACATATCTGAACAAGACCCCGCGCCCGCGCTGGAGCGACATGGGCAGCAACCTCGTCATGAAGTTAGTTGCCGACAGCACCAACAGAATTAGTCACCGACGGGACTGCTTCGCAGGTTGCGACCGGTGTCGAAGGTTGCGCAGAACCCTTCGGCGTCTCATCAATCCAGGCGCCGGCTCCAGCAGTATCCTGGCCTTGATCCTTAAAGTTAGGCAAGTGTATCTGTAGTATTCATGTCACCAAACATACCGGTAGAAGTTGTGTCAGACATGTTGAGCGGCTGGTTCACGATAGAGAGTAAATATATTTTAAAAGACGCGAAAGGCCGTGGCAGAGTAGCTGATGCGCGGACCGCCTTGGAAGTTGACAATGACAGAAAAGCTAGAAAAAAAAAACTGTAGAGACCCTGGCAGTGACCCCCAAGCAGAGCCATTGAATGCGGAACCGACGATACTTATAGACATTATCCCGATGCAGTAGAATTCATCGTTGAACCTGAACCCCTCTCTCTTGAATTTACATCTATTTATTTACATTCATGGCAATAAGCTACAGCCATAGGATCCGCGTATCTCGCTTTTTTATTTTTTTATTTACCAGTTAGCTTTCAGACATTTATCTTGGATATTTCAAATCACAGCACCCAAAATCACAGACTAGCAGCCAGCACGGGCGCTTGAACACATCACGCGGACACCATGTGCCGTGGGCTGCTTTGCTGGCCATACTATTGACCAAACGTGCTCTCCGATCAGCAAGCAGCAATGTGACGCTCCGATATAATGGCATTTTAATGTATTGAATGTCAGATACTACAATGTCATTTTGGAAGCGAATTGTGCCCAAGCTAATAGCTGACGCGGAGGAGACCGACAAGCAACGAAGCAATGATCAGCTCGACGAACTAACAGAAACGACAACACACTCACCGACCTCCCGCCGCCAACCCCAAACCTGCATGGTGGCTGCGGGATCTTGTCTCGGACCGTTTGTAGCTTCTGTCAGCATGTGAAGTGATGCCAACCACGGTCTTGGTTACTCGTCTCGGCCTTGCCCGCTTCCTGCAGCGACCCACAAAGAAGGAGTCAGGACATAGGCCGATGAAGTTGATAAAGTCGACCTAGTCTTTGAGATACCTAGTAGATGAGGTTGCTGCGAGATGAGTTGTTTGATTCATAGAGGTCGTATCTCACGATGGCGGTGAACAAGCCGTTGCTTGGGCGGAAAAGAAAAACAAAAACACGGGATACTCCAAGGCCCGTAGAGTAGGAAACCGCAAAAGACCGGTGAGGATGTAGCATTACTTAGATCGAAGTACTGTAGGATTACAAAACACCAAATTCTAAACATGCGTAGGGCCAAGCTGGCATTTTTGAGAGACTACGGGAACGCAAAATACGGAACAAATCCAGAACAACAATGGAAAACATTCCGATAGACAAGGGAGAATAGAGCCGTGGCAACCCCTCTTGTGCTCCGTCCCTCTCCGATACACACTCTCAAGGCGAGCAATGCAAGAGCCTCAACATACCGTGGCATCTCATTGGTCTGCATTCAATGAATGAGAGGCGTCACCCGATAAGAGGCCCGAAGCAACACTGATATTGCACCGAACTTCCATTGAGAGCAAGTGTACTGACGCGGTCTAGACGCATATATTGATAAAAGGTAAATTCAGATGAAGGAGGTAAGCCGTGTCAAAGCGATGCTTTGCTATCATTATCTATCCGAACTCAATGGGGTATAAGTGAGCCAAGACATGTACAGTATTTGATTCTGCCGGGTTATGGAGAACTGGCAAATCACAAGAGACACTAGAAACAAGCTGGTCATGGGTGTAGCGACACGACAATAAATGGGTGACTCGGTGATGCAGGGTATGACGTGCAACAGCGGGCTGAGATTGGCAATTGTGAGAGTGAGACAGCATCAAGATAAGAAGAGACGGAAATGGGACACGGCAGATAAAATAGGCTAGAAAGTTGGTCATTTTGAGGCCGGCCGGAGAATGCGGTATTGTAGATCGCATTGCAGCTACATACGTGGTCGGCGCTGTACCGTATCGATATCAAGCCAACCACCGCTGGACTGTGTTTGTTGCGACAGACCATATGTTCGGACTTGGTGGAATCCGATCCTCCGATTCCTGCCGACACACTGTTGAGCAACGGCCAATGTGTATTCAACTACTACACAACTACATACAACGGATAGTATGCCACTCGCGCTGCAAAAGCAGTACCTGATAATCTTGCACCCGGCACGCGTGCTCCCGCCTTGGTCGAGCACGCACGCTCGCACATCTCCGCTTCCCTGAACAACAAAGATCCATTGCTGCACAGTCAGTAATCTGTCATGGCACTGTCAGTTGTGACAGCTCCTACAAGTCTTTTAGCACCACTACAATACCAGATGCCCTACTGCAAGTGCAGTAGCAATGTGCATCTTGACCAATATCGTCAGGCGCGTAAGTGGGCATCCTTGCCACGGTGCATATGCATGAAAACACGGCCCCCAAATATACTGGGTTAGCCAGTAGAATACCAACGAGTGGTTGAAGTATTGATTTAAATAATAGAGAATAGAAAAATAAGAGACCGAAGCAGAGCAAAGCCACCCTGAGGCCATCTCACTCCACTTAACATACATCGACATTCTGCATGCACGTACTATGTAGAGGAAACGGGGAAATCACAATTAAATAGCTCAATTCCGAAGTCTGGAGGATAGGTCCGAGTCCGACGGTTAAAACCAACCAGGTTAAGCATAGAGTTTTACTCATAATGTGAGGTCGTAGTAGTCAGAAACTCTGTCAAATTGGGCTTATAATGAGCCGAGCTGCCCTTATATGTCTGTAAAGGAGAGCACCGCAGACATGACCAGAAGCAAAACGGGAATAAACAAACAAGCGAAACCCAACCCAGAGTGTTGGATACCCTGAACGGGACTTGATATTGGGTATCATATTACTATATTCCTGATGTATCATATGCACTCGTCCAAAAGTGTTCCGATAATGCAACGGGGCTCTTGTTCTGTAGAAAAAGAAGAAAGCAGAGCGAAGCAACATCGTAACACCTGCAACACGCTCACACTAGGGCTGCTGAGAAAATGCTACCCCCGGTGTAAAAGGCCAAGAGTTATCAATGTGATGCGTAAAATGCACAAGCCCAAACCCGCGCTGGGTAGACAAAAGGCTGAGAACGACAGACCCCCGATAATATACACAAATATAAATACACAACCTAACACGCAAAAGGCTAGAACCACATGTCCGATACAAGGTCTGGTATGGCGTTGAAGTAGTTGAAAGCGTCAGCAGAGTAGCTGGTAAAGAGATTGGGCGACAGTGCCGAGTTGCTCAAGAGGGTATACTCTGACGCCTCTGGCACCTCTGACACGTCTTGCTGCTGGTCAGCTGAACCGCTGTCCCCGACACCAACCCCGGCAATATTGCCAAGATGGGCATAAGTATCCGTGGTGTTTGCGTTTGCGTTTGCGTTTGCGTTTGCATTTGCATTTGCAATTGCTATTATGTGCGAGCTTGCATGCGAGCTCAGGCCGTAGCCGAGACTTGGCTGGAAGTTCAAGCCCAACCCCATGCTAGACGTGACTCCCGCACTCGATCCCGCGTCTGGAGCTAGGCCGCTCACCACGTCGGCGTTATTTATCATCTCCGGTAGTAGTGTGGGCGCACATTGTCCGCTGCAGGCCTGTGCTTTCTGTGCTTTCTGCAAACGCTGTGCATTCGCCCCATTGTCCCTGTCACGTTCTTGGTCACGCGCAGACGCCTCCTTGAGCCATATGTTTTTGAGCGTGGTAAACTTGCGGATGGAGATCAGCAGCGGGTCATACTCGTCCGAGCCGCCCGCGATACCGCGGGCGTCTTCAACATCTGCGCGGCTTGCGCTATTGTGTGCACGGGGGCTGTGCTGCGCCCGAAGCTGGTGGCACATGTCTATGATGCGGTCGAGTGTGGGAAACAGGTCGGCGGCGGACCGCACAGCGTCGCTGTCCCACGCTGGGTCTTGCACGACAGACAGTTTTTGCAGGCACACGAGCACGTAAAAGAGCTGAAAGTACGTGCCACTAGGCAAGCACATGTACAGCGGGAGGGGCCACGCCAGAAAGCGGTCCAACCAGGCCTTGACCGATGTGAGGCAGCGCTTGTAGATTGCAACGCGGGCCATGTTGATGTTGGGCACTAACCAGGGCGGCTGGTACGGCTGGTAGGGGTGGTGGCGTGGCGGCCGTTCTTGTTCTTCTTGGGCCATACATGCAGTCGCATTAGGGTTGGGCCTGGCAAGGGTCGTCTCGTGGATGGTCAGGACGGCAAAGTGATAGAGGCAGTGTGTCGCAACTGGCGGTTAGCTTTTCTTCTTCTTCTTCTTTTTTTCTTTTTCATCTAATTATCGCGGGGTAAAGTAAACGAGTAGTCACATACAGTTGTCAAAGTAGACGCTATCGCCTCCAGTGACGCCGGCGATTTCGTCGAGCTGAGACTGAAGAGATTCCGTATAGGCACTCGACACAGGCGTTGGTTGTAACGGGGCGGCCGTCTTTCGCCAGTTGTCCTTGTCTTTTCCTGTCTCTTTTCCCTTGGCCGTCTGCTGGGTGAAGCAGGCCGAATTGAGGCCCTGGTCTATCGACAACGAGTAGCGCACATGGTTGATGAGGAGCTGCATTTTGGCATGCCTCACCAGGGTGGCGTCTTGTGGGACTGTGCTGTTTTCGGCTACAAAAGATAGGCAGTAGTCCAGGTACGGGGACCAGCGCAGGCCGTCGGCCGATCGGAACATGTTTGCAGCCACCGTCGTCACGAGGTAGACGCCCAAGACGGCACGGCGATCTTCCATGGTGCGTTCGGCTTTGAGCAGGGTGGCAGGAATGCCGGGGACGGGGACGACGGGAACAAATCGCTGGGCTCGCGTCGTCGGCTCCAGCAGTGGTGGCATAGGCAGGCCCAGGTCCCACGCCACGGTCACAGCCATCTGTGCGACGAGGGCCGAGAAGTTGCGGTGTAGCTTGTCCTTGGCAGACAGGTTGACCCAAGTCACGAACGTGAGCATGCCCAGCAGGTGGTCCAGTGAGCGCTGCCCGCCCTCGACGACCTGGTCAATAATGGCGCGGCGCGTGGCTGCAGCAGACCTGATGCACTGCTGAGGCTGAAGTGAAGCGGATGCTCTGATGCACGTCCATGTAAATGGGTACTTGTCCCGAAAGACGCGAGCGGGCATGTCGGGGGGGATATGCATAATGGGTACGAGCGGCAGCATCTCATCGCAGAAGCGGCGAAAACACATTTCGCTCTCGTGCGGCAGCATGCCATCATCGGCATGCTCGGGGGTGGTGTTTGTGGCCGACGGAGCAGAGTGTGCCGATTCGGGCGAGGCGTGCGTGAACACGGTGATGCATGGCGTGGTAGACGATGTTGCGGTAGCCGAAGCGGATGACTGTATAGTGTATGCATCGTTTTGGGGAGAAGTATCGCAATCTGCTCTGGCACTGCGTATATCATTGCCGGGGTCGGTGTTGATGGCCTCACGCACCGGGCTATTATGGTTTCCGGCCGAGCGTAAGCTGAGACGCGGGCTACCTTGAAGTACACTCAGCGCTTCGAGCGAGCCGACAGTGCCGGACGTCTTCAAGAGGTCAACTAGGTCGTTGAGCTTGGCTTCGAGGCGGGCCGACCTTGATGTCGACTTGCCAGCGCCGGCTGAAGACCTGGCCCGTTTCCGGGACTGTGGTGCTGCTGTGGCGACTGGCTCACACTTTTTGCTCAGCCGGTGACACCGCTCGCAGCCCTCAGCACCATCACCTCGTAGAATGCACTTGCACTTGATACGAGCACAGTTGATACAAGCTTTATTTGTGCGGCGACCAGCAGACGGTTCGTGCGGAACAGACGTCCGATGCCGGTCGTTGACCAGCAGATGGCTCATTCTGTAGTAAAGCGAGACCGTCTAGAGAGAGAGAGAGAGCGAAAGATCCCGGCGGCTTGGATGTGCTTGGCAATGCTTGAATGGCGTATAGTAGAAAAATGAATATAGAATGCCGCCGGTAAGATTTGTTCACTCGCGTGTGCCGTTACTTATATCGTCGTGATGTCACTTTATAGAGCCGGGGCCGGGAGCCATGTTCGTGTAAGTCGTCTGACCCGGCGGAACCGGGAGGTACAGTTTGAAGAAGCCGGGTCCGGACGGCGTGAGACTTATGTAAGCCATAAAGTGGTAGTAGTGGTAATAGAAGTTTATCGTGTGCATTAGGCATATTCCAACTATCTACACCAGTCCACCTAAATGAGACATGCAGCCAATCAGAGCCTGTTATCCCTGAGTGACGAGTTGTCAACGAATAGGGGGTTTCTACTCGCAGCCAGCAACTACAACACATACACCAGAACGCCAACCGTCGGAGCGCACCACAAGCTGTGCGTCATGGCACTGTGTGTGGCACGGCACGGTGTCAGTTGTACAAGCGACACTAGCAGTGTCTACGGTGACATAGCATGGCAATTCAGCCCCCAACTTGACCAACCTGGAGTCAATGCGCGCGATTGGCATTACGGTCGGGATTGTTCTGAGACAGGAAACCAACCGTTGAGTGAGCCATTTGTTGCGAAAAGAAATGAGATGAGAATGAGGGAGATGAGTTGTGGCCGAGTAAAGAGTGCTGTTTCCTGGTGCCTGGTGTGAACAACTATCGTGAGAATCCCGGCGATCGGAAAGCGTCGTCCATCGGAATATCAACGGCGAAGCAATCCCGAAAAGACAGCAGAGCGCATCTCACCGATCTGTTTAAGAATCGATATTGCTGCTGTGCGGCATCGTCAAGATGTCAAATTCGTCAATGCCGGTCGTATCTCAGATTCGGATTCGCTCATCTCATCTCTGGGAGTAATTGCATCCCGGATCCTGGCCGGCCAGGCCTTGTTTCGATATGCATCAGCACCTTAAGATCCTTAATGCTATTTGCTCACATTCACTCTACCCGGGGCTGATCATAGGATGCCGTAATGGCTTCTAGCTTCCAGCTTCCGCCTTTTGGTCCCTCTGTCTTTCTCTGCCCTGGTCGCTCCACCGATTCCTTAATGTAAGATAATGTACTCTGTACTGAGTACCATGTATTCCCTGCTCCAGACCCAAACATTGGGGGCGCTTTTTCGATTTGTCCTTTCCCATTTCTACCTCTTTCCGCGCCGTGCTGTGCTTCACTGCATTGTCGACAGCCCAGTGCGACTGTACCTGGGCAGCAGTACATAGTACTCGGGTTTCGGGAACTCGTAGGTATATTACAGTATATGCTGGCAGGGACTGTACATAGTCGAGCCAAACAGCCAAGGCAAAAAAGACACTGCAACCGAAACGATGGCCATGCAGATCACTGTGGTGTTGGGATGGAAAGGGGAAATGCCCGCCGATCGGTCCACATTTACACAATCTGCGGGCTGCACAATCTTCTGATTCGCGCGCGTTTCGTTTCTTTTTGCGTTCTTTCACAGTACTATTTGATTTGCTGCATTGCTTCTATGCATCAGTTGGGTTTGGCTGATTCATTATTGCAGACGGGTAGGGTTTTGCGCCCGAGACCTTTTATCTGAGATATGTCTTCTCGCGTTGTCAGAACGGCCGCGTTGGTCTGGCGCATGATGTCAATCTCTCGAGGTTCTTCAATTGCCGTTGTCGTGTTCGTCTACTCGTCTACTCGTCTACTCGTCTACTCGTCTACTCGTCTACTCGTCTACTCGTCTACTATTATGTTCTGCTATTATGCCTTTATGCTCTGTCTGCTGTCTTCCTCTCTCCATCCTCCTGTCGGAGTATTTCTCTCGTTTGTTGCATGTCTTGTTTCTCGTGTCTTACGTTGTCGCCAGCACGCGTCAACTTATATATCCGAGATCTGTTTTCTTCCGCATATATCACTTCGTTCCTCGCATATATCATCGTTCTTTTAACGACACATACAAGTACCGCATCTTTGTGTACTTCTATTGACATTAACCTCGACCAGCCCTTGCTTCAACACCCGGTGCCTGTATCCGTCCATACTATTTTATTTTATTTTCCATTTCATTCCACTGATCTGCCCTGCGGCTCGACTCAGCTTACGCCGCTTCTCTGGTCTTTAGGCGATTTCCCTTCTTTATTTTTCTTTCGTTTCATTTTCTTTTTTCGATTTTCCGATTCTCTTTTTTCTTTTGTTTCTTTTGTTCTTCTGTGCATGTCCCTGGCGGGGGTTGACAAGCGAAGCGGATATGGCCTTGTAGCAATCACCTTTGCTCTTGTTGTACTATGTACATCATACATGTGCCTGGATGCGTATCCCATCGACTCTGCACGGCGTACCATGTACTCAGCAACAATAGCGTAGCATGATCCTTCTGCCCTCCCTGTCGTAATTACCCAACACTCACTTCCTCTCTCGTCATCGTACCTTGGCCGAAAATAAAGAAGATATTTGTAAATATTCTATCAAACCCTGAATTCGAGGGTAAGTAAGGCGTGGCGGAAGTGTTCTTTCGACTCCCGCCTTTCACCCTTCCGTGTTTTCTCCTTTCTTGACCTTTGATCCCTATGTAGTACGAAGCAGACTGACCGGTCTTACGTCTTACACGGCGCAGTCGATTGCCTCTTTTGCAAAGCCGTGGTGAACATCATTTGTGGTGTTTGGTCGTCAGACATCAACAGCAGCAAGCGAAAGCGAAATAGAAACAGGCCAGTACATAATACTGCACAGTAGCCTTCCTTCGATACGCCCTTCCATCTTCCACTTCTCTTTTCCGTGGCCTCGCCTTCTCCTCTTCCTTCACCTTTCTACATACATAGTAGTACATATTCTTCCAGATCCAGATACCAGAATACAACGGTCTCCCTTTTTCAACTTAACCAGCTTCCTCCCCGTCCCCCGTTTTCTTTCCCGCGTCTGTTCTCGCTCTTCATTCCAGTCCTTGCTTTCCTTTTACCTGCTACTTGCTACTTTCTACTTTCTACTTTCGACCTTCTAGTTCCTTGGTCCTTGGTCCTTCTTTATTCTCCGGCTTTGCATCCTGTCGTTCTCTTGTCTTCATTCTCACTCTCGTTTACAACTTCAACTCGTTCTTATTGCTCGTCTTATTGTCGGCTTATTACTTTGGGTTACTATCCGCATAGAGCTCTGGCGCTTTCTGACACGCGGGCATGTCACACACCTTTAGTCGCTGATTCGACAAACCCCGTGGGAAAAACGCCCCCCGACCCCGATCCCGACCCCGATTCATCATCGGATCGCGCCACCATCTGCGCACACCTGGATTCGGGCATATCACACATCACAGCTACCTCTGCATCAACGGACTCGGGAACGGTTTATTCATTGTATGCGTCTGTATTAGCGATTCGGCGCCATTGTCTACGTTGCCGTCTTTTTATTATATCTAGCAACCTAGCCACCCCGGAAGCTTTAGCCAAGACACATCGCCAAGCAACCAGCAGCACCTCCATTGGCTCTTGTGTCTTGAGTCTCGCGTCTCGATCACCCAGGTCTTCTATCCAATCCACACATTTACAATGGAAAAGTTAAGGTCTATTGAGCTCGATGAGCAAACGGGTCGTCCTGTCGCACAGTCTTCACAGTCTTCACAACAATGGCAAGAACAACAACAACGGGGACATGACCAGCAGGTTGCCGACAATAGCAACTCCAAAATTGGCCACCTCAGCGGCATCAAGCTTGGCCTCGTCATTGCCAGTCTCTCGCTCTCTGTGTTTCTCGTGCTGCTGGACTCGTCTGTCATCTCAACTGCCATTCCCAAAATCACAGACGACTTCCACTCGCTCAAGGATGTCGGCTGGTACGCCAGCTCCTACCAGCTGGGCAGTGCCGTCCTGCAGATGCTGACGGGCAAGATGTTCAACCACTTCAGCCTCAAGTGGTCATACATTGCCTTCTTTTTCATCTTTGAAGTCGGCTCGGCCCTGTCCGGTGCGGCGCAGTCGTCCGCTATGCTCATCATCAGCCGCGCCATCTCTGGCGTCGGCGCATCGGCTCTCATCAACGGAGCCATCACCATTGTTTCCGCCTCGGCCCCGATCGAAAGACGGCCCGCCCTCACCGGCATTATCCTAGGGTGTAAGTTAATAGACACTGATTTTTTTATACAGAAATGCCTTAACTAACCCACAGTCTCGCAACTTGGTGTGGTGTTTGGCCCCCTGATTGGCGGCGCCTTTACCACGGGCTACACCTGGCGCTGGTGCTTTTACATCAACCTGCCTCTGGGCCTGATTGTCGCCGTGCCGCTGCTGCTCATCCACATCCCCGAGCAGATCCCCAAGAAGGCGCCGCGCGAAGTGATCCCGCAGCTGCACAGGCACCTCGACCTTGTCGGCTTTATTCTGTTTGCGCCCTTTATCGTGATGCTGCTGCTCGCCATCCAGTTTGGCGGCAACCAGTTTGCCTGGAAGTCGTCCCAGGTCATTGGCCTCTTTGTCGGCTCGGGCGTCACGTTCATGGTCTGGTTCGTGTGGAACTACCGCAAGGGCGCCGACGCGCTGCTGCCGTTCCCCATCCTGAAGCGCCGCATCGTGTGGATGAGCGGCCTGTACTACACGTGCATGTGCTCCAGCCTGATCGGCTGCTCCTACTTCCTGCCCATCTACTTCCAGGCCGTCAAGGGCGTCTCCGCCATTATGAGCGGCGTCTACACGCTCGCCACCATCATCCCGCAGGTCATTGGCGCCGTCGGCAGCGGCGCGCTTATTGGCAAGATCGGCTATGTGCCGCCGTTTGCCGTCGGCGGTTCCGTCTTCTTCATCATCGGTGCCGGCCTCTACACGACTCTGCAGCCCGGCACGTCGACCGCCGACTGGGTCGGCTACCAGATCCTGAGCGGCTTCGGCCGCGGCCTGGGCTTCCAGATGTCCATCATTGCGACGCAGCACGCCGTCTCGACCGAGGAGCTGTCGGCGGCCATGGCTTTTATCGTGTGGTGCCAGTACATGGGCCCCTCGATTTTCCTGACGCTGTTCAACACCATCTTCGACGCCAAGCTGGAGCACTACCTCCGGCAAGACGTGCCCGGCGTCGACCCGCAGGTGATTCTGTCGGCGGGCGCGACCAACTTCCGCAATGTCATCTCGGCCGACGCCATCCCCGGCGTGCTCAAGGCGTACTCGGACAGCCTGGACATTGTCTTCTACATGGTGCTGGCGCTGTCCTTTGTGTGCTTCTTTGCCGGCTTCGGCATGGGCTTCAAGGACATTCGCGTCAAGCCAGGCCAGTCGGGCGACTCGGCCGGCGCAAAGGCCGGAAACGGCAACGACAACAACAACAGCAGCAACGGCACCGACGAAGAGCGCACCATCACAAGCCCCTCGCGGGAAGACCAGACGCGCGTCAGCGGCGATCGGACCGACAACGACAGCGATGCCACTGCTACGGCATCGGCGTCGGGCGGGGCGTCGCCGTCGAGTCTGGAAAAGAAGGCGCAGCGAGTGGTGTGAGAGTGTGCTGTGTTGTTTTCGGCACTTGACCTCATGCATTTTTTATGGCGTATACCCTGGATAGAGCTGTTGTTATATCATCGTTTGGCTGTTTGGCTGTCTTCCTTTTTTTGTCTTTTTCTTTTTTGGCTTGTTATCGTTTACAGCTTTGATAATGCATTTAATACATGGATACATTGGATTTCCGATTTTTAGATTTGTATAGTGCCATCTGTTACCGCGCCATATCGGTCGCTCGACGCCCTGCATCTGCAACTATCTGCATCAGTATTTGCATTTGCATCTACATCTACATCTGCATTGCATACAAGCATCTTGCTTGCGTATCGCCCATGGGCCTGGGATACAGTAAATAGTACGAGGCACCCAAAATCATGGCCAAGAGGCAGGAGTGCGCCCGACTAAATAGCCCGAGGTAGCAGCCCGAGTCCCAGTGAGCCCATCGGGCAGCCTGTGTGTGCCTCTCTGCTTGGGTAGGAGTGAGGGCCGTACATGCCCAGTGCTCTCGCAGATGCCAGTGCCAGGCCGCAGGGCCCGCCAAACAGCAAGGCGTGGTCCGCAGTCCGCACGCCGTTCGCACCAGTACCGATCCGGCTTATATGATGTGTCGGGCGCAGACTCGCTTGAAGAACCAAACTACCGTCTAGCGTTGGATACTGGGCGAGCCAATGGCATAACATGTCCTAGACGCTCCGCCGTGCCGTGCCCATAATATAATCCATAATGCTGCACCCCGATGCCGCAGGGTTGACGATATCTCGACGCCTGGATCTGGGCGCCTAGATCTTTCCGAGCATGCAAGAAGATGCAATGCAGGTGCATAGGCAGCCGGTAGTGGCTGCAGTGTAGTTTTTCGACTTGCTGACGTGTTATGGGCCATCCACGGGCACTATCATTCTAAACAGACGTCACTCTTTTATATTTGGTTCTGTATGCACGTTTGATGCGGAATATAACGATAAGTTGAATAAAACTACAATTCTGTATAAAATATAAGCCGCGCAAAATTCGGAACAACATAGTCAGTATCTTGTTGCTTGGGAACAAATTGAGTAATCAACCCGTGTAACAAAGAAAGACGAAGAAACCCTAAAAAGGCGTACATGTTTGCAAGGACAATATTATCAATGCAACACTGACTTACATATTACCCAAAGATGTAGAGCCAGGTTAGGGATATTAAACGGCGTATGAACAGGGCAGGTGCAACCATCAAAGCTTCCCCGTGCCATTATGTCCAGGCGGCCCTTCTGTTGACTCTGACCAACACATGGCCCGGAAGGCACGGCAGACAGGGTAGTCAGCGTCGCTCTGCCACCGCGTCTCGGCGAAGGGAAGGCACGATGGGAGCCACAACATCTACTGATGTTGTTATGCTTGCGTATTCTCCCGGCTCGCAGTGTCTCGATTCCTGATCTTTCATCCTCTCAACCTGTCAACCTCTCAACCTCTCTCATCCCTAGAACCTACATTCTCTACCTCGCCATCTATACCACCTCTTCTATGCTTGCTTCTTACACCCGCCGTCTTCCATCTGTCTCTCGCCAAGATGAACGACAACAGAAGATGCGCCAGTCAGTCTCCATGTTCTGTTACGCGCCCGCAATCTGCCATCGGACAAGCGAATTTCCTCGGTCGCGCGGCACGAGTGCGAGAGCCGCACGGCTTCAAGACCATCTCTCGCAGAAGACAGCGGCGTTTGAGAGCGGGTATTACTGTAGGATTCGGAGAATGAAGCCAGCCAGGACTCCGAGTCGACGAAGATGGGCTTCCCGCGTACAACGACCATGGCTCGGCGGTCTAGCCGAGGAGGGGGAACAGCGGTGCGCCACATGCCAGCACGCAACATTGGTTCCGGTGGGCATACACGCCGGAGGCATGTGACCCAGGGACGGTGTTACGGACAACGGTCTGCAGGGCACACACCTCGGCTGAAAACCCCAAGCACAGCACTCCTGGTATTAGTTCGTCTTCGTCTTCTTCTTTGCATCCAACAGATATGACTTTTCTGGACTCCATCACCTTGTTGGTATAGTCTGAGAAGTTTGCAGCAACCCCAGCGACTGCATAGCATTACCCTACCCTTTATCACACTATCGAATCGGTGTGAGAAGTTCTCAATAACATTAGCGAAAACCAGCGAAGTACCCTTATTCCGTTGTCTTTTTCTCTTGTCTTGTTCCCACCCAGGTCGGACCCTGGCGAGCGATTGTTTAGCGTCACCAAGCCTTTTATAGTCCTCTGTTTATCAATATAGCCATACTCCCATATTGCCAAATTGCCGGTGTACTGCATTGATCGCATCAAGCTGTCGCATGTTTATTTATTATCTGTAGCTGGTGACACCTAGGGCCATGTCGTTGAGTTGCTGTCGAAACTTGCTGGCCACAGCTGGCACCAACTTACAAAAGTGCCTCGAAACCTGGACGACGAGAGCCAGCTGTGAGATTGCAATGGCAAGGCGCCATATCTCTTTCAGGTCCCACAATCGATATCCTTTCTCAAAGGCTTATTTAATTGCCTTGGCTAGCTTTAGCTGCGCAGTCAACTCTGGTCGATGGGATCTACGGCATGGATACTTGTTATTTACTTTTACGGGGATAAAATGGGCTTGAAGTTGAGAAACAAGACTTCACGGATCATTAATGGTAAGTTTGGGAGATAGCGGCAATAAAATGCCAAAAAAAAATGAATTGAAAAAAAAAGAAAAAAAAGAAAAGAAAAGAAAAAAAAGAAAAAGAAAAAAAAAAAAAAAAAGAGCGAGAGAGAAAAAAAAAAACTTTGAACGACACACCACCACGGCCAGCATCTTGAGAGAATAAGAAGAGAGACGACGAGCAGGTGGCGGCGGCAGCGGCGGCGGCAACAGCAGCGGCGATGGCGGCGGTGGCGGCGATGGCGGCGGTGGCGGCGACGGTGGCGATGGCGGCGGCGGTGGCGGTGATGGCGGTGATGGCGGCGGCGGTGGCGATGGCGGCGGTGGCGATGGCGGCGGTGGCGATGGCGGCGGTGGCGATGGCGGCGGTGGCGGCGGCGGCGGTGGCGGTTGTGGCGGCGATGGCGGCGGCGGCGGCAGCGGCGGCGGTGGCGGTTGTGGCGGTTGTGGCGGTTGTGATGGCGACGATGGCGGCAATAGCGGCGGATGGCGGTCGGTACAAGAGGGGGTGGCAGAAGCAAGTCGGCCAGTCTACTGACTGGATTCCTCGCCGCCTCACCAGCCAAGTAACGGCTTCAGACCCTTCTCCCTCTTCTCGGCCGCCTCCTCCATGGCCGCAACATCTGCGGGGGTGAACGGAGACTGGCCCCGAACTGCCCGCAGATGCCCATGAATCAGAGTGCCTTGCGAAAAGGGGGGCAGAAGCCGTTCTACCTCTTGTAGAAGATGGCGCAAGTCCGACACGCGCTTCCCTCTACCGCCGGCTCCGGTTGGGGGCCCAACAGTACTCCAGTCCGTCGAAACAGCCTTAGCCATGAAGCATAGCACCCACGCGATCCAGTGGGAGGCCGTCTGCGAATCTGGCGATCCCGGCGCACCTCTGAACTCCACTGTGCCGTATGCTTCATGGCTGTCCTTGAGCTGACTCACGTTGAACACAAAGTAACGGCGTCCTTCGTAGAGTTCAGCGAAGGCGTTTAAGCTTGGCACAGCATCCAGGAAGGAGAAGATCTCCCTGTAGTCGCCGGATGACTGTGCCGTAGCATTGAGCGACTGGAGTACCGGCGGAGCCGTTTCGTGCGAAAAGTTGCACCTCGCATACTGGCAGTCTTTTCTGTTGAGGGGCAGCATCTCGTGGATACTCCCCTGGAACAGGCAGACTGTCTTCAGGATACTAGAGATGTCTCTAGTCTCCCAGCAGCGGTCTCGGCGCAAGCCTCGAGAAACGTGGACATGAGTCCCATAGAACCTGTCCACTCTAATCTCGAAATGCGCCGAGAGAATGCGGTAGAGTTTGCTAATTACCTTATGCCAGTTGTCTTTGGCGTACATGACGGGCGAGACAAGCTCAGCCCCCACTGAGAAATTGTAGGTCAGTACTCTGTACACGTTTCTGGGATATTTTGCATTATTTGCCAACTTGAGCAACATACAGTAGCCGTCGACTTCTCCGCTCAGACTGGCATCGCCGGTGACCCTCCACGTGTTGAACGCTTCAGGTTCGTCACCGGGACCATCGTCGCCAATCATCTTGACGGGAATGTCCGTCTCGGCAAAGACGCACTCCACGACACTGTAGAGTCCAAGGCGGTGCCGGCCAACCTTGTGGGTGTCTCGCTCACTGTCCCAGCCAACTGCGCGCTTGAAATCGTCCATGACCCGCAATGGTTTCGGCCGTAGGAGCATCTCCACCTCCACGCCAAAAGCAAGGGGGCCAGGCAGTTCTTCGTTGTTGGGGGCAGTCATTGTTTGATGTTGGGTGTCGTGTGTGATGGATGAAAGAAGGCAGAAGGGACAGCGGAGTAAACAAAGTTGAGGGATGGACTATATGCAGAATATAGGAGACGGTAGACGGTAGATATTAGCAGGGAAGGAGCGATGGGCCAGCCGAGCAGATGAGAACAATATCCGAGGGCGAGGGCTAGCAGCAAGCAATGAGTCTACTGGGCAGAATCATGTACTCGACAGATTAGCAGCGCTTCGCATCCTAGGACACAATGGTTGATGGACCTGTTGTTCTGTCAGTCTGCGGGCTACATCTACATCTGATGGGCAGCTTCGGGGGCGGCAGACGCCTGGCCTCTATTCAGCATGCTGTGCGAGAGAACGAATAGAGAATGCATGTCAAGAATAGCAGCGTGCGTGACGTCTCGTGTCAAGCTCCAACTGGGTGTCAAGAGGTGCTATTGTCATTGACCCGTCTACTCAATAGCATATGCTACTCGATGATGCCGGTTATTGTGCTAGCATCATTGTTCCTGTTCCTGAATATGTTGGCATTATCGGTTTTATTTGGGGGGTTTTGGGTTTTTTTAAGGTGTTTTTTATTTATTTATTTGCTATCGTCCAAGTGCTCGTGATCTATTGGCAGCACAGTGCGGTTTCGCATGCTGCAAAGCAGTTGCTATTGTGCAGCTCCAGCCCGTCGACAATGGCCTTGCTGTGGCTCACTTGGATCCCTTGAGCTTTCTGTTCTTCGGCTGGCGATTCAGCTTCTTCACCATCCAGATGAGCCTCTTCTTGCCGTTGATCAGAACACGCTCGTTGTCGTCGGCGTTGAGGGGCTCGGCAAGGCTGGTCAGATCGAGGCTGTCCCCAAGATCAAGCCAGCAGTACTTGAGGAGATAGGGCTCAACACCGTCGATAAAGGGAATAGTGTACGCCTCCTCCGTCTTGGGAAGGTAGTCGAGGCCCATCGCCTGCTGGATCTCCTCCGCCGTCTGGAACACGCAGCCAGGCCCAAGGCCAATCGGGTCAAGCTTGTTTCCTGGGTCATATCCATTTTCGTGTGCAATGGCAGCAGCAATCCATTGGTCTCTTGACCAACGCGTCCGGCGTTCCTCTCTGAGGGCCGCCATGTGTTTGTTGTCTCTGAGGTCCGCCATGTGTTCGTTGAAGGCCTTTGTTGTCTCCTCCTCAGAGAAGTTCTCGGCAAGACGGGCCGCGGCGGTGGGGGGAATGTTTTCGTCCATAGTGGGCGGCCAGCTTTGTAGCGATGTTGTGTTGCAGCGTGTGAAATGAGAGATTGTTGATGGCAGTGGTAGGTTCAAGGTTGAGGATCTCGAAAAAGAAGAGGTCAAAATCCAAAAACTCAAAACTAACGAGGCTCCCACCACTTATATACACCACTATGGTCGCACCAGTCACGTGGTCCATGCGTCTTCTCGATCGTTGTTGTTGCTGTGAATATGAGGGGGGCAAACCAAGCGCCAAATGACTCACAGGACAGATATACCAGTTAGTAATCAGAAACTGAAAAGTACTTGAGCTTGTAGTGATTTGATGATGAGTTGTTGGTGACCAGCCGATGAGCAATACGTAGCATAGGCAGCCAATAAGCCAACGCCCGGCTTCTTTCCTAGTCCAGACGATGTGCCTCGTAACATGATGGAAGAGACAACAGAGATAAACTGGGTATGCAAAGCATACAAAGTTTACTCAATCATGTTTGGCTGAGAGCGTGTAACTTTGTATAATTAGAATATGTCTTCGAGCAGTAGAGTGTGTACATCCATATAGTGATTTTAGCAGCTCTCTCACAGATACCCCGCAGAGATAGTAAAAGCACTTCTCTTTCCAGGTGCGAACGTGACCGTTTAGTAATCAATAATTACAATCTCTTTTTTTGTCTACTTTTCTGTTGTTATTCACTACCCCTTACTACTGTCAAAAGAAAAAAAGAAAAGAAACAACATATCCAGCGAAAGCGAGGCGCCAATTCGCGAAATATAGTATAGATATCTCGATATAGTCGGGTGAGACATCGTGTAAGACAGCTTTTTCCACTTTGTGCACAGCTTCCAGCCCTGCCTGTGCGAATATATGCGCTTTGGTCGCTGCTCACACTGTGCATATTAAGCGACCAAGGAGGATCGCCAGGCTGGCCCCTCGCCCCTCTTTCTTGATAATACAGTATTATTATGGGTCTCATAGAGGAAGGAACACCATTCATGAAACACAGTCCGCTAAAGCACAGCTCAAGCACATACTGTGCGTCATTGGCTATTCTTACCTACCGCCTCGCAGCTCGCACGGTCTCCACGTTTCGGCCCGTCTGCCTCTCACAACTCACCTATCCTCCTATAACCCTATTGATATTCCTATTGCTATTCTTATTGCTATTGTCCTGTTCTTTTGTTCTTGTTTTTCATTGTTCTCTGCTCCATTCACAATGTCCCGTAAGTGCTGCCTTCTCTCTCTCTCTCTTTACCCCCCCCTCCCCCCACCCGCCAACTACTCACATCTACCAGTCTTCAACACCACCGCATCCCTCCGCCATACGTCTGTGCTGCCGGCCGGCACCGACAAGGCACACGCCGTCAAGCGGCTGCTGCAAGACCACCAGTTCTTTGTGCAGTGCGGCCCACACAGCGTCGACTGCGTGCGCGTCGACGCCACCGAGGAGGCAAGGCTGGGCGAGCTGGCGCTCCAGGAGAGCGAGTCGGGCGAGCACCCGCTGCCCGACACTGTGAGCAGCGCCATCCAGGCAGCGCTCTCAGGGTCGGCCACAGAGGCCAAGTTCGAGGTCTACCGGGTGACGGATGTGGTGCACACGCTGCCGGCCGGCCTGTGGGACTCGCGCGTTGTCAGCACGTACGAGATGACGGATACACCGGCCGGCGTCTATGTGCGCATCCGCAGCCCCATGTCGATTGTTATGGACACCGTATGGACAATCTCCGAGTCGGCAGCGGCAGAAGCAGCAGAGTCGGCAGCGACAGGGACGGGCCAGACGGGCCACCTGGCGCTGATCGAGGAGATTGTCATCTACTGCTCGCGGCTGCTCGTTGGCACGGTCAAGGGCCTCTGTGATGGGGGGTGGCAGCAGATCCATGCCAAGATGGCGGCACGGCTGGAGCAGGACAAGGACGTCAAGGTGTAGTCTTTTTTTTAGGAGGGAGGGGGTTCTTTTTGGTTTCTCACATTTTCTTCTCTGCGTCTGCCTCTTAGAAACGCGAAACGCTCCATTGGATACATATACTATATACATAGACTGGCTCTGCCTAGATATCAAGTCGCATCAAATACCCTAGTAAATACTCTGCCTACAGCTTGCCCATGTATCTCTGGCCCTGCTGCAGAGCCGCCACCGCACCGGCCACCATCTCGTCCACAATCTCCTGCGCCGGCTGCACCTTGGCAATGTTGCCCGCCACCTGGCCCATCAGGTACGGCATCTCCACCTCGTCGTCGCCGTCGCCGTTGCCGTCCTTGTCGTCGCTCTGGCTCTGCAGGTCGTGCTCAAACGGCACAATGCCCTTGGCGCACAGGTCGCGGATCTTCTCCGGCTGCTCGTGCCACTTGCGGATGTACGCGTTCAGCTTCATCCGCAGCGGCCGCCCCGACAGCACCAGCGTTGTGTCCGTCTCGTCCGCCGTGCACGTCACCACCGCCTGCTTGTGCGCCTCGCTGCAGTTGGCCTCCGCACACGCCACAAACCGCGTGCCCACCCACACGCCCGTCGCGCCCTGCATCAGCGCTGCCGCCAGCCCGCGCCCGTCCGAGATGCCGCCCGCCGCCAGTACCAGCGGCTCCTGGAGCGGGAACCGCTCCCCCGCGCCCGGCGTGTTCTTCTTTTTCTTCTTGCGCTGCTCGCCAACCTGGCGGGCCACGTCAACGACGGCCGGGATCAGGACCGTGCCGGCCACGGGGCCGGTGTGGCCGCCGCCCTCGTTGCCCTGGGCGCAGACAATGTCGACACCGGCCTCCAGCGCCTTGCGGGCGTGCTTGGGGTGGCCGACCATGTTCATGACGAGGATGCCGTTGTCGTGGAGGCGCTTGATGACGTGCGGGGGCGGCACGCCGACGGCGCTGACAAAGAGCTTGGCGCCCTCCTCGATGGTGACAGTGATCAGCTCGTCGAGCTTGCCGTCGGTGTAGTCGTAGTTGGTCTTGCGGGCGCCCTCGCCGACCTTGGGCAGGGCGAGGTCGATGCCAAAGGGCAGGCCGGGGCTCTTGAGGTCGGCCTTGAGCTCGGCAATGACCTCGCGCAACTGGTCGGGTGTCAGCTTGAGGCCGCCGACGACGCCGAGGCCGCCGGCATTGCTGACCGCGGCAGCCAGGGCACCGCCCGACACGCGAGCCATGCCGGCCAGCACGATGGGGTGCTGGATGCCGAGCAGTTCGGTCAACGGAGTAGACAGGGGTGCCATTGGTAGATGATTAGTAGATGTGTGGTGAGTTGTGAGAGGTGCGATAGAGTGGGTTTAAAGATAAGATGAGAATAAACAGACAACAGATGAAAATATGAAAATATAAAGAACAGAAGATGAATGGGAGATGAAAAGATCAAAGGGAATACAACAGCTCACCCGCCGGGACATGCGTCCGGGCCGCAGAGGCCCAGTTGGACAGCCCAGGCAATAACGGCAATAGCAGCTGTGCCAGTGAGGAGCTGAGCCTTGTACAGCAAGCTTTCCCCGCAAAGCACCCTGGGCCTAGCCGCACCCGAGGAACTAACAGCAAAGGAACCCGGGGAAAGGCGCTAATTACCCCAAATATAGTGACAAGCCGAGGCACGTTGCGGCGGGTGGTGGAACAGCCAAATAAAAAAAAGAACAAAAGGACGACTCACTTGGGTATGGCCACACACAGCCTGACTCGGTCTTTCCTACAATACTGGCACTGCTGTCTCTATCTAAAAAAGACAACCGACGTCGCACCGCTTGGCTGCGTGGATCGCCGTGCGTGCTCTATTGCCTGCGGGCTATTGATTAGCCCTGTGGGCTTTCCGGCCCGGCAGGGTATTAATTCGTCGGATGTAGAGTATCAGACATGGGTCAAAGTCAAAAAGTAAAGGGCAAGGTTTCAAGGTTTGAAAAGGTGTCTATCCAGGAATTGCATGCGAGACGATTCTATCATCACATCGTCGCGGGGATATCTAGGGGGGGCAGGAATGGATGACTAATGCTCGGCAGAATGGCAAATGACAGAAATGACAAGAACGACAAAAAAGGAAACAGACAACGAAAGTAGATACACGAAGGCGACACCACAATGATATATGTGGTTGTATTGTACAAGGTAGTCGTCACTGATAACAACGACTACCGAAACCGGGGCAGACGGGCTGGGATAAACTCCGGCTCGGCGTCTTCGGTCTTGGCCGCTGGCGGCGGCACGAGCGCAATGCCATCAGTCAGGGGTGTGGGGGGTGATGGCGGTGCAGCAGGTGATGCAGGTGATGGGGAGTCGGCCGGTGCGGGCGAGTCGGCACGGATGGGGGTGGAGGGAGAAGGGGCGGCTGTAGAGGGGACGGCATCAGGGACAGCATCAGGGACGGCAATATCATCTGCGGTGGGTACTGGCACAGGTGCAGGCACAGATACGACACTAGCTGCGTCTAATACTGCGTCTGGTGTTGTCTCTTCCTTGGCCGCCTCGGCCGCCTCAGCTTCTAGCCCCCGCTCGCGCGCCAGACGCAGGGCGGCTTCGCGCCGCCGCATGACAGCCTCGTCCTCTTCGCGCGCGGCACGCTCGTCTTCTTCGCGCAGCTGCTCGACCGACAGCAGCGACAGTGCAGACGTGTCGTGCTCGTCGTCTGCGTTCTCCTCGTCCACTTCGATTGGCGCCTCGTACTCGGCGTCGGGCGTGATGGATATGGCTGCCGACTCGCCCGGCAGCGACAGCGTGCTGAGCCGCTTCTTGATAGACGATGCAGCCGACCGCGGCGACGAGACCGGAATGCTGTCAATCGTTGTGCGCGATACACTGCGCGACAAGACTCCCTTTCGTATGGCCACCGGGCCCCCCGCACCGGATCCGAACGACGCCATGGACCCGAGCGAGCCGTACGATGCGCCCGTGTCCGCGCGCCGCTTGCCCTTGCGCGGATTCAGGCCATTTAGAATGCCCACGCCGGCTAGACTGCTGCTGCTGCTGAACCGCGTGCGGCCGCTGCTGCGGTCGTCCACGCGCCCCAGGGCCACGGCAAACTCGTCGTCCAGCGGGACTGCGTCCTCGTCGTCCTCTTCGTCGCTCGGGAACAAATCGCCGCGCGACCGGTACGAGTCCGACGTGTCGCCAGATCCGACTGTGCTGCTGCGTTGGCGTGTCGTTGTTTCTATCGGTATGAGATTACCGTCTTCGTCAACGTCGGCTGCATCTACAGGATCGGATGCGCCCGCTGCGGCTGTCGACGGCCGCGTTGCCGCCGACGACACAGGCGCCATCGTCATGGTGGCCGTGCCATACTGGCCGCCCTTGCCGTTCTCGCCTGCGTAGCTGTAGTCGTCGGCACCGCCGCCTAATAATGGCTCGTTCTCGCCGTGCGTATGTAGGGTGCTGATCTTGGTATTGGAGCTGCCGCCTGCATTAGGGTGCTCGCGCAGGTTCGCCGCGCTAGGCTTGTACCGCAGCGTGCCGCCAATCTTGAACGGCAGCCGGCCCAGGAAGCCAAGCGGCGCCGTGCTGGGAATAATGGTGGGATCCTCGCCTTCGGGCTGTTTCCGCCGGTGCCCTCTGGCTGTAGGGAGTGTGTTGTGGTGTGTGTTGTAGCTCATGCCGCGTTTTCGCCGAGGCTGGTCGACAACCTCGCCGCTGCCACCGCCTACGGCTGTGCCTGTGCCTGTCCCTGTGACTAACCCTTCATGGCCGTCTGCGTCGCTTGCACCGCCGCCTTCGTCGTCGCCGTCGTAATGCCTTGCGCTGCGCACAGACCCTGAGCCTGCTAGTAACCTGTCCCAGTCCTCGGCCCGGCTGCCGCGCCAGCTGCCAAAGAACCCGCGCGAGAACAAGCTCGTGATCGTGCCTGCACCGGCAGCCCCGCTGCCGTTGCCCGCATCGCTCTCGCCCTCGTCGAGCGCATCGTCGTTGAAGTCGTCGTACCAGTCGTCGTAAAAGTCAAAGCTGTACTCAGCCAGCGTGCGGTGTGCGCCGCGCTCCCGTTCGCGCTGTCGCCGCGCGCGCTCTTCGCGGTCGCCGAGGCAGACGGCCGTGCACGAGTCAAAGGCGTCGCCGACCGATTCGAAGCATGGTGTGATGTATGTGTGCTGGAACGTCCAGATGTTGGCGGCTGCGTTTTCGGTGACGGCCTCGGCATTGTGCGAAATCTGGTTCCAGCGCTGCCGCAGCCGTGGGTCTTCCAGAAAGGCGGCCATTGGTTTTGCAAATGGCTTTGCAAATGGCTTTGTAAATGGTTGTATTCCAAAGATCACCTTGCGATCGAGTTGGTCCGTCACGTTGCGCAAGGTGGTAGTACAGCGCAGGCGGACCGGATGGCAGCAGGAGTGTCGGGGAGATTGAGTTGAAGAGACGGCCAGGTGTGGCAGAGATGGCCCATGCAATGTGTAAGAGTTGGCTCTTCAAGATATGATGCGGTGCGGTGGCTGTCGATCGTAGACGAATCGAGGAATGCGAATTGATAGCAGCGCAGAGACGAATCAAGAGGCGCGGATAGACGGTGCTTTCACTCTGCAATCAAAGCACCAATGACTGCCAATCTATGCTTCTGTCCTCGGATCTTGTGCGTCGTGCTGTGTCGTACTGCGTATTGCGTATTGCGTGTTGTGTGCTGCGTATTGCTCGTCGCCGTCGTCCGCGACTGTGTGCCGTCTCACTCCAGTCCGTATGCAGCCGCTATCAGGGCTGCACTTTGCTCTCCGAATCGTCGCACTTGACTACTGCACAAGGTCTGCTGTCCGTATCGCCGGTCGTGTCGCCGTCGTCGTCGTCGTCGTCGTCGTCGTCGATTCGGCGTGCCTCGTCGCGTGTCGCGCCGGCATGCTCGTCAATGGTGGTCGGGGATGGCTGATGCAGGACAGCGGAGCAGTAAAGTCGGACAAGTCGAAAAAGATATAGGTAAAGCAATGGGAACCGCTGGGCTGCAACACAGATAATGGTGTTGGCGAGATGTACGGGAGTACCTCGAGATGGTTTTCTGTCGAATCACAACAGACGCGAAGTCTAGCCGCAGTAGATAGATAGTCGGTGGAATACAGAACAAGCTCTAAATTAGCTGTATTTGCTGGGCGTGTTATGTGCAGTAGCGGCAAGAGGGGGGCTAGGCCGCTAATCTCGCTAGACACAACTTTACCCCGGGGGAACTGTTTGGAATTGTACTGAAGCCTGCTGCCGTTATTACAGTGGATAAATTAGCCAGAGGCAGAGTGGCAGAGCGCCGGTGGTGGAAGTGGGTCCATGGCCTCGATTTGGTTGATAAGAATGCAAAGAGTACGCTGGCACCGTGCCTTCCATGCTGCAGCAGATTCGTGCACCGATATAATACGCCACAGATAGGACATGCAGCGACGGGCAGTAAGATACAGAGCACAGCCAGCGAATCACGCAGTAGATAGAGCGAGGATGATGTGAAATACAGTTGTGCGTTAATGCACATGCTTTATTGTATGGTAATGGCAACAGAGAATAACATCACGGCTCAGGGCCAGGCTGCAGCCAACAGCAACTATCACGACATTATGGCTTGGCTGACAACAGCGCCGACGACAACGACAGCAGACACGATGAGCTATGTACAGTGAGGCCGGCTGTGAGACTCGGGACGGTGCCTCATATTTGTCTGTCAGCTCATGCCCAACACCAAACAACAAAAAACGGCATCCCATCGTCAGGACGACAACAGTGCATCGACAGCCGATCGTCACCATGAAGTCAGCACAAGACCGATCAGATATCTCTGCCGCCAGCCCGCCCGACAGAACATCAGCAGGACAGCCGTTGCTGATAATCCCAGCCGGCTGTCCAAGCAGGGCCGTATACAAAACAGAAGCCCCGATGCTCCGTACCATGCAAACACGCTCGCAAGCATCCGGGCTTTTGTGTCTGTGGTGCACTGTGACCTTGCTTTTTTGTAATCGTGTTCCATCGTCGTCCCACAGCTAGCCCAGCCAATGCCTTCTCAACATCTAGACATCGAGACATCGAGACATTCAAGTTCCAAAGCATGCCCGAAAATGCCGTCCCTCCATAGCCTCCTGGTGGAGGTAAACACCAGGCGTCCCCAGCCGGCGAAAAGCGAAAAATAAAAAGGCCACGCCGAATCAACAGAGATGAGTAAGGATATGCAAAGAGGGCCATGAAGATGAGGTATCAATAATGGTGTCAAGATTTTAGTTGTTGTTACAGTCGACAGTCGGTCCGTAGGGGTCTGTAGAATTATGAGGGCAAAATTGTATTTCGGAGTCCGGCCGTCACGGCCAGGCGAAGTGCATCTTATCGCGCTGGGCAGCCTCATGGCGGCAGGCTGGCCACCTGCTTCACTTTCATGCCCTGCCTCTGCTCCTCCAGCTGCCGTGCAAGCGCATCCGACCGCTTCTTCTCGCGCTCGTATCGCGACAGGTTGAACTGCACCTCAATCTCCTTGGTCCGCATCATCGAGTGGAAGTGCAGCTCACGCAGCTCGTACTGGTCCATCAGCGACTTGAAGCGCGTCCGGAACAGGTCGTCCAGCTCAATGTCGACAGACGCCCGCTTCGGGTGGTCCTTGTCCTCCTGCAGGTCGTCGAGCTTCTGCAGCAGCGTTGCGTACTTTTGGTCCCAGGAGTTGAGGTTCGACACCTCGTTGGCCTTTAGTGTGCGGTTCTCGTTCTGCCGCTGTTAGTCGTAGTGTCCAAGGTTTATACTCAATACATCGATACACACCTTGAGCTTATTATTCTCTTTCTGCAGTTCCCGGCACAGCTTCTCCAGCTTCTCCTTTAGGCTGACAGTCTTGCTGAGCTCGCTCCGGCTTTGGTCGCGCTCCTTTTGCAACTGGTCGGCACGCTTCTTGTTCTTCGTGCTCTCTCGCTCGTGTCGTTTCATGTCGTGTAATAGGTCCGTACACCGTCGAGACAGGTGGTCGATCTTTTGTGATGCGTCCATCTTGGCCGTCTGGCTGTGCAGCTCGCGATTCGCCTTCCGTACCTCCTTCTCTGGTACGAGTTAGCCGTCCATACTCATAGTCGCTTATGTGCAGTATTCATAGTCGCCCAGTGCTGCTCCAACATACCTATCTCAATCTCTTGATCCTTCTCCCCTGCTTGATCTAGCTCGAGCTGTGCAATTTTCTGTGCCACCAGTTTTGACGCCTCTGTAGATGCAACAACGGGTTGTCGCCTCGGCGGCTTCAGCTTCGGCAAGACTGGTGCTGCCTGTTGTGGGTTTGATGATCCGGCTGCTGGTGGTGGTGGTGGTGCAGGCCGTGTGTCATTTGTGTGCCCGTTTGCCTGGCTGGCAGCATCGTGTGGGTGTCCCATGGCGCCGTTGGTTGCGTGTCGCGTGTGCGTGTGCGTGGCAGAAACAGTCATCAGATGCTGGGAGTTGAAGAGGGGTGGAGGGCGGAAAGGGAGGGTAGAAGGTGAGTGAGATCGGGAGATGCGCTTTGTTCCCAGGCTTTGTTCAGTGTCCCTTGTCTGGATTCGTCGTCCAGGTAGAGTGGTAGATCGTGAATGTGTAGAATTAAGGCTTGAGCAGCAAAAAGTGGTGGTGCTTAAACACTGACAGCTGGTAGAAAACTGGTAGAAAGAGTGGGCTCAAAGGGTGTGGCTGGATGATATATTGGCTTGTCCTTGTCTCGCAGGAATTCAGCTGTCCAGCCAGTCCGAGTGTCCTTCTCGGCGTGCGTTGGGCCTCGATTGGTTGAATATAGTCGGGTCGACAGTCGCGGTAGGTCCGACCGATATGCTATGGAGTTGGTGGAGGTGAAGGTAAATGTGACAAGAGTCAGGAGCAGCGGTAGAAACGTGTGCCCTGTATGCGTATATGCAGTCTGGAGGGGGGGGCTCGTGTTGGCAACCGACAAACGACAGACAACAAACGAAAGAAGCTGCGGCTGACAGGCGAGTCGGGATAGGATGGGGGAGAAATGCGCAGCCAATGGGTGACGGCGGTCTAGCGGTGGGGATGAGGAGGCGAGCAGAAAGAGAAACGACAGCTCTCCAGCTTGGGGTGTGTCGGCGTGTCGTCGGTGTCGCTGCGTCGTCGAGTCGTCGTGATTGATGAGGGGGTAGGCGAAGGGTGGGCAGTCAGGAGACGATGGGGATCCAGAGACCAGAACGGAACGTTAATTGAAGACAGCCCAACGCAGAGTTGCACGAAGCCAAGACGGAGCGCGATTGGTCGATGCTGAAGTCACCAGGTTGTGGAGGGGATGTGCGGTATTGGTAAGCTGGCGTGGGCGAGGCAAGTGAGGGTAAAGTGAAAGTCTTTTCGAGGTTCACCAGACGCAAAGGCTAGATATTAAAATAAATTGCAATGTTTAATTGCAATATTCGAGTTTTGGCCCATTTGGCTCGTCTGGCTCATTTGGCAGGCACTTTATACGCTACAAAATTACTATGGGGGCTTTGTCAATTTGCGAGGCAGGAGCGCCCTGGAAAGCAAACGGAGCCGGCGCTAAAATGGGAAATGGCTGTTTTGGAAGGTAAGTACGACACACAAAAGACACAGCAATGTCAGCGAGATTGGCGTGCCTGCAGGCTTTTTATTGTGGGTGATGGGCTCGCGATAGTCACTGACGCAGCTGTGATTAAGGAAGGTGCGACAATGCCGCGGAAAGTGCAAACGGCATTGGCAATTAGAGTACTTGAGGAAGGAGCAATTGGCAGTGAACACCCCAATATGCACATAAGGAAAGAGCACAATTGACATATAATTAATTAATTAAAAGAAAATCACAGAAATGCAGTAGAAGATAACAATGGCGACGGGCGGAACGGCCCAACTACCAGTAATCTGTACTTTTGCAGTGTTGGACAGGTAGAGTTGCCTAACATTCGCTAATAGGACGGCCCCGAATGCCTAGTCAGTGGCTCGTGGTTTGCAACAGAAGGCTGCACAGTGGCCAGGCTAATAAAACTTAATGCAAATTCAAATGCTTAAATGGGTCCGCCGTTCCTGCCGCGCGGAAAATTTGGAGTTAGCCACTCGCAGGTGTCGGCCGACGACGTCTTAAGCTTAAGCACCTGTCGGCTGATGTTCTGACTCTCTCTACCTCGGCGTCACTCTGCAACCACTCTTCTTCCCACCTCTCACCCTTCACCTCGACGTTGCCAAGTGCTATGACAGGCATGCCGACGATTGCCTGGGCTTCATAGAACGACATTACTTTTATATTCACGTTTCACCCCTCCCCGCCTTGACTCACAATGCTCCGTCAGGCAAGCAAGGCAAAGGCTGTTTCGCAGGCTTCGAAGCGCGCTTTTGCTTCACTGGCCAACGTGCCAACGACGCCGGGCGAGAAGCTGCACGGATTCACTGTGCTCCGGACCAAGCATGTGCCCGAGCTTGAGCTGACGGCACTCCATTTGCAGCACGACAAGACCGGCGCCGAGCACCTGCATATTGCCCGCGATGACGCCAACAACGTCTTCTCGATCGGCTTCAAGACCAACCCGCCCGATGACACCGGCGTGCCGCACATCCTGGAGCACACCACACTCTGTGGCAGTGAAAAGTACCCTATTCGCGACCCCTTCTTCAAGATGCTGCCACGCACGCTCTCCAACTTTATGAACGCCTTTACCGCATCCGACCACACCTTTTACCCATTTGCGACGACCAATGCCCAGGACTTTAAGAACCTGCTGTCCGTCTACATGGACGCCACACTGCACCCGCTGCTCAAGGAGACCGATTTTACACAGGAGGGCTGGCGCGTCGGGCCCGAAAACCCGCAAGCTGCTGATGACAAGCTGGTGTTCAAGGGCGTCGTCTACAACGAGATGAAGGGCCAGATGTCGGACGCCGGCTACCTCTTCTACATTCGCTTCCAGGACCACATCTTCCCGGCAATCAACAACTCGGGCGGCGATCCCCAAAAGATTACCGATCTTACCTACGAGCAGCTGCGCAAGTTCCACGCCGAGCACTACCACCCCAGCAACGCCAAGGTCTTTACCTATGGCGACATGCCGCTGGCCGACCACCTGCAGGAGGTCAATGCTCGCCTGAGCGCGTTTGAGAAGAGCAGCCGCGATGCGGAGAACCGCCGGCCGATCAGCCTTGCCGACGGCCCCAAGAACGTCGTCCTGACCGGCCCGACAGATCCTCTGGTGGACCCCAGCCGCCAGTTCAAGACATCTGTTTCCTGGATCACCGGCGACACTTCTGACGTTGTCGAGTCGTTTTCACTGGCTCTTGTGTCGGCCCTCTTGATTGACGGCTACGGCTCGCCCCTGAGCCGGGGTTTGATCGAGAGCGGTCTCGGTATCGACTGGAGCCCCAACACGGGCTACGATAGTTCTGCCCGCGACGGTATCTTCACAATCGGTCTTTCCGGCGTTCAAGAAGAAAGCGTACCCCGCGTTGAGGCGGAGATCAACACTATTCTCCGTTCCGTCCGCGAAAAGGGATTCGACCGGTCCAAGATTGATGGCTACCTGCACCAGCTGGAGCTGAGCCTCAAGCACAAGACAGCCAACTTTGGCATGTCGCTCCTGCAGCGCCTGAAGCCCAAGTGGTTCACAGGCGTCGATCCCTTTGACTCGCTTGCCTGGACAGACACCATCACTGCATTCGAGGCCAAGCTGGCCGAGGGCGACTACCTTGAGGGACTGCTGGACAAGTACCTGATCGGCCGCAACACGCTCACATTCACCATGGAGCCTTCTGAGACGTACAGCCAGGGACTGGTGCAAGAGGAGGAGGCCCGCCTCAAGACCAAGATCGCCGAGGTGACTGAGAAGTCGGGCGGCGAGGCCGAGGCCCGCAAGCATCTCGAGGCGCAAGAGGCGACGCTGCTCGTCGAGCAGGGCAAGTCGACCACTGAGGATCTGAGCTGCCTGCCGACCGTGCACGTACGCGATATTCCGCGGTCCAAGGAGCCTGTCGTGGTGCGCGAGGATTCTGTCGGCAGTGCTAGCGTGCAGTGGCGCGAGGCGCCGACCAACGGCCTGACCTACTTCCGTGCTATCAACGCGCTGGGCAACCTGCCGGAGGAGCTTCGGTCGCTGGTGCCGCTCTTCACCGACTCCATCTTCCGCCTGGGAACCAAGTCGGAGACGGTGGAGCAGCTTGAGGATCGCATCAAGCTGCTGACGGGCGGTATCTCAGTGGGCTACCACTCGGCAGCCAAGCCGACCGACTACACAGATGCCACCGAAGGTATTATCTTTACCGGTATGGCTCTCGATCGCAATGTTCCGGCTATGCTGGACCTGCTGCGCACGGTTGTGCTCGAGACCGACTTTGACAGCACCGAAGCCGTCACGCACATCCGCAAACTGCTGCAGGCCGGCGCCGATGGTGTCGTCAACGCCATTGCATCGTCGGGCCACTCCTATGCTCGTCGACGTGCCGAGGCCGGTCTGACGCGCGGTGCATTCTTGCGTGAGCAGGTCAGCGGTCTGTCGCAGATCAAGCTCATCGCCAGCCTGGCGAGCCGGCCCGAGACCGACCAGCTGGACGATGTGCTGGCCAAGCTCAAGGCGATCCAGCAGCTGGCCATGCAGGCCGATGCTAACGGTGGCTTCCGTGCCGCCATTACGTGCGGCCGTGAGAGTGCGCAGCCCAACACGGCAGCCCTCGCCAAGTTTTTGTCGTCGCTGCCTGCTCCTACATCCGGCACCACGTCAACTACGGCCGAGGCCGCCAAGCGTGTCCAGCAGACATTTGCGGCATCGCTTCTTAATAACAACAGCAACGACAAGCGGCAGACATTCTTCCCTCTGCCGTACCAGGTGTACTACGGCGCCATGGTGCTGCCGTCGGTGTCGTACACGTCGGCCGACGGCGCGCCTCTGCAGATCCTGGCGCAGCTGCTGACGCACAAGCACCTGCACCACGAGATCCGCGAAAAGGGCGGCGCGTACGGCGGCGGCGCGTACAGCTCGGCGCTGGAGGGCGTCTTCGGCTTCTACTCGTACCGCGACCCCAACCCGGTCAACACACAGACGATTATGCGCGACGCGGGCCGGTGGGCGGTGGAGGACCGCGTGTGGACGGAACGGGATCTAGAGGAGGCCAAGATTTCCGTGTTCCAGGGCGTGGACGCTCCGCGGTCGGTCAACGAGGAGGGCATGGGCCAGTTCCTGTACGGCCTGTCGGAGACGATGCGGCAGACACGGCGCGAGCAGCTGCTGGATGTGACGCGCGAGCAGGTGCGCGATGTTGCGCAGCGGTACCTTGTGGACGGTCTTGCGAAGCAGAGCGAGCGGACGGTGTTCCTGGGCGAGCAGGCGGCGTGGGTCGACGCTGCGTCGTGGACTGTCGAGGAGATGAACGTCAAGACGGAGTAGGTTGTGGTGTGCTGGCGGCATCGCGTGTCCGATTTACACTTGTATGAAAAGATATGGCATTCCATTTGCATTCGTTTTGCATTCGTTTTCTGGCGTTCAGGATAGATGGCTGGCAAAAAGATACTCACCACTGTACATATATATCTACTGTACTTTCACCCATGCTTGTGATTTTCTTCCCCTTTCCTTTGTCTTCCCTTCCCTTCCCGACAAGCGCTCAGATACGATACATCTTGTGGCTGTCGAGTATTCATACTCGATCCATAGCCATCGAGACCACAAAAAGGCGCGAGAACAAAGTGTCATCACATGGGAGGTGCACGCAGCTGGAGAGCAATCTTCTTTTGCGATGAACCCCTTGTCCGTTTGCATCAGACCCGACTTATTCTTCTATCAGCCTTGAAATGTCGGACTAAAAAACAGGACACAGCGTATATTTCTCATGAATTTATTGGCGTAGTTACTCTGTAGTTTGATCGATCATTATTAGTATGCTTTTTTCAAGTAAGAATTGCATCTATTGTTTTATAAATATAAATGAATATTTTTACAGGATATTAGTCATCTTGACGATAATATTGCCAACACCGTCATCTCATCTCTCGTGTACAGTCTTTACTCCGTACTCTACGGCGTAAGAGATTGGATAAAAGACATCAAATAAATCTACATACAACTACAGACCATGTTTAAACAGACAAGGGCGCTGATCACCAGTAGCCAATGATGGCGCAGGATCTCGATGTGCTTTGCTTTTTCCACACCCTTCAATAATGCGACCCGGTCCCTTCTTGTCACACTGCGACATCAACTGCACGTCACTCTTCTTTTGCTGTCTTTTCTATGCCTTGTCTCACTGCTCGCCTCCAGACTCTCTTGAGGCGGCCATTCACACCACGGGTCGTGATGGATGCAGCTTCGGTGCGGCTGTGCTTAAGTCATCAATAGCTGCTGAATCTTTTACATTTTCATGTCTTATCGTATTATATGTATTATATCGTATTATATGTATTATATGACATTCCAGCACTACACGGGAGTGAACTGGCTGATATCAAATCTCTCATACGTTTGCCCACCCGCAGTCACAGTCACGAGCTCCCAAGCTCTAGGGCCTCCATCAGCGCTATTCACCACACGAGCTCCACCAAACTTGCGGTCAGCAAGCGGCTCGTGGACCGCCCAATAACTCATACTCCATACGTACGCACGCGATATAAAACAGGACACTTTGCACTAATGGTGTATATTTGCAAGGGGACTGACTGGTCGGCTGCTGCATCGGGGGAGCACGGAAGGAGCCCCCGAGAAGTTGCTCGCAATAGCATCTTACTATGGTAGAGTAGGCAGAGGTCCGGAATAAGCCCCACCTTCCAGCTTCAGAATTTTCAATTCCTTCTTTCCTACTACTCCGTATGTAAGATACATAGTAGACTTTCCTAGTAGACAGCTCCTTCTTTCCTATAGTAGACAATTCCTTCTTTCCTAGTAGGGTAGGATGATGTACAATGTACTCCGTATAGACTCTGGAGTTCCTGTTTTGGTTTTCCCGCGGTGTTGATGAGAATAACTTTGCAGCAGCTTTAATTCGCTAATCTGCGCCTGATGATCTCGAGCTCGAGTCTCCGGGAGGGTTCGATAAACCCGCAGAGGCAGTGCAGACAAAGCGCAACGACGTCAGGGCTCCGTAGAGAGAGATAGGGTTCACAGGGAAAGTGAGACCGCCAGTGCAACCGTCGCGCCTTCCCATTTTGCCTTTTTACCACTTGTCTTCTGCCCCTCGGCCCTCAAAGGCAAGTAGGCTAAAGTACTCTGTAGACGTTTAGAAGCCAAGTACTCTCTGTATATGTTTTGTATACCCGAGTGACGTCCACCTCGAAATGGAAAACTGGATGCACCGATCCCCACTACGCAGCATGGCAGAAACTCCATCGCACCTGCCCTGGATCTTTATTTTATTAATTTTTGATTTATTTTATCGATTTTTGCTATTAATGTTTGCTATTAGTTTCTTACAGACAAGCGGCGGGCCCACTCTATATTTTTCCTCTGCTTCCCGCCCGTATGCAATGCGATGACATGGTTGGTCGGTCGTGCCTTCCCTAACTGTTTTCTTCGACGTCCTCCTATTTCCTGCCTCCTGCCTCCGTATCCTTCTTCCTCTTGTCGACTCTTAAGCCTCTCGCTGCCTCTTTCCTTTTCTCCCAGACTTTCTCACTCTCACATCTACATCGCCAACAGCTCATCACCAATTGGCCCTTGCCAGCTCTTCCGTCTGTTTCTCCGAAAGCCAACGTAAGTATTTTTGCAGGATTTGCCACAGCGCAGACTTTCAAGTCGCCACTCTGCGCCATCACATAAGCAGCACATGCGACACTCACCTTGACTCAACTTGACCTCAACCTCATTTCAACTCGTTTCAACCTCATATCATCGTCAACCTCAGTACTCACTGCTGCCAACTTCAACTGCCATCTCATCTCAGTGCCATCTACTGACACCCACAGCCATCACCACCACCTCAGCGTGCCTTTGCTCCAAAGGCCCTACTCGCCCACCACGGCTTCCTTGGCCGTCTTCCTGCTCGCACTTCAATATTCCGGCATTCGCCAATCCTTCCACACGCTCAACGCCATCCCTCCTCCTGCTTCTGAGCCATCTCAGCAGCGCTTCTAGATTCCCTCACTTTCAACTCACCGTTGGGTCTCCTCTTTTGGACACCCTCCCACCGCCTCCACCCCCAGCGTCCTCGCACTTCGAGCTGCCGCATAGGACAGGTTACAAGGTTCTTCCTCTTGCCGAGGAAGAGTCGAGGAGACCTCGTCAGACCAGTACTGGTTCTGTCTTCTGCTTATTTAAACCCCCATAACATTGTGATATCTTGGATTTCACCTCACTTCACCGTCACTTGACACCACTCAACTACCCACCAACCTTTGATATCACATAAAGCACAGGCTTTGATATCCAGCAACACCCACGCCCTTCCGCCCCAACCGACACTTCACTATCAACCCTTCCAGCAAAGGAGATGGTGATTGCAACTACAACCCTCGTTGAACCCCAAGCCCCTGTTACTTTTCACAATAAAAGTAGCTCAGGCTTCACCAAGAATAATAATGGCGTTACCCAATTGAACAACGCCAAGTACCTCATTGGCAATGCCTTCCGCGAGCGCGTGGAGCGCATTGACCAGGAGTCCTGCAACCCTGGCGATGAAGACACCTTCTTCGTCGCCGACATGGGCGAGGTCTACCGCCAGCAGGTCCGCTGGAAGCTGAACCTGCCCCGTGTCCGGCCCTTCTTCGCGGTCAAGTGCAACCCCGACCCCATGGTCCTGCGCCTGCTTGCCGAGATGGGCAATGGCTTCGACTGCGCCAGCAAGTCCGAGATCGAGCAGGTCCTCAACATGGGCGTTGATCCCTCGCGCATCATCTATGCGCAGCCCTGCAAGACCAACTCGTACGTCCGCTATGTTGCGTCCAAGGGTGTCCGCCAGATGACCTTTGACAACGGCGACGAGCTCCGCAAGATTGCCAAGCTCTACCCCGAGGCCGAGCTTTTCCTGCGCATCTCGACCGACGACAGCTCGTCCCTGTGCCGCCTCAGTCTCAAGTTTGGCGCTGCCCTCGACACCACCGACAGCCTTCTGTCTCTCGCGCGCGAGCTGGGCCTCAACGTCGTCGGGGTGTCCTTCCACGTCGGCTCCGGCGCCTCGGACCCCAACGCCTTCCTCAAGGCTGTCCAGGACGCCTACAGCGTCTTCAACCAGGCTGCCGGCTACGGCTACAACCTCAAGACGCTGGATGTGGGCGGCGGCTTCTGCAGCGACGAGACCTTTGAGCCCATGGCCGCTGTTCTCGGCCGTGCTCTGGACGAGTACTTCCCGCCTCACATGGGCGTCAGCCTCATTGCCGAGCCTGGCCGGTACTTTGTGTCGTCGGCGTTCTCGCTCGCCTGCAACATTATTGCACGGCGCACGATGGAGGACCCCACTGCCGCGGCTGCTGCTGCGGCCACTGGGGACAAGGCTGCTCCTCCCAGCTACATGGTCTATGTCAACGACGGCCTGTACGGCAACTTTAGCAGCATCATGTTTGACCACCAGAACCCCGTGGCCAAGGTGCTGCAGTCGGGCGAGCGCTTCCAGTACGACACGGAGGCTGCCAATGCCACTGGTGCTGGGCGCGGCGTCCAGTACTCGATCTGGGGCCCAACGTGCGACGGCATCGACCGCATCGCGGAGAGCATCCGGTTCCAGCAGACCCTGGACGTTGGCGACTGGCTCTACTTTGAGGACATGGGCGCGTACACGAGCTGCTCGGCGACGCGGTTCAACGGCTTCACGGACAACCACGACGTCATCTACGTGTGCAGCGAGCCGGGCGCGCGTGCTCTGCTGAACATGTAGGCGTTTGTTTGCCTTTTTTTTTCTCCTAAACTGGCGGAAACAGACCGCCATGCAAAAGCAATGATGTGCAGACCACCTAGTGGTATGTTGCAATTGCAGAGCGCAATAGAAACAGCGGCATCTTGCGAGTCGGGGTCTTTGAGTGGATTTGGATTTGGTGAGATGCCTTGTCTGTGATTGTTAGCAGCATTTGTTGCCCTTTGTTTACCTTCGTTCTCGGGACAATAGTCCGCGAGCCTTTTACCAATAATAGTTTCCCCCAAAACCCAAAACCAGATACCCTGACCCCTGTTGTGATTGTGCATGGCTGTGGCTGAGTGATATTACTGTTGTGACTGTGCGATCCCAAGTGATCAACTGAACTGAGGCTGTGGCGACGTGGACGGAATGTTGAGAACGTGGCGCCGAAGTGTCGTTGTAGCACTGCTGAATATGACAGGTCTCTTTGAAGATTCTGAGCAGAGCAGTGTGTAGAATGCCCTGTTGGATGCTGGTAGTCCTGCAGGTTGGACAATGTCTCGACTCTGTTGGGAAATATGCACGCTGGCCGACAGCATGCGTTGCGGGGCTCGGTTCTAGTCGTTATTATTTATTTTTTAGTTTTGTTATAACTAATAATAAGATATCAATACGGTTCTTTATGCTGGCAATAGTCGATCAAAAGCTCTCATGTCGCACAGGCTCGGTGGCTTTCTTTTTGGTTTATGCGGTGTTGGTGCTACGTGAGAGTAATAGAGAGACAAGCAGATCAAACAGAAAGCATACACAAAAATACAAAAATACAAAAAAAAAAAAAAAACATAAATTCCACCACGACTCAGCTTGGGCATCTTCACCTCAACAGTCGCATCTAGACCGTTCTCTTTTGCTTTCTTCTTCTTCTTTTGGGTACGATCGATATCGATATTGTTGATCAACAGCGGGCATTCCTGTGACACATAGATTCAGCCAGTCTGGTCCGCGATAGAGAGACGGCACAGAGTGATAATTTGTGAGATGAATAAATATTTACAAATGATTAAAACTAAAGAAAGCATTGCAGAAGTTGCACCGATGCACAGCTGCAGGCCAGCCGTGTGGATTTATTTTTTCTTATTTTTTCTTATTGTAATATAGGAAATTATTATTCAACTCACGCATATACTGTGTACACTATCAGCAGGAGAAACCGGCAAGGGCAAAAGCAAAGCCAAAAAGGTATATCTGATCAGTCATTTTGGTTCCCGCCCGGTGCGAATTCAAGGATCAGGATCTATCAGTATTGCATTCTTCTGGCACGGAGTACTCTGTCGATTGTCCCGTGTCAATGCAAATGCAGAGCAAATGCAGAGCAAATGCAGAGCAAATGCAATTGGTCTCGCTTTCATTCTCGTTCATATTTCTTCATTGCACATCCTGCCAGTCGCCTACTATGTACGCAGCAGGGGCGCCCGTCTGATTGCATACAATTCTCCGGGTCCTTCTTCGTATGCATGTATGTACCATGTATATGAATCTCACAAAGCAAGTCAAACGACGATCAGGCAGTCGATTTTCCTGCATTGCCGCCGTTGCCTGGTGCAGACATTTATTTCTCTTTGCTTTTATGTTTTACCTTTTCTTTTACTTTTTGCGTTCTTCTTTTATTTCTACTATTTACTTATTTAACCGTTAATTTATGGCTGTAATCCCTGCCATTGAGCACGGGCAGCAGAGGATGCATCTATGCAAAGGGTAGTAGAGGAGAAGAGAAAAGAAAGAAAGAAGAGAAAGGCAACCGAAAAAGAAAGAATGAGGATCCATCTCACTGCATGGTGACCTGGCAAGTGGCCCAAGCCCTGACCTCGATTCAAGCTATGCTTGTCTGCTTTGCTTGTTTGCTGCCACTGCCTGGCTGACCTGGTTTGCATTATTTCCCTTCTTTCATTCATCTCTTTTCTTCCTACTCTTTCTTCCTTTCCTTTTCTTTTTTGTCCTGCCCTTTCTTGCCCTTATTTTGCCTTCACACGAACCAATAAAACAAGGCTTCTCGCAAGATGCACGACGACGTAAGCGAGTCAAGGGTCTGGACTCCTGCAGCAGAGCAGGCAGTGCTACTCCCACCTCACACCTCCTACCTACATACCCTGCAACGAGCAATAAAATAACAAGTCGGGCAGCAAACCTCTGCCTGAGACAGGGTCGAAAATTTTTCATCAGGCTTCCCTGTGATTTGGTAGCCGGGACGGGTGCGTCATGCTGTCTACTTTCTGTACGCTCTGCCTCTATCTATTCCATTTTCCCTGTAACCAGTCAATCAACAATCAGCAATCATTGATCAGTCGCATTGAAGTCTACTCTACGTGATATTGGGCCGTGGAAATGGTCGCCTACTTCTTCTACTTCCCCGGGTCGTCATCGCGGAGGCGAGCAGTTGCAATTCTGGAGATGTTAGAGGGAATAAGAGGATATAACCGTATCTGACGTGAAGAAGAGTATTAGAGAATAAGAATAAAAAAAGAATAAGAGGGAAAAAGATAAAGATAAAAAGAATAGGAGAAAGAAAGCAAAAGAAAACAAAAACAAGGCTGGGTGGGGCAGCCAGGCCAGGCCAGACGATAGCTGAGAACCAGCGGTGACAGGATCAGGAAGATGCAGAGGAGTTTCCTGAAGAGAGAAGAATAGGAGAAGAATAAGAGAAAAAAGAAGAAATGAGAAGAAATAAAAGAAGAAATAAAAGAAGAAATAAAAGAAGAAATAAAAGAAGAAATAAAAGAAGAAATAAAAGAAGAAATAAAAGAAGAAAAGAATGAATAAAAAGGAATAAAGGAAGAAAAGCCCCTGATTCTCCCAAGCTGACAGTATTGTAGAGGGCTGGCAAAAGTCCGGCCATCACCTCTTGCAGATGTATATTCAAGAGTGACGGGATAGACTATTACAAAGCAGAAAGCAGACAATAGGGATATGGTGCTGTTGGAGAACACCACTACTGTGAATAAAATACGGAAGGAGCAATCGCAGCCGAATGGTGGGCACTCCAGCCTCGTATTTCCAGGCTCAGAAGAGGAAGGACGCGAAAGAAGGAAAGAAAGAAGAAAGACCAGATGTGATGATGAGCATCGTGGCAAGTGATACAGAAAATGGCAGATGGATGTGATGAGATGTCTGACACGGGCAGTGTAAGCACATACAGTGGTATAGAAAAAACAGAGAGAGAGCACACAGACCTAGGGCTGGCAGATCTCGGTAGATCTCGGATTGCTGGCAGGGCCTGCGTCCCTACAGCGGCCATCACAGCACTACAGTCTGAGCACAGCTGTTTGTACGTCGTAATCGGCAGCAGCCGACTCTCTGCACGTGATTGGCCACCGTAAACCTGTAGCAGCTTGAGACACGCCGTCAGTTGAAGTAATGGAAATCCCATGATACAGTGAGACGGAGAAGAAAATCTGCAATACAAAGGACCTGAAACAATAGCTTCTCTCTAGCAACAAGAGAACCATGTATTCTGTAGTTGAGAGGGAGAATACGAGAGAAAAGGCGCAGGTATTCCTTATTCCTTTTGTTGGACCCACTTTTATACTCACGCGGGCATTTATATTACATTAAAATATATATTTAATTTAATGCTCCCTTTTCTTTTTTTTTTCTTTTTTTTCTTTTTTTCTCTTCTTTCTTTCTGTTTTCTTCGCCTTTTCTCCTACTTGGTCTCATGTACTTTTCAATATGCCTTGCCGTCTTAGCACCTGCCTAAGCACTGATACACAGCCGCTGCACATTGCCTACCAGCCACCATTCCAGCAGGAGACCAGTCCAATCCAAGCAAACGTAATATTGTTGTACATGGCAAGAATAACCTGCAAAGTCTAGAGCTCACGTGGGTGCAAATGGATAGCATATGGGTACATAGTAGTAAGAATATACGAATGAATAAAGACCCGTGCTCCGTGCAAAGCTTGCCGTCGATCCTGGCCGTGCTCTGCCCCTGCTCCCTTGCATCGGGGCTGATCTGTGTTCTCTCTCTGTTCTTGCTCTCTGGTGTCCTCTTTACATCTTACATAGTATACATAGTATCCTGTCGTGTCGTATCGGCCAATGACACCAGTGAATTGGACTCCTACGGTTCAAGCTCCGTCACTCCAGACTGGCCATTTGTTCTGGTTGATGTTCTGGCCCGACCTGCCTGCAGCTTTGCCAACTCGAGCTCGACCAGAATTTATCCTGGTAGCAAAGACGACTCACAGTGGCATACATCGTACATCGTACATCGGACGCCAGTTGGTCGAGTACCGTGCGTGATTGACAGATCGGGTTAGCGCCAGGTTGGTCTCATGACCTGTACAAATAAATAAAATCAGAAAATAATAACATTATTGGGTATCTTTAATAAAGTGAATATACTACAAAGTGGAAAGGGTCGATGCTGATAGGCGTAGGCGATTAAGCCCTGTATTCTGTATTCAGTTGCTTGTCGCCCTCTCTTCACGGCTGATGCTACCCTGCGCCTGCAAGTCATTGATATCACGAACAGGTGATGTGATAACATTAACGCTTTACAGCGTATATTTTTCTTAATAAATTTGCCTTAATATTTTATGCTTTGAAGAAATGATAAAGACTCACGGCTGTCAAGTGTGAGTGGGTGCATCATGTAGGCGGAGTAGGAGAATAGGAGAATCAAAACGAGAGACAAGCAATAAAGATTAGACACCAAGACACCCAAGACGAGACAACCAGAAGTTGGAAGGCAGCAAGAGGCCTCGCTCCCTTGCTTCGCATTGATCTCATCCACTGTTTCTGCATGTCAGCATGCCATTCTTTATTATTTCTTATTTGGTTATTTTGTTTCTTTCTTTTGAGTATTTTTCTTTCTTTTGATCTTTTGTCTTTCTACTCCGTACTCGTGTCTGCCCCCTCGGGATTTCCGCTACGTCAGCTCTTCGAGCACATTGAAACCACGCACTCTGCGGCCAATGCGCAAGGGCACATGACTCCCTGCAGCGCATGCATGCATATGGAGCCTATGTATATATGCATACCGTCACATATTCCTGCAGATGCATACGGGTTTATTGTAGTATGCTTAGTTCCTTGTAGAGCTTGCTGGTAGACGTCTACCGTCAAATGTCATCCGGGAGCGTCCTATTGGGCAGCTATGCACGGATAGCAGACAGCAGACAGCAGACAGCTCTCAGCTTCGGAGCCTTCTTGCCGTCGAGGCAGCCAAAGAACTAAAAGGAAACGAGGGAAACAAGGACATGGCAGTCCTTTAGCCGTCACATTATCGTTTCACTGGACCGTCTTGGAATGGAGGATACCTACGCAGTGCCATTGTCTTCATCGTCTCATGGATCGTCATGCTGTTTTCCACATGCCAGCCTGCAGACTGCCAACCCCTGTTCTCTTCTTCTCCCTCCTTGTCTGCATACATTGCCACCTCGTTGCACCCTTGCCCGCCAGCAGGCCAGCTACCAGCCTGCTGTCTCACATACCCCCCCCCCCTCTTCAGACTTGCCAGCTGTTTCGTATTCATCAACCATATTTTAAACCACTCTCTATCAGTATTATCTCAAACAAAAGTCTACATCGCTGAGACTGTCTTTCAGTTGCAGGACTTGTGCGGCCAGAGGCAGGGAGGCAAGCCATCAATCCAGCCGGCCACGCGCAATCTCACCATTGATCAGCGGCCGTATTTGAGCTCAAATTTATGTCTACATTGACTCTTCTGTAATTAAGAATACCAGCAATACTAAAAAATGCACTGCTAACAAACCATCTTTTTATATTTACCCATGATTCATCTGATATTTCATTGCTCACAAGGCTCATCCCAGAGCTGATCCAGTTGATCACCAGCCTCGTCAATCCGACGACTATTGCTATTATTATTGATGTTATTATTGCTATTATTGTTGCCATTTCTAATAATATCATCCAGCCCGGTGTTAAAATACAGCCTTACTATCTTGAAACCTCACCCAGTACTTCAGCTGCACCCCCTCGATACGCGCCGCGTCAGAAGTGAGAGTGCTACCCTTCTGCCTGTCTGCCTATCGATATGCTCACTCACTGCCACCCTCACCAGGCTCGTCAAGCTCATGACCTCGCTTCATCTTTCTCCCCAATTTACATGCGCATCGTACAGTAACGTCGTGTCCCCGTTGTGCTGTGCAACTGCTGCTGTCTGTCCATGTCTACATCTACATAGTACCATCACTATCTACTATCTACTGATCCACTGCTCAAGCTGTCCTGTGGAACGGTGGGCCTGGTGGAGAAACAAGGCACGAGGACACTCATCGCGCCTACGACGTACTATGTAATACCAATACTGCCATCCCGGCTGTTGCGCGCTAGGCGTATTGGTGGTGCTTTGTACTCATTACTGCGTAGAGATGGTAGGCAGAGTCGAGTTTCAGTCTTGAGATGGGATAGAAAACAATGTAAGATAAATAGCAGGTTGATTGGGTACACCGTATGGCATATAGTGCTTTTCTACCCAGCCGTACCCAGTAACTGCCTCCTTCGTACTGTCTGTCTTCGACGTACTGCTTCCTCTGACATACAGAGTACAATACGCAGCTGCTAATTAGGCCCCACCCTGCGCCGCCAGCGTGACAGCATGCAGCTGCACGCGGTCATTCGGGCACAGAGTTTTGTAGAGGCTATTCTTCAGTGTGTGTACTTATGTTAGTATGAATACCCCTCCCTACGGGTACATATCCCCTGCAGGCTTACTGCCTGTATTTCTTTGTTTGTTCTGATTGGCTGCTTGCGGCCAAGCACCCCTCCTGTCCCCGCCTCATTGTCAATTCAAGACCCGCTTTTCTTCCATAGCACCTCGTCTCTCGTCTGTCGCCTTTTCTTCCTGTATGTGCAAAGTATGACAGTCATTCTGCCGTTTTACTTTGTCATTGTACATATCAAGGGAGGCGACGGCAACAAACACAAAAAGACAATCATTCTTCATCTTGTGCCTCTCGCCTACCTGCATTCTATATACATAGTACTGTACTTACATAGCAGTATCTACCCGCAGCTGCCCTCCTGCCCAACTGATTGAACTATAGCGTCGTTCCTTCCCGAAACAACTACTGCACCAGTACCCAAACCCCCCAAGCACGAGTGCTTGCCGCCCGTTGAGGCGCCTGCCCACTCAATCAGCGTTGGCCTGGCCTGGCCAACCCTGTGGCTTCCAACTCCATACCCTGTCTTCCCCGCCTACAGCTTCGCTTGCTTCATTCTTCATTCTTACTTCATTCCTGCTTTGTCGAGCATTCCACTTTTCTCCCTCGCTCCTTCCCACTTTCTGCCACGGCCAGCCCAAAGTCGCACGACAATCGACTACCATGTATCGTGGCTCGCGTTCTGCATCGCAGCCCATCGCCCATCGCTCTTTCCCTAGTAATGCAGTCGTAGAAGAACCAGCACCTGCCGATGTCCAGAGTGTCTGCCCATCGCGCCTTCCAGATGCTCACAATCGTCTTCCCACTATGTAGATGTATTTCAATCTTTGCTCTGTAGATACTTTATACGTTCAATCAACAAGCCGTCCACAGTCCTCAGTCCAATCCTCAATCCTCAATCCTCATCAACCCTCAGTCCCAAGTCAATCCACCCCTCCTCGAATCACGTCGCATTTTCCCGCCAGAAAGTTCCCCTCTCTTGTCACCTGTGCAGTACAGCAGTACATCGTACATGGTACCGTTCCTTATTTATTAGTTATTGTTTTATATCAATAAACCAGTTAAATGTGAATTAATTTTGTTCCCCTTCTTTCTCTTTTTTATTTATTTATTTCATATTAATTATTAGGTTTGTTTTCTCTGCCTCTGCTCTGCCTCTGCTGTTCATTCTTTTCCTCTCCTTTTTCCTCTTCCCCCCCTGTCTACTCCGTACTCCGTACTGAGCCAACCTCTTTCGACTTGTGCCCAGCTGACCTCTCTAGCATTCCAGAAAGACATCACCCGCATTACTCGTTTTGTCGCTAGCCCTCCTCTCTTTCCCTTTTCCAATCCTCTGATCTCGCTCCTTCTCTTCTCAGGTTCTCATCTGTCTGGATTCCCAGCCTGCTCTTTCCTACTCGGGTCATCTAATCCCTTGCTCTTTCCCTCGCTGCTCAGTATTACGCTCATCTCCACCCCGAGCCGTTGAGAGCGTTGACAAACATTAAGAAGGACGACGAGACTAATAAAGAAAAGACCATCCACTGTCCCTGCCCCTCTCCTCCTCTGCTCTCACCTCACCCCAAAGTATCTGACTAGCTGCCCTGTCTGGCTCTCTTGCCTTTGCCTCTTTGCTCCTCTAGCTCCTCCTGTACTCTGTATTCTCCGTACTTGTACTGTGACCACTGACGCTACCGACCCCTGGTCATCCACTCGCACCTGCCCACCAACTTACTTACTCTTTTCTCTTTCCACTTTTCTCTGTCTTCTTACTTTTCTGGTCTGCTGCTCTTCTTTTCTTCTCTTTCGTCTTTCAGTCTTTCTCAGTCTCTCTCAGTACTGTAGTCTTTGCCTCTACCATCTTTCTCTTCTACTCTTTCTACTTTCTACCCTTTCTACCACTCTCTACTTTTTTTTTTTTACTTCCCTCCAACCTACCTTGGCTCTACAACCAACTCGCCGTCGCACATCCCCCGTTTTTCCGTCTCCCCGCACCACCCACCATCCATCATCCCTCATCCATCACCGGGGCACAACCCTCCACCACCAAAGAGCGACTCCTTCATACTCTGTACAATCGGATTCTCTCCTCCAGTTCTATCAACGCAAACGCAATAGCTGTTTCTGTCGTTCCCTAAACTATTTGCATCTTGCATCTTGCATCTGCATCTGCATCTACGACCACGTCTACTACATCTACATCTACATCCACATCTACAGAGTACATCTGCATCTACATCTATCTCTACCTCTAGACCCAACCATCACGGCACTTGCAGCTCGACCGGCTCGCCTTATCTCGACCATACACTAGAAAGCAGACACCAGAAAGCAGACAGAAGAATACTCCTCTGCCTACATCAGCATCAACGCCGGAGCAGAAAGCGAAAGCAGAAAAAGTGACTTGTCTCTTTTCCTCTTGACTTACCTGCTTCCTCCTCTTTTTGCCTCACCTTCGCGTTAGAATCCCCTCTTCTACTTCTACGCCTCATTTCTCGCCCATCACGGCCGCCTCAACGCTCCCTTTACTCAACGACCTTCCTTTCGGGCCCCGGCTCCAATCTGCTTTTGCCCATCTACCTCTACCTCGTGTCGACCGGTAGCATCAACCTCGAATATACTCCAACCGCCAACCACTACATTTTGACAATGTCACAGAATCGGCCGTCTGCCTTCAACCAGCTCCGGATGGGGGGTAAGTAGCTATCCAGAGCATCAAGAAACAGACGCAAAACAAGAACAAGAAAGAAACAAACAGAAAGAAGACAAGCTAACTCGTCGCAGAAGTCGTACGCGAAAAGGTTCAGGACGGCATCACCGGCGAGACTAGAGACCTGCAATACACCCAGTGCAAAATTGTCGGCAATGGCTCGTTTGGTGTCGTCTTCCAGACCAAGCTGTCGCCCTCAAACGAGGATGCCGCCATCAAGCGCGTTCTCCAGGACAAGCGCTTCAAGGTAAGCCTCATTTCGTTTTGGGTTTCCTTCGCCCTTTTACACACGAGCACCAAAGGCCCCGATACTAACACGCCGCATAGAACCGTGAGCTGCAAATCATGAGAATCGTCCGCCACCCAAACATTGTCCAATTGAAGGCCTTCTACTACTCCAACGGCGAGCGCGTAAGTATCCCCACGATCGACTATCTATCTATTGACGAACCTGCCCGAATCTAACACCACCAGAAGGACGAGGTCTACCTAAACCTCGTGCAGGAGTTTGTCCCTGAAACCGTGTACCGGGCGTCGCGCTTCTTCAGCAAGCTCAAGACAACCATGCCCATCCTCGAAGTGAAGCTGTACATCTACCAGCTGTTCCGCGCCCTGGCCTACATCCACTCACAAGGCATCTGCCATCGCGACATCAAGCCCCAGAACCTCCTGCTCGACCCAACCACCGGCATCCTCAAGCTCTGTGATTTTGGTAGCGCAAAGATCCTGGTCGAGAATGAGCCCAATGTCTCGTACATTTGCTCTCGCTACTACCGCGCCCCTGAGCTGATCTTTGGCGCCACCAACTACACCACCAAGATTGGTGAGTTTTTATTTTTATTTTTCTTCTTTTTTTTTTCTTCGTCTCTCTTTAAGTTGGAAATCATGCTAACATTACAGATGTCTGGTCCACTGGCTGTGTCATGGCTGAGCTGATGCTTGGCCAGCCCCTGTTCCCTGGCGAGTCGGGCATCGACCAATTGGTTGAGATCATCAAGATCCTCGGCACTCCCACACGCGAGCAGATCCGGACAATGAACCCCAACTATATGGAGCACAAGTTCCCCCAGATCAAGCCGCACCCCTTCAACAAGGTCTTCCGCAAGGCCGACGCCAACGCCCTGGACCTGATTGAGCGCCTGCTGGAATACACGCCCACCGAGCGTCTGTCGGCCGTCGACGCCATGGTGCACCCCTTCTTCGACGAGCTGCGCGACCCCAAGACCAAGCTGCCTGATTCCAGAAACAACACGGGCACTCTCCGCGACCTGCCCCACCTCTTCAACTTTACTCGTCACGGTAAGTCTTCCAACTTTATAACTCGTGTATGATGAGAAAAATACAATAGACTAACCCAAACAGAGCTGTCTATCGCGCCGAGCCTGAACCACAAGCTGGTGCCGCCACACATGATCCCCGTTCTTCAGTCAGAAGGCCTTGACATTGGCAACTTCACGCCTCTGTCGAAGCAGGAGATGATGGCCAAGCTCGACTGAGCCTCACCGTGGCCAGACTAGTTATGACACTCTATTTTTTGTTACGCTCACGACACGATGAAAATGCCAAAATGTAGCAGGCAGGAAGCAAAGCCGGAAGCACAGTCGGAACAAAGCCGGAAGCAGAAGCAGATGCAAAGGCAAAAGAGCAAGAACATCCAGACGCAGAATCATAAGCAAAGGCAGCCAAAGGCAAAGCAAAGGCAAAGCAAAGGCAGCCAAAGGCAAAGCAAAGGCAAAGCAAAGGCAAAGCAAAGGCAAAGAAAAAGCGAAAGCGAAAGCCGAGCAGAATGGAAACAAGTACCATTTGCTGCTGTCGGTCACTGTTACGCCTGTCGGACAGAGACTGCACCAACGGCGGCACCGTGCTATTCGCCATGTTTTCCGTTGACTGTTTTATATTTCTGTTGTTTTCTGTCTCTTCTTTCTGTTTTTTCGTTTCTGTTTCTTCTCTTCTATTTCTTCTTCTCTGCGTCTTATCTTCTTCCCTTTTTATTTAATAACCCGAGATCAATACGAGAGAATCGGAAATGGACTCTCTTTTTTATATTCCATCTTCTTCCCATCTCTCTTCGTCTCATACCTTGGATACCCGTCAGTCGAGCGCCATACACTTGAACTATACACCAAACCATCAAATCATCAAATCATCAAATCATCACATCATCGCTATACTGCCATCGCCATTTACCATCGCTGTTTGCCGTCGTTTGCCGCTATTGCCACTACACTGCCACTGCCATTACCCTCTGGTGGCCATTTGTTTATTTTGCATTCTTCTTGTGAGAGCTTGTCGCTATTCCAAGAATCATAGAATGAGGAGAGACGGGAAGAGACGGGAAGAGACGGGAAGAGGCGAGAGGAGAAAAGGAAGGGATAAGCGAGGATGGACAACATTTTGCATTTTGCATTCTACTCTACTCGGCTCTGGTCTATCTAGCCCGTTTTCAGCCTGAAGAGTTTGGCCTACTCGACCGTCTCATTTGCCCATTATCGTTTGCTTATTTGCCCACCGGATCCGTTTTTAGTTGCGACCTGCATTTCTTACAATGGCACTGGGCGTTGGCTGCACTCGACCTCGTTAGACTCGTCGGTCATGCTCACCTCTGTATAACATTAAGGGGCCCATGACGGCGTTCAGGATTTCCTATTCTCTTTTCCCTCCTCTTCTTCTCTCCTTGCCCTCTTCTTGTTTTCTTTTCTCGTTCTCGCTTCTTGTTTCTATTTGTGGTTTTGCATTTGCCTCGGTTTTACCTTTTGCTTGTCCTCCTACCGGGTGGATGCCTCGTCTTTGACCTGACCGGGCCTCTTATGACATCAGCAGAGGGACAGGACGGCGTAGAGCAAAAACCAGAAGCAGAATCAGAACCAACAGAGAGCGGGCATTGACCAGCCCTTTGAACTGTAACATGTTCATGTGTGGGCAAAGGAGGGCAGAGAATGAGAAGTGGTCAATGGCAGAGGGGAAAGAAAATGGTCTTCTGTGTAATGGGATAGAAAAGGGAGGGAAGGGGAGGTTAGGATGGAATGGTTTGACGGTGGCAGGTATTGGGAAACAAAAAAAAAGGAATCGGGAAATTGGAAAATCGGGAGAGAATGGGAGAATGGGAGAGAAAAGGGATATCGGAGGACCAAAAGGGGGTACCGGATGGGACGGGGTGGCTTCTGTTTTTTTCTTGTGTGTGTGTTTATGTTTCTCTTGTTCCTTCTTGTTCTTCGTCCTCGTCTTTCCGTCTTTCGCTTCTTATATTAGTTTCTCGGTCTTTTAACTTTATATTTTGTTCTTTCTACTTTACACTCTTATCTTTTTATTTATCACGCTTTGCGTCTTTTACCCTTCTTTTTGTATAGCTGGGCTGCTCTTTACGGGCTCCAGGAGTCTGCTCTTCGGCCCTGTCGTTTGGCAGTGCCCCTTTCAGTCTACATCTTCAGTCTTCGCCTTCAGTCTTCAATATGCAACCCTACATTTCTTATTTTCATGTGATGGACCATGCCACCGAGCCGCCATCCATGTCTCGTCTGCATTCATCCTGTCACTTGTTTAAATAACCAAGGAAAAGAAAAGCCACTTGTCGTTGCTTGTTAACTGCTCCGCCGTCTGGAGGATAGTCTGCTGCTTTTTTTCATGTTTATTTTCTCTCATTTTCTACTTTCTTTTATTTTCTCTCTTCTTTTGCCTGCCTCCTCTGGCCATATCCCGCCATCCCGCGTGTATTCTCCCATCCTTCATACTTTCATCTCTCCCCGTCCTTTTAGCTTCAAACATTCAATCCTCATTGTTTTACTTTAGATTTCTTCTCTGCTCTGTATTACAACATACGATGGCATGTTTGTTTAGTCATCGTTTATATACCTTTGCTGTATGAAGTACTCTTCGCACCTTCCCTCTGAGCCTTGCTTACATTCGTAGTGTTGATGTTATTATATTTACTGTTTTGGGAAGGAGCTATGACCACCTTGACAACGGCCACTGCAAAGAATGTAAACATAAGCACAATTGATGCCCCATAATTAAGGCACCAACTTCAGCCCCTGCTGCTGCGTCTCGCTTCCCCAGACTCGAAGCTTGCTACTGCTGCTGCTGCTTGCTGCATGCATTACTTTTTTTTGTTAGCGCGAAAACCACAACCGCGGCTGCAGCAAGTAAATACAGTAACAGTAGCTTCAACGCCAACGTCAACGGCAACACCATAATATCAGCCTCATCAACACAACGCACGCTGCGACGACTCCTCCGAACTGTGCGACAATACAATGGCTGACTACGGCCGCCGGGGCGGCTACAACAACCACAGCAATGGCGGCAACCGGAAACGGCGATACAGTGCGTCCATGATCTGATCGAGAGAGCTGCTTTGGCAGACGATGGAAGCTTCTACTAGATACTAACAAGCAGATGACGACGAGGGCGACTACCGGCAACAGCGCCGGCGCCAGGAAGTCCCAGCCCCCGTCCAGATCCGTCGCCGGCTGCTGACGCTCGCCGAGTCGCCTGTGCGCCACTGGTACGAGGAGGTCGTCGAGATTGCGCGCCTTGTTGCTAACAGCGACGACGGCGGCGACAAGCCCGAGACGACCGACGCCGACGCCGACCAGACCGACAACAACCATTATACACCCGCCGGGGCCGTGCGCAAAGAGTTTATCGACCTCGTCGCCCAGCTCGTGCGCGAACAGCCCTTGAAGACCCCCTTTGTCGCCGCCGTCCTGCTCGTCCTCAACGCCCTCAAGCCCGACATCGTCCTCGACGTCCTGCGTGCCGTTGCCGCAGCTACCGAGCGCGGTATTGCTGCCGGCCACTGGCGCGATGTCAAGCTGCAGCTCCGTCTCATTGCCTGCCTGCAGACCTGCCTCGCCGGCGACGGCGTCTTCCCCCTGCTCGACACCCTCTTCTCGCGCGCCGTCGACCTGCAGACCGCAAACTCCGACGACGTCGTCGGTACCGAGCTCGTCAAGATCATCCTCCTCACCATCCCCTACGCCATGGCCACCACCGCGGGCTCCGCCGACTTTGACAAGTGGCGCCAGCAGGCTGCCGACCTCATGGAAAAGACAGAGGTCATTGCCTCGGAGCCCCATGCGCTGCAGAGCCTCATGGACCCTTTCCTGCACGGCCTCGAGCAGGGCAACAAGAAGAATCTTAAGAAGAACTACAAGGCTGCCAAGGCCGCGTCGGGCGAGCTCGGCGACGACGACGACGAAGACTACACGCCCGACTTCGACGAAGACATGGACGACGCCGACGACGAGGCCAGCCAGAACAACGGTCCGCCGCCCGCCGAGAGCCTGATTGCCCTGCTCCAGAAGCAGCTGCAAGGCGAGGCCGCCAACGGCTGGCCGCTGTCGTGTCTGCCGCGCATCACAAAGCTGCCCCTGGACGAGGTCGAGCTGCAGGCCAAGCTCGACGATCCGTCCACCACCAAGCACACCCTGCCCGCCATCGCCGTGCCCGCCACCGTCGTGACCGGTCCCCGTCCTCTGTTCCCCGAGGTCTACTTTTCCGTCTACGGCGCGTGGGTCGACGAGAACGACAGCACAAACAACAGCGCTACTGCCGCCACCTTTTTGCCGCACTCTGTCCCGCCGCTGTCCAATGTCGCCTCCAGCCTGATGCGCGACATTCTCATGGACACCATCAACGGCCTCGACTTCAACCGCAATGCCACCGCCAAGTTCCTGATCGACATTGACTGCTACTTTGCCGACGGCACCTTTGTCAAGCGCGCCACGCCCTTTGACCGTCTGCGCGACATTGATGCCGGCAAGCCCACCTGGAAGCCCGAGGACGTCGCCGTCGATACGGTCTTTGCCCAGCTGTTCCAGCTGCCCCAGCCCGAGCACAAGCTCGTCTACTACCACTCCGTCCTGGCCGAGACCTGCAAGATCGCGCCCGCCGCCATTGCGCCCTCGCTCGGCCGCGCCATCCGCTTCCTGTACCGCAACAGCCCGCGCATGGACCTCGAGCTTGTCGGCCGCTTTGTCGACTGGTTTGCCCACCACTTGAGCAACTTTGGCTTCACCTGGAAGTGGACCGAATGGGTCGACGATGTCCAGCTGCCCAACCTGCACCCGCACAAGGCCCTGATTCTCGGCGCTATCGACAAGGAGATCCGCCTCAGCTTTGCCCAGCGCATCAAGAAGACCCTGCCCGCCCCCTACAAGTCGCTCATCAACCCCGACACCGAGCTCGACGTGCCGCCCTTTAAGTTTTCCGAGAAGCGCAGAAAGGCCAGCGGCGACGACGAGCTTGCCGGCACCGCCGCCACCAGCACCGACGAAGTGCCCTTTGCCGCCGACGGCCGCGAGCTGGCCTCGCTCCTCAAGCGCAAGGCCCCCGAGGACGAGATCCAGGCTGTCATTGAGCGCATCCACGCCCAGGCCCTTGATATCGGCGGCCTCGACCCCCTCGTCACTTCCACCGACGTCTTTACCACGGCCGTCCTCTGGGTCGGCTCCAAGTCGCTGTCGCATGTCCTCGCCGCCATTGAGCGCACCAAGGACCGTCTGCTCGATGCCGGTGCCGCGTCCGAGGCAGCTCGCGCGCAGATCCTCGATGCCGTCATGGACTTTTGGGCCGCGCACCCGGGCGTCGCCGTCTCCATTGCCGAGAAGCTGCTCAACTATGCCATCCTGACGCCTGCTGTCATCGTGCAGTGGGCTCTGCGCAACCCCGAGTCGGCTTCTAGTGTTTCCGGTTCCGGCCTGCCTGCACCGCTGGCCTCGCCCAACCTGGCCGTCAACCATGTCGCCGAGCTCGTCTTCAACACGGTCGACAAGGTGACGCGCCGCGTGCGCCAGGTGGTGGCCGCGACGCGCGCATCTGTTGGTGCCGTCGCCCATGCCACGGACGCCCTCGAAGCCGCCAAGGAGCGCCAGGCCAACCCGCCGCCACCCGTCTTGCCACCTTCTGCTGATGACGCCGCCAACCTCGACGTTGCCATGGACGATGAAGACGCTGCTGGCGCTGCATCGTCGTCGGCCGACGCTCTCGCTGATGCCGTGGCTGCTGCTGCCGCCGAGGCCAGCGCCGCCGTCGACGCTGCCGAGCAGGCCCTGGCGCAGGCGCAGGCCGACGTGGAGTCTGCGCGCGCCGCCGAGCAGACCGAGATCAAGGCGATGCGCGACCTGTTTAAGCTGCTCAACGAGGCGCTGCAGCCGTGGCTGGCATCGGGCGGATCATCCTTTGCGGCGACCTTTTCCAGTGGTGAAAACGACGGCGAGGAAGAGGCCAAGGAAACCAAGGCGTGGGCGGAGCGGTGGCAGCGCGTCGTGCAGCGGCGGACGGAGGTGGAGGAAGCCTTTCTGCGCGGCGAAGCGAAGCAGTAGTCTTGTCAAAGCGGTTGACAGTTGATTTCGTTTATTTTTCCTTGCTATATTAGACGGCCACACATGGATCTATGGATGTATTTATATACGGTAGTTTTCTCGGAGGGTAGTCTTGATAAAAAACCACTGGTCGACCTGTCCGCCTTTCTCTCTTTTGCACTTTTCTCTTGTTTTCTTATTTTCTTTTGTCTTCTGTTTCATCACATTTCCGTTTACTCTTTTCTTGCTACTGCTTGCATGGGCCAAGGTGTTATCAATACAGTCGTTTCCTATTTCTTATTTATCGTGATATTAAAGAGGAATGTTTAAGCAAAACTCTAGCCAAGGTGAGCCGGCCGCGGGTTGGCGGTAATCTCCCTGGCGATCTCGCGCGACCGCGCATTGTCCTCAAAGCTCAGCTTGATCAGGTCCACCACCTCGCCCGCCGTAAAGTACAGGCTCAGCTCGCTCTCCATCCACAGGTACCGCACCTCGCGCAGGTTCGACTGCAGCACCTCGGACAGGTACTGCAGCCGCAGCCAGTCGGGCGCGTACTGCGACGTCATCGGCACGCGCTCGCCGTCGGCGGTGTGCTCGGGCGACAGGAAGAGGTCGTCCAGGGCGGTCACCTTTTGGATCAGCTGGGCCAGGGAAAACGCCTCGTCCTGGCTGATCGACGGCATGTCCAGCACGTCCAGGATCAGCTTGTGCGCCACCGCGTTTGCCAGCGACCCCACCGCCTGCAGCCACGCCGACGGCGCCAGCACGCCCTCCCACGCCGCCGCCATCGACCGCACGCGCACCACCGCCGCGTCGACGTAGTCGTCGGCGTCTTCTTCATTGCCGTTTGCGCCATACCCGCCGCCGCCGCCGCTGCCGCCGCCGCCGCTGCTGCTGCCCTGCAGCACATTGTCGTCGCCGCCCAGCAGGTTCCGCAGCACCGTCTTCTGCACGGCCATTTCCTTGCCGTACGCGCGGCCGGCAAACCTTTTCAGCTTCGCCGCCTCGGCCGCGAGGCGCGTTACCGGCGCGGCCGAGCTGCCGGCCTGCGCGAGACGCTCAGTCCATGCGGCGACGAGTTTTGCGAGCTCTTCGGCGAGGTACATTGCGTCATTGTATAAATACATGCTGCCGCCGACGTCGAGGGCGTAGAAATGGGGCGAGACGGCGCGGAACATGGCGAGCACGAGCGCAGGAACGCCAAACAGGCCAACGGCGGCGGTCGCCACGGAGCTGCCGGCGTGGTCGCCCGCTGTGAGCGCCAGGGCATCCTCGAGGACGTGGGCGATGAGGCCGAGGACGGGCGCCGGCAGGGACGAGATGTGGTACTTTTCTCGCAGGATGAGCTCGCGCGTCTCCGGCTCTGCTGGCGGTGGTGCTTGTTTCGTTTTTTTTTTTGCTATCGATTTTGCTGTTTTTGCTGCTGTTGTTGTCTTTTTGGGTGATGGCGGTTTGGGTGCCGCAGTCTCCTCTGGCGCAGCAGCATCGCCGCCATCCTCCTCGCCCCAGCCCCATGCATCAGCTGCATCGCCGTCGTCGTCGTCGGCCGGTGCTGCTTCGGCTTGTGGTCTTGACTCTGGCTGGTCGTCCTCTTTTTCTTCAGTGGCCACGGTGTTGTCGTCGTCTCCCCATGCACCCCATTCGTCTGCACCGTCGTCTGCTGCGTCTGCTTCATCTTCTGCAGGCTGTGCATTGCCTTCATCCTCACCATCGCCATCCGACCAGGCCGTATCCCAATCGTCCTGGCCGGTCGTGGTTGCTGCTGCTGCCATCAGCTCTTTGCCCTCGGACCGAGAGACCATTTGCTTTTCGATCCGCTCGACCTCGTGCGGTGTGCCTAGGCCCTTGGAGATGCCTTGCCGCACCTGGTCCAGGGCAGCCTCGCAGCGCTTCGCAAGCCAGACGCGGGGTGCGCTCTCGACCCACTCCTGCAGACGACCGAGGCCGGTGAAATTGAGCGCGGTGAGTCGTGCGCAGAATGCCTGGGCGGCTTCTAGTGTGGCCTCGAAGGCGGGCATTTGGTCGAGCGAGGTGGGCACGGCCGTGACAAGCCATGCATCGACGATGCGGCCGATGATTGTGGATACCATTGTGGGAGGTGTTGATGTCGATACTTGTGATGATGAAGATGGAGATGGAGATGATAGTGACTGCACGAGGTCGGCGGGTAGGTTGGCGGACAGGTAGGAGAATAGCTTCTCGAGGTCGCGGAACAGGGCGTCGACTCCTTCGTCGGCAGTGCCTTTGAGGGCGAGCGTGTTCCCGCTGACGTGCAGAGCGGGCCGTGCTGCGCGGGCCAGGTCCATGCGCGGGCCGACAATGGCGGCGTCCAGCGCGTGCCACAGCGCGGCCATGCGGCTGTCGACCTCCTTGAACGCCTTGAAGCCGACAACGGCGTCGGCCAGCGTCATGGGCTCGTCGTCGCGCGCCTGGGATATTGTCAGGGTATTCTGCGTGCCGGTCGCGGCGTCAACAGAAAGAGAAACAAGGGCCGCCCAGACCTCGTCGAACACGGCGTGCACGTCCGTCTTGAGCTCGAATGCGCGCAGGTCCAGCAGGCGCATGGCGCGGCAGGATTTGCTCACGGGCATCTGGTCGAGCGCGGCCCATGCCGTTTCGAGCAGGCGCAGCGACTCGAGGATGCGCCGCTCGCGGCCGGCGGCTTCGACGCGGTCCAGCAGCTGGCCGATGCGCTGGATGGCCTCGAGCAGGTAGCGGACCTGCAGGTTGTAGTTGAGCTCGCTGGTCAGGAACTGGGCGCGGGCCTCTGCTTCGTGGACGGTCGCCGTTCCACGTTTGTTGTTTATTTGAGAATGTGCGTTTCCTGCTCCTGCTCCTGCTGCTCCTGCTGCTGCTGGCGTCTTCCCGTCGCCGCGGATGACAATGTCGGTGGCGAGCGTCTTGCGGCGCGCAATGTCGACCTGGAGGGCCTGGGCGTTTTCGATCCAGGAGCGCACGTCGTCGGCGGAGGACTCGACAATGTTGTGGATATCGGACTCGAGGCGGGTCTTTTCGCTGGCCAGAGCAGCAATGGCCGCGGGCAGGGACTCGGGTGTGAGGGCGGCGGTGGATGTGGCGTCGTCGGCCGGGAAGAGGCCGCGCACGGAGAAGTCGACGAGGGCCTGGCTGATGGCCTCGGGGGGCGGCGGTGCCGTGGCCGTCGCCATGCTGGAGGTGCAGTGTGTCTCTATTTATGTATAAGTAGGGATATCGATAGTTCGAGGGCAGTATAGCTGGGTATGTTGTCGTGGTGCGCGTGTGTGGGCGTCGATGACGATGATGTCGTCGACAGAGGACAGATTGGGGCAAATCGGTGGAAGCTCCCAAGCTTGTGATGATTAAAAGTGGGTCGTTTCTAGAGTGCAGAGGGGAGCTTGCCAACGGCATCGACGTCACCTCGTCAAATCAATTAATATTTAGTTATTTTCAATTTAAACAATTGTATAACCATCAATATTCTGGTTTTCGTTTTCTGGGGTCAATATAAGGTGAAATTATTGTTTAACTAAAGTAGAATTCGATTACTCGATGTATTCGATGCACTTGTAAATAATGATTATTTTAGAAAATAAATAATAAATAAGATGAAAACAGTAATCAAATATTCAAATAATTAAAAAGAAATAAATTGCATTCATCACAGTATAGAATTTAAAAATGCTTATAGACGCAGAGGTCATCATGATAAGTCGCAAGGGTATATACAAAAGGAAAACAAGTGGAAAACAAGAATATAAATAAATAAATCAAAGGCTCGCTGGTCGTAATAAAAGAATGGGGAACAAACGAGAGAAAATATAGTGGCAGACTGCCTCCGAGCATACAAACAGCAAATGAAAATAAACACAAACAATACAATCACCGCCGGCCGTGCTGTGGCGGCGGCGCAAACTGCGTCTTGATACTGCGCGTCTCGACCGGGCTGGGCCCTTCGCTGCCACTGCCATTGCCGCCGCGGCCAAGCGAGTAGAACGGACCGCTCTTGCTCTTGCGCGCCTGCACCTGGTGGGCACTGCCGGGCAGGCCGTTGTCGATTCCAAGGCCCAGGCTGTCGGAGCCGGCACGGCCTGCCGCGGGCGTTGTGCGCGACGTGCCGTTCAAGATGCTGGCGGGGGCCGTCGTCGAGGTGGCAGACACGTCGCCTGCACCGGCACTGGCGGCAGCACTGGCACTGGCGGCAGCAACAAGAGGACTGCCAGCCTGGGCCTGGCGGGTGGCCATGGTGTGGGCGCCGATTCCGTTGACCGAGCCGGGGCGCGACGACGCGGACGCGGACACGGACGTGGCCAATGCCGATGCCGGGCTGCCATAGCCGTAGTTGCCCCCATAGACTGAGGTGTGCTGGCTCTGGCTCTGGCTGTGCACCGGGTCCTGCGTCTGGTGCTGCTGCTGTTGCTGGTGCGCATTGACCATGGACGGCCATCCCTTGTAGCCGCCCTGCTTGCGTGCGTTGTGGGCTATGTTGGCGGCGGCTAATTTCTGGGCGTACTCTGCCTGCTGCTGCTGGTACTGTTGCTGTTTCTGTTGCTGGAGCTGGAGCTGGCACTGCTGCTGCTCGTACTGCTGCTGCTTGGCTACCTGCTGCTGCGCGGGAAGAGACCGCATGGCGACGCGCAGCTGGTGCTCGATGGAGCCGCCCGCCGTGGCCGAGGTGGGTGACGGTGCCACGGATGCGGCCGAGACTGCCGACATTGCGGAGACTGCCGACACTGCCGAGTGCGGCTCGTTGCGCATGGGGCTGGGGCTGTGATGATAGGGCGAGGTGCTGGTGGTATACATGGCCGGGTTGTAGCTGTAGGTGTGGGACGCCGACGACGTTGACGAAGCACCGGGGCCGACCGCGTGCGACAGCAGGCCCGTCGCCGAGGAGGGGGTGGCATTGTAGGTAGTGGCGGTGCTGGCGGTGCTGGCCGTGTTGATATTGGCATTGGCATTGGCACTGGCGTTGACGGAATCGCCCGAGTCAAAGTCGGTCTTGAGCTGGTGCAGGCGCGGGTGGCTTCTCGACGACCGCGACCTAGACGACTGCTTTTGCTTGTTGGCGATGTTGCTCATATTGCGTGCGGGCACGGGAAGACTGGCCATGGGATAGCCCGTCTGCTTGTCAAAGTCGGTCGAGTGGATGCGCATGCTGAGGCTGCCGACGGCGTGCGAGCCAGGCCCAGCGACGACGGCGGCGGGCGAGGGGAACGGCGACTCGACAATGGCCGGCAGGCTGCCGTTGCCGTTGCCGCTGCCGTGGGACTTGCTGCTGGGGGACACGGTCGTGCTGTTGCTGTCGGTGCTGCTGTCGGCGCTGCCGGCGTGTGTCTGCTGGAACTGCTGCTTGTATTTCCTCGTGGCCGGACTGGCACCCGCTCCCACGGGCTGCTCGTGCATGTGCATGCTGCTGACGACCGAGCTGTGCGCGCTGCTGCAGCTGCTCGGCCGGCTGATGCCGGCACCGATATAGGCCGACGCGGGCGGGCCCAGGCTGTCATTAGGATTGGGACTGGCGGCCGCTTTGCTGATACCTGCTGCACTTCGATTGAACATGTCCTCGGCGGTGACGGCGCTGACAGCGCTTGACGGGCTATGAAAGTGCAGCGGGCCCGAGATGTGCTCGGTGGACGGGAACCGCGTGTGCCAGTCGACCGGGCCGATGTTGCCCGTCTTGCGGCCGCCGACTGGCCCATTGCCGGGCCCTCCCTGCCCTCCTTGTCCGGGCTTACCAACACCCGACTCCATGGACGTCAGAGCATCGGCCTTGAGCTCGAGCGGGCTGCGCTGGGCGGCTGGGCGGCTTTTGGGGTTTCTGCGCTTGCGGTAGCACACAAACCCGAAGCCGACAATGGCCGCGACGACCAGGACGGCAACAACGGCCACGACGACAATGGTAGTGACGGCAACATGGGACGTTTTCGAGCCGGACGCACCGGACGCGGAACTGCCGGCCGAGGACGTTGTCGTCTCGATGCTGACGGTCGTGCCCGTGGCAAAGAGGGAGCCGCTGAGGCCGACGCTCTCACTGGGCGGGCGCTGCTCAACACAGCCCGCCTCAAGTGCAATCAGGGCTATTCATATTAGCATTGTTTTTGAATAATCAAACATTAATAAAAGCAGAAGAAAAATCAAAGAACGCACAGTTGGCGATGATACTGCTGCTGCCGCTGCCGCTGATGCAGTTGAGGCAGCCCTTGAGCGAGTCGCTCGTCACAACGCCGCCGTCGACACTGCAGTAGTCGTACTCGCTTCCGTTGCCCACGGTCGGCACGCCCGTGAACAGGGCGTCCTGCAGCGGAAGGCAGGCGGTCGACGTCTGGCACGGGCTGGAGCCGACAATGTCCGAGGCGTTGGGGTAGCCAAAGATGCACAGGTCGACCTGGTAGCGCAGATTGTAGAAGAACCAGGACTGGTCGCTCTCGGCGCCTTGCGCAAAGGTGCTGGTCTGGAGGCAGGTCATGCAGGACACCCACTTGGTGCCGGCCGTGGTGGTGTTGAAGTCGGCGTCGTCGCAGGTGATGTCGGCGTTGACGGTGGTCGACGACGCGGGATCCGAGACATCGAGCGCGGCGCTGTCGATGCAGAGCTTGGCGCATGGCGAGTTGGGCGTGACCTGGATGGCGAGAGCAGGGAATATGATGAGGGCGTGGATGAATAAGACGAAGATGGAGAGGACGGGTGGGAGGCGGCCAGGCCGAGAGCGGCCATGCTGTGACCGGGCCATATTTGTATTGGTTCGAGTGGCAGTTCTAAAACTGTTTATAAGATGCCTTGCGGCCACTTTCTAGGTTGCAGGCTGTGTTGCGAGAAGAGAGTTAGATCATAGTAGGAGAGAGACAAGGTAAAGAGGGCCGTAGAAGTAAGCTGTTGGGGTATATAAAGAGAGAGGTAAGGATATTTGTTGTGTTGTATGACAAACAGCCAAGGCCAGCTTGACGTGAAGCGAGATAGTGTATTATAAAGTGTAATGTGGATAAAGAGCGTGCATAGTATAAGGTCTAGAGAATGAGGAGGGAAGAGAATGAAGAATGAATAAAGAATAAAGAAGAATAAAATCAAACAGCAGGAAGAGAGACACAAGTGTGGCTGGGAGTGTGTCCGTATATCAACAAGAACAGCCTGGACTTGGGGATCTCGGAGAATATGGATTTGTGATAACAGACGTGGAGAGAAAATCAAAAGAATCAAAAAAGAAAAACGAATAATTACGAAAAAGAAAAGAAAACGGTAGAGTGACTCTCTTTCTCAACACAGTCTAGACTAACACGCTCGTCCCACTCTCACCTCTGGAGCCGCCCATGGGAAAGGTATCCCGGCGAGCATATTGTATCAACAGAGTAGACACTCCCAGGATTCTATCATACCCATACTTCCAAAGCGTGTGATGGGCCTAGCCCCTTGAGCTGCTTGCTCCGAACGAGCAGCCTTGGTAGAACACGGTGCCCTGATATATTATAGTAGATGGCCAGATATAAGTATCTAAAAGTATCTAATAAATTAACCAAGCATCGGACGTGACTGAAAGACGAAGAAGAGGCCATCGTGAGGCTTTGCACAACGCACAGCTCCGCGAGCACCGGTCTTTCAACTGGTCCAAGAGACTCTGGAGGTCTTTGTTTTTAGAATTACATCAATACACAATACAGAGCAAAAACATGCCAGCATGGCATCATTAGGACGTTGTTTGGCCTGTTCAGATGCATCCGTGATGAAGACCCTACATCGTGAGGCACCTCCATTGGCCAAGCCAATACTTCAGAAGACTCTACATCGTATTGGCCGTTCTTATTTCTACACTCACTAGACATGCAGGCTACACATGCACGCCGGTCGAGCGTGGATGCGGCGGCAGCCATTGGCCGGTTGCAGTGCTCGGCACACACATGGGCGCTTACATGGCGGTGACAGGGGTGGAGGTGGATTGGAGATGCACCGGAGAGTTGGCATTCAGAATAGGAATTGAGGATTCTTCTGTCTCTCGGGTCTGCAGCACCTGCGAGTGAAATGCTACCCTGGCATTCAGACTGCACGGGTATTGTAGAGGTTGTGATATGCAGCCACTCTGTATATGATAATTGTGATGGCATTGGTGTGATGCCGGTGATATAGTGACAGCTGTGATCTGTAAAGTTGTGACTACCCAACGGTGACGATATTTTCTACTGGACATTTGCCGGCATTGCGACGCTGTAACGCTGCTCTACCTTGCTGGGTCTGTGATGTGATCAGCTTGTTTTCCAGATGCAACGATAAACCAACTGTCGATGCACATGGTCCCGAGACTATTTCTGTACCTGATTGGGGGCCAGTTGGGAGAAACTGGAATAGTTGGTAGCATTGAAATAGTCAAAAGCAAAAGAATCAAAGACATCTTTACTTCACAATCAAAGTCGGCTCACTCGACACGAACATCACCACGAGAGTACCTGCAAATCCCATCTGTCGATCGAGACCTTCCATTAACCTGCGACCCAGCTGCGGCCGGCGTGAATCAGGACTCGTCTGAAGAAAAGAACAACGTCTGTCAATAGACGCCGGTGCTGGTGTGTTGGCTTCTCCTTTAGTACAACGTACCTGTGCACCGTTTGCCAGCGAGCGCTTCCAGGGAGCAGCGGCAATCAGAAGGATCAAGGTGTAGAGAAGCAGGAATCAACAGATTGGAAAAGTAAATAATCAAAGACCGATAAAACGCTAGTCGAGCCAAGATGATAGCGGCAGCTCGGATAGAAGAAATGGCTTGGAGAGACAGACCCCTGTCCGCCCCAGCGCTTATTGCTCAGACCAGTAGCCCGCTGCCGCTCTCGGCAAGCAAACTACATCTATCGAAAGACTCTATGCCGTTATGGTGTTAGTCTTTCGCATCTAGTGTTTACTCAAGCCGACTGTTGATCAGTTGACAACTCAATGAACAGCATCGAGTGTTGTCAACATGGCAGCAGGCGACACAGCGCAATAGCCGCTGGACCTTAGATATAATTCACGTCACAGTACGTTCTCAATAAAGCTTGTCATAGAATTGATTGTTTATTGAAAGGGGTAATCAACTCGCTCTGCTCAAGGAGTCTGGGTAGACACAGACATGGCGATGCGTAGATGCGTGGAGATCTACTGCCCATAGCATTCTTCCAAGATTCGATACATGACATGGGGTTCAGTCGCTTCATAGAAAGTCTTTGGGACCTCATGTATTTTGCGAAGACCCGCGGTAGACTCCATCATGATGCGCATGAGCTGATATTTGAACAGCCGACCCTCGGGGGTTTCTGATGCAAAGTGCATCTCTTTCTCCAAACCGTCGAGCTTGTCCATGGCTTGGAGACCCCTCTTCAGGTTGCCAGACCACTCGTGGAAGCGCCCGGTCTGCATCTGTGGCAGGTAGATGCCTTTGATCGACATGGTGCCTGGAGGAGCTGCTCGTGGTGTTGACATTGCTTGCTGTGTTGCTTTAAAGTGTTTGCTGTGGTCGTCAGAGAGTGTCGCTGTTGAAGTAACCAGCAATTCTTGGCTGTAAAGAACAAAGAAGAACAAACCTGATGTACAGCAGTGGCAAAGACGCCCTTATATAGAATAGAAGAATATGAGTAAACAGAAGACTGACATCAGGAGTCCAGTGAATGGGCAGTTCACCGATTCAGAGTGACACAACAAACAGCAGACAATGACAATGACAGCAACAATGACGACACGACGACAACAAACAACCCAATGACACGATGACGACAACAAACACCCCAAGACAGATAGCCATGCAACTTTTGATTACCTGCGTGAATGCTAGATACAATAAACACCGGGATATATCCAATCCATGAAACTCCGCTGAAAAAAGAACAAGGAACAAAGAGGCAACAGGCAACGTGCAAACGACCCTCCCACAGAGTCTACATCTCCTCGCGGTCCATGTCGTCGCGGCCGCTCATGACGTTTGCGCCCATCCGCTTCCGCTTGCTGCCGCCCTTGCCCGCCAGCGCCTGCTTCTCCTGCCACTCGCGCATCCCCGCCTTGGCATACCGCTGCGCCTCCTCCACCCGCTCGTGGAACACCATCATCTCCTCCTTCTCCACCGCCAGCGGCGTGATCTTGCGCTCCATCCCGATCGCCTTCTCGATCGCAAGGAAGTGGAAGCTGTCGTACTGCGTCACCAGGTTGATCGCGTGGCCCGACTTGCCCGCGCGCGCCGTGCGGCCCACGCGGTGCACATATGTCTTGCTGTCCTGCGGCACGTCAAAGTTGATCACAATGTTGATGCGCGGGATGTCCAGGCCGCGCGCCGCCACGTCCGTCGCAATCAGAATGTCGCGCCCGCCCGACTTGATCTTGTTGAGCGCCGCCAGCCGCGCCGACTGGCTCAGCTTGCCGTTGAGCGGGATCGCGCCAAAGCCCAGCGCGCGCAGCAGGATCGACAGCCGGTGCGTCTCGTAGATGGTGCGCGTAAACACGATGATCGACCGCCCGTTGTACTCGTTCATCAGGTACACCAGCGCCGTGTCCTTGGCCTTGAGCGGCACCAGCCACATGCTCTGCTTCAGCGTCCGCACCGTCTGGCCCTCGCCGTCGCCGCCGCTGCCGTCCCCCCCCTCCAGCAGGTGCGACCGCACCGCGACGCGCACCGGGTCGCGCAGGCTCGCGCGCTGCAGGCTCTCCACCTTGCTCGACATCGTCGCCGAGAACAGCATCGTGCGCCGCGTCTCGCGCGGCAGGAACGGCAGGATCTTCTCAAACACGGGGCCAAAGTCCATGTCCAGCATGCGGTCCGCCTCGTCGATCACGAGGTAGCGCAGGCTGCGCAGCGAGAAGCCCTTGGTCTTTTGCAGGTGCTCCAGCAGCCGGCCGGGCGTCGCCACAATCACGTGCGGCCGCTTGCCCAGCGCAATCGTCTGCGGCACCATGTCCATGCCGCCGACGAGCACCGTGCACCGCAGCGCGATGCTGGCAAAGGCGTCAAACGTCTGCGAGATCTGCACCGCAAGCTCACGCGTCGGCGCCATAATCAGACCAAAGAACGGCCGCGGCTTCTCCAGCAGCGCCTGCAGGATCGGCAGTGCAAACGCCAGCGTCTTGCCGGACCCCGTCTCCGCCGTGCCGATAATGTCGCGGTCCTGGAGCGCGACGGGGATGGCCTGCGCCTGGATCGGCGTGGGCGTCGTAAAGTTGAGCGTGTTGCAGATCTCGCATAGCACGTCCACAACACCGAGCTCCTTGAACGTCTTGGGCTCCGCCGCCTTGGCCGCACCGGCAGCCTCGGCCTCCTCGTCGACGTCCTCGTCGTCTTCGCCGATCACACTGCCGGCCGCATCATCCTCCTCCTTGGCAGCCTCTTCTGCAACCTCTTCTGCAACCTCCTCAACCTTCTTCTCCTTCTTGGCAGGCTTGACGGACTTTGGAGCCGTCTTCTCCTTCTCCTTTACTTGTGTCTTGCTCGTCGTCTTTGCCGTCTTGGTCGTCGTCTTGCCCGTGTTGTCCTTCTTCACAGCCTTGTCGCTCTTGTCGATCTTGCTCTTCTTGGCCGGTCGGCCTGCCTCGACTGGTGCCATTTTTATTTTCAAGATTATATTATTGGTAGTGTGGGCGTTGGTGTCGTGGTATCGTACTATCTCGTCATTGACTCTCGGCTCGCCGTGATATTCAATCACTAGAAAGAAATTCTTCCTGCTCCACGAGATTCTGCCCGCTAAACTTTTTTCTGGACCCGTTCCCATGTCTTATCGATAAGAATTGGCTAATTAGACCACACGTGATGGTATCCACACTGCTCTCTGTCCCTCTCGTTTTCAAAGCGGTAAAGCCGATAGCCTTATCGCAGCGAAGCGGTCCACTTTAATTTTTTCAGCCTGTACAAGTCTTTTCTCACCACTCAACATCACCACCTCTCTACCACCACCACCACCACCGTTTTTTCTAATCTCATAAAACACTCAACACAAAATACAAAATGACGACCCCTGCCCCCCGGCCGAAGCTGCCCGTCGCCGTCGAGAAGCCGACGCCCTACACCTTTGACCTCGGCCTCCTGCTCGCCAACGACGCCAACCCGGCCGACACCAAGACCACCGCGTCCGGCGACAAGGACCAGGAAAAGGCCCTCGCCGAAATCGCCCGCGACGGCGCCCAGGCCCTCGTGAACCAGCTGCTCACCACCTGCCGCGTCGAGCGCACCACCACCGACGGCGTCCTCCTCAACCTGCCCCCCGTCACCACCCCGATGCCCCGCGAGAAGCCCGTGCCCCAGCCCAAGCCCCCGACCAAGTGGGAGGCCTTTGCCCTGCGCAAGGGCATCGCCCCCAAGACCCGCGAGCAGCGCCGCAACCTGCAGTACAACACCGAGACCAACACCTGGGAGCGCAAGTGGGGCTACAAGGGCACCAACCGCGCCGAGGCCGAGACCGAGTGGGTGGTCGAGGTCAAGGAGAAGGACTTCAAGCGCGACGAGGAGCACGCCATCAACGGCACGTCGTTCCGCGGCGACGGCCGCCGCGAGCGCAAGGAGCGCGTCCGGCGCAACGCCCGCAAGATGCGCAAGAACGAGGAGCACGCCGCCAAGGAGTAGTTTTTTTTATATTGTTTTTTTTCTTCTTTTTTCTTCTCTTTTCATTGTCGTTTCTGTCCCGTCTTTTTCTTTCTCATCACGGTGTTTGGCGTTGCGCGGGAACAAAAGCTATCAAGTTACTCGGATGTCTTGTTTCGTCTGTTTCCATCCTTCTGTGTTCTTCCTCTTTTTTAAAATTATATTACAGTCGTTCTTCTAGTCCTTCTAGTTCTCCTAGTTCTTGTATACCAGCATAGATTCAAAATGAGTAAATGAGAATATGTTGTCTTGTCTTGCAATTCTTATTAGGTTGTGTCTAGATCGGCTAATCGCTGTCCTCATCGCTGTCCTCGTCACTGCCGTCCTTGCTGCCCTCGTCATCTTCCTCGTCGTCATCCTCCTCCTCCTCACTTTCCTCCTCCTCCTCCTCCTCCTCGCCCTCAATCACCAGGCCATAGTCGTCGTAGTAGTCGCTCAGCTTCTTCACTTGCGTCTTGTAGCCCATGCTGGCAAACTCCTTCTCCGTAGCGCTCTGCACCAGCGGCGCACATGTCACAACAACGTTGCTTGTGCCGGGCTGGAACACGGGCATGATCAGATTCGTCATGGCCTCGCGGATCTGGTCGTGTGTCACCGTACGTGTCTCACGCATGATCCGGTGGTTGTAGTCCGCACCCAGACCCCGCACAACACCCGCAATGTAGTTCTGCTGCGCCGCCATCGTCATGTTCGACTGCTCATCAGCAATGCCCATAACAATGCCGCTAATGGCGCCCTCCACAAGGTGCTTATCCAGAGGAACGCGGCCCGAAGCGAGGTCTGCTACTGCATCGCGCGACGCTGCCACCGCCTTGGACGCATCGGGCGACCGATACACGCGGTATGTCAATGTGCCCGTATCGTTGTCACGGCCAAAGCTCGTGCCGTAGGCCAGACCGTTGCCGCGCACGGCGTTCCAGAGAGGCCCCTCGACCGCCTCGAGGTAGCCAATAGCCACCAGCACGGCAGGAAGGCGCGGGTCTTGCAGCGACTTGAGACCCACTGTTGTCGACACACTGTACGACGTGTCCAGTGTCGTCATTGGCAGGATCACGGCACCGACCGAGCCAGGGCGCTGTCCCTCTTCGTTGAGGCGGGCAGAGGGGGCGACAATGGGCACGGGGTCCTTGGACGCATCGAGACCTTCCGTCACAACGTCCCACGCAGACACGATCGGAACGCCGGCTTTGTCCTCGAGCTTGCCGATATCAGTCGTGACCAGCACGCGCACGTTCTCAAACGCAAACAGAGACTTGCGCAGCTCCTCAAACCAGCCTACAACCTTGTCGGCATCCGTCTCAAGAAGCTTCTTGAGGCGGCGAAGGTACACAGCACGGACCAGGGTGCGCTTGGCGGCAGGGAACGAGTCGCGCACCGTGTGGATGGCCATGTCGACCTCCGCACTCATCATCCGGCCGTCGCGCTTGTTCTCGGGAATGTCGGCTAGCGACTTGGCCACACCAGCAGACAGGCGCACGGGATCAAACACGGATTCAAACATGAGCGTACGGATCCACTGGATGATCGTCTTGTACTTGGCCGGCTCCAGCTGGAACTGAATGACAATGCTCTCCGAGTCGCTCAGGCTACTGCCCGACTTGAACGCATAGTTGACCGTGTCCTTCTCCAGCTCCTTGACGACGCTCTCAAAGTCAATCGTCTTGCCATCGCGCACCACAGGGCTGTTGAAGAAGTTGTCGCTGAAAATCCAGAGCAGCGGCTTGAGGTGCATGGGCACACCGGCTGTGCTGACATGCACGTTGATGCGCACAAAGTTGGACGGCACATCCTCAAACTGCAGGAAAAGGGGCAGCTTGCCAGGGGTCGCAGCGTCCACAATCTTTTGCGAGCTGTTGTCGGCCACACCCAGGCTCTTGGCCCGGCCTGCACGCGCCGTCTGGGACTCGATGAAATGGATCGACTCTGTGCCAGGCACGACCCACTGGTCAAGCACCTCCTCGGGAATGGGCCGCTCGTTGGCCTCCTTGGCCTGGTCCAGGCGCTCCTGCAGCTTCTTCAGGCCGTCGGGACCAATCTCCTTCTTTCGGTTGGCGACACGCTCCTTCTCGGCCGTCTTGAGCTTCTTCGCCAATGCCTTGGACGGCTTGCCCAGAATCGAGATGTGGTTGGCATCTGCGATCCAGGTGCGCAAAAACTCCTGCCACTGCGCCTCGGTCCAAGTGCTCAAGGTGCCATACTCCTTGAGGTCCTTGAGGTCGGCTAGGGTCGAGCCGTCGCGCTCACCAAAGAGAAAGTCGGAGATGATGATGGTCGAATAGAAATCTTCAGAGCCCTCTGCAGAGTGTTGCACCTGGCGGCGCTCGCGGTTGACACACTCGCGCAGATACGGCATGTCCAGGGGATTCGTGGCGACCTCCTTCAGCAGGTCTCTCAGCCTCTTCTCGACAAACTCTAGCTTCTCGGTGGCCACACCGGTCGGCTGCAGGCAAATGACAGAGTTGGGCCGCGACTCCCATGAATAGACGATGGAGCTTGCAAGTGCTTCCTTCTCGACAATAACATTCTCCAGAACAGAGGCGGACGAGCCGCACAGGTATGCCAGGATGACAGCGACGGCTGTTGTCGCAAGGCTGTCGTTGCAGTTGGGGCCAAAGTAGCTGACCATGATCTCGCCAATCGATTCGTCGTCTTCGGGGAACTCGACTGTGTCGATAATGGATTCGGCAATGGCGGGAGGCTGGGCTGAGTCGATCCATGGGCGCTTGAACGGCTCTGTGACTGCCGGTATGTCCTTCTCGATGCTCTGCTCAAACTCGTCCAGGATTTCCAGCAGGTTGTCCTGGTCGACCTCGCCAATGACAATGACAGCCAGGTTGCGGGGCTGGTACATGGCCTTGTGGAACTCGCGGATGCGGTCGGTCGTCAGGTTGCGCAGAGCTTCAAGCATGCCGCCCGTCTCGTACCGGAAACCGACGTTCTCGGGATATAACAACCGGCGTGAACGCAGGTCCATCAGCTCTCCGCTGTCAGTCTCGAGAGCCTGCATCTCCGAGTACACAACACCGGCATCCTTGCCCTTCCCGTTGACGTGGTGGACCTCTGTGAGGCAGGCGTCATCGGTGATAGTGGGGAGAATGACGTGCTCGAGGTAGACGGGCAATATTTGGGCAAAACCCTCCCAGCCGGCAGTCTCGAGTGTGTAGGCAGTGTGGTCGGTGGCGGTCCACGCATTTGTGCCCGAGTATGCGCGCGAGGCCAGCTTGTCGAGCAGACCCTTGTACTGGTAGCTTCTTGAGCCCATGAAGATAAGATGCTCGAGAGTGTGGGGTGCGCCAGAGTCATCAAAGATTTCTGTGGCGAGTGTGAAGTAGCCGTTGATCTTGGGGCCCTTGCGGTTAGCCACGATGACGGTCATGCCGCTGCGCTCCGAGACATATTGAGAGACTTCTGTCGGAGCATACTCTGTCTTGAAGCTCTGGATCTTGCGGAAGCTGCTGGGCGCCATGGTGGAAGATTTGAGGGGGGTATAGAGGTTGTAATTGTAGTTGGAGTGGGAGAAAGTGTGGGAGAAGTATCGAGAAAAGGGGTGAGGGGATCTATTTCGTCAGCAACATTCTTGGCCTTTGCGTTACCGAGTTGTCCAGCCCGAGCGGTGCCAGAGGTGACAGGGGGTGGCCGTTATTTGTACGCCAGCTGACGCCCAACACTGACTGTCTGTCGCTCAGCCGGCACCTCTCACATGCGCCCACAGCTGCGCCCTGCGCGTCTACCGCTGCGTTGTCCGTGTGTGTGCCCGTGTGCCTCGTGTGCTCCCACGATTCATCACACACGCGCACAAGCAAATATGCATATATCCTGTCTCACCACCGTACAATGCTACGCACAGCTAGGTATTGGACTCGTGGACCGGCATCGGCCCCCGCCATATATCAAGGTATACAATGCTGTCTTACCCTTTCACGCTTGCTAGCTGACGGTGTTGCCAAACACGCACTGCAGACTGGATGGCGCCGCGGTGGCCGGGACGCCTGGCAGTAAAAGCCAGGATCGAAATCGTTCAGACGATGTTCTGCAAAAAGGCGTTAGCAAGTTCTAACCCCTTCTCCCACGCCGTCCCCGTTCCGCTGTTGCCAATCCCATTCTCGTCCGGTATGCAGCTTATCTTTCCATCTTCACCTTGGCAGTTCATCTTGTGTCAACCCAATCTTTTCTCCGATGCGCTTGCGGTCACACCAAGTGCTGACTGACTGCAGCGGCCCCGGCGCGTATTGCTGCCTCTGCCACCCCCCTCCTCCAGCTGAATGCTGTCCACGGCCGCGGAGACTGTGCGACCCTGTTGTCACATGTCCTCGCCACCAGCTTCCCCTTCTTTTTGTCTCCCTTCTCCCGTGCCCTTTTCCTCTCTGCCCCGCCTCACCTCTTCTCACCACCATGTCATCCTCTAGTCCCCCCTCTGACACCGTGCGACTCGTATCCTTACCCTGTAGGTCCTCGGTGGAACTCTCGTTGTTTGTATATAGTATTGTGGGTGCAGTCGTCGCTGTCCGGTGTGGTTGGGATCGCTGATGTAGAGTGCTTGGTGCAGTCAAATTGTTTACATCAGCTTCCTCTTTCAGTAGGAGGGTGTGTCCTTGTGCAGCCCACCACCTCCATTGAGATTTATTAGCGCTCTCGACCGCTGCTAGTCTGCGCTTTTGACGGGCAGTATTTTGCTGGCTCTTTGCAATGGCCTATTTGCACTTCCGGCGCCGTGTATATAAAGACCACAAGTTATGATTGGCCGGTAATGCTACTCCTGGACACATTCCAAAAGCGGTGAGATTTACACTATCTAAATGTACCGACTGCTACGGTCGAAATAGAGGACCCTGCCAGCACTTCTACCCCGCCGTCGCATGAAACGAAAGGAAACAGAAACACCTTGTCGGCACAGCGCATGCCTTGTCCATCACACCTTCCTGTTGCGACAACGCCCGTACCGCTACGTAGGGCAGACCCCATTTCCAACTTTCCCTTTACCCATACACCTGAGAAACTGTCTAGCTCCTTCCGTACGTGCCTCACGCACGACACAATGCCACAACGACACCACACCACATGTATCGCACCTTCCCGTCCGTTTTCAGGCTACACGGCATGCTCTTTCCTCCGTACGAGTATTACATACTCGCCTCGTTTTGAGACATGATGTGTTACATCATCAGTCCTATCGGTGCCTCCTGAAGTAGTACACAGAACGTCAGGCATTTCCGGCATTTCTCCTTCTGAACAACAAGCAGAGACCCACTCCTTTGTAAGTGATTACATAAGCATTCAACGTCACTCGGCGATGCCAGTTTATGATGATGCATGGCATGCTGGTTTTTGCGGTTGTTTTGTGTACGAGATTCATTCCTATTGGAGTTGATGTAGTGAAATAAATCGTATGAATCCCATAAAGAACCAACCCATCCAGCTGCCTGTCCGTCACCAACCAAGCCAGAGTGCACATGATATCCAATATCTGGACGACAAAAAGCTAGGCAAAACAACATGAAACGAGAGAAATGCTCAGCTCCCAAGCCATTGCCCTCCGTGCTAATAATCAGGCAGCTGTAACCAAATTCAAAAATCCTCCCATAGTGCCCGCCGCTGAAGTTTTGTTGCTAAAGGGCTTCGATCGGTCCCTTGCGTCGTATATCAAGGCCGCCGGAATGGCCGATGCAGAGTGTGTTGCGGTTTGGTATAGTTTGTTGGCGAGGTGTCGCCGGCAGATGCTGAGAGTCTCCGCCGTTGTTCCGTTTCAGCTGAGCAACCCGTAGTTGCTTCGGTCGAAATACAAAAAAAAAAGGCCCAAGTCCTCTAGCCCGAGCCACTGGGGGGGTTGTGCGGACCTGAGAGTACAGGATAATACGAGAACATAACAATAATAAACAGAAAAAGAAAGCATTACAACAGTCTAAACAGGAACAAGAGAGTAGACAAGAGAGTAGGAAAGACATTTCATAGAGCTATATAGTAAAATATGAAGGCCAAATGGCCGTGATTTATAACGTTTATCGTGGTTGAGCATAAGTCGGATTGAAACGTAAGTCCGTGGGAAAGACCGATAGTGTGTGATGAGGTCGCGGAGGCAATGATAAGATAAAAGAAAACACAAACAAAAACACAAAGAAAGGCAGAAAATTATCAAAATAACATTAAAACTAAAAAGAAAAATAACACAAAAATGGTTGAACGCGTGGACAGAAAGTGCAATGCTGGGGTCGGGTAGTAGTCGTCATCGTAAAGGCTGTAAATAGTCATAGAGTAGTAAACGTCATTAGTTGTGGTTGACAGTTTTGTTCTGGGGTATTGGGGAGGTTTTATGTGCAAGAGTCCGCGCCGCGCTGCTATGCAAAGATGAGACTGGTTTCTGTTTCCAGTTTTCTGTAAACTTCTGTGGTCTCACCTGTGGCTGAACTCTCAAACTAATATCGAGTCAACACATAGCCACGGGCACGGGGGATCACACAACGGAGAGGGGGACTGTTAGCAAGGAACCACAAGTTGATAGGAAAAGGTCTGGTACTGTCAGTGTCAGTACAGTTCTGTGCAGAAAGCCAAGGTTTGCAGAGTGCACAGCCTACATCTGCGCAGCTCTGTAGTGTCTCCTAGATACCAGCAGTTAGGCTCTTGCTCGCTTGCTGCTGGAAGACGCGAAATGGCCCGTGGCGGATGACTCGCGAAGTCGTTTGTGATTTCCCGTGCTGGGTTGGTGATGCGCTGCCAGCCGCGGGTTCCCGATCGGGATTGCGTTTGAGCCCGTAGCCGGGGATGTGGTCCTGTCCCGGCGCGAAAGTGCTGGACGCGTGGCAGAGGAAGCCGGTTCCCAGTGGCTGCTGCTGTATGACGCGTTGTCGATGGAATCAAACGACCCCAGCTGGATGTCTTCCGAGACATCTTGCGCTTGCGCGACTCCGCGGCCCCGGCGTGGCCAATTGTTGCCATTGATGGCTGCATTCAAAGTCGCCCACACCTTGGCACAAAAGCTGCCGTGCCAGTCAGCCGCACTATGTCTGCTCCCCTCGTTGAACAGGCTTTGCAGATAGGGGTGGTCGGGTAGCCGCCATGACGGGTAGATCTTCGAGTGAGACTGAGGTGTGGAAATGTCGAGCCTGATGGCGCGCATAAAGTGGTGGCAGCAGTAGCAGGTCTTTTTGTAGGAGCCAATGTAGATCCCCGGCAGGTCTGTGTACCTTTCCAGGAGCTGAGCGGCGCAAACGACGAGGGAAATCTCGGCGTGGATCTTGGGGACAGGTTTGTTGTCGAGCCCGAGGGCATTGTTGCGCGCCGCAGCAAAGTCTTTGTCTGTTCTTTGCCGGCGCACAGGATGCCGTGCGTATAAATATTTGTACCGTCTTGCCGGGGCTCGTCCCTGGGCGCTGATCGCGGCTTGCAGGCTTGCAGACGTGTCGAACTGGGCGGGCAAGTCTTGTGTGGAAGCTGACGTTGTTTCGGGGACGAAGAAGGTAGAGCCGGAGGGGACTGGTGACGGCGGCGGGTCGGGGCTCAGCTCTCGGGCACAGGCAGCACCGTCGGCGCAAGGCGGCGCGGGTGGTGCAGCTGATGCCTCGGCGATTCTTTTCCGATGTTTCCGATGTTTTGGATGGGAAGTCCCGTCAAACAGAAATGCTTCTTCTGGAAGCTGAAAGGGGACGACGGTGACATTCCGGAACCACGAGCGCGTGCTTTCGTCTGTATTTGCGTACCCCAGCCCGTCTTGTGTACCCTGGATATAATAGTCAGGTAATCATACAACTCATCTGTGTTACAGTTTCGGTTTCTTGGGAGGGATAGAAGTAGGAATAATACATACAGGGAAGGTGTTTCCGAGAGCAAGGTTGCAGAGGAAGGTGGCGCCGTCGACGTACTGGCAAATGTCCTCTAGTTTCTGCATCCATTCGTCGACGCTGCCAGTGCCGGACTTGCGGCCGCCACCGCAAGCGAGAACGGTCCGGAGCCTGTCGCCATGCCTTTGATAAAAGCTGTACACGGCCAAGAGAGCCTCGAGCTTGCCCTCTGGCGTGACTTCATCCCCGTTGGGGTTTTTCCTCCGTTTGCTTCTACGCTGCTGTGGTGCAGCTGGCATCCCAAAGAAACCATGCAGTATGCCGGCCAGCTGCTGCATGGCAGCAATGAGGTCTTTGTTTTTTTCGTATTCATCCTCTTTTTTACCATCCTTGTTCTTATTGTCTCTGTTGTTGTCGAGTCTGGCCAAGATATTGAGGGCGGTGTCGCGCAGCTTGTCGGGAAAATAGGCCGGGATCTTGATATCCTTTGCGAAATCGGTGCAGGATGTATGGGCTGCCGGGACACACAGGCCAAACCTGCTGCCGATCTTGGGCCAGTTGTGGTGGGCGACATTTTTGAGGATCTGGTTGCGGATGTCGAGGGCGTCTTGTGGTGTGATGCTGGCCAGCAGGCTACAACAGATGGTTCGCATCCTGTCAGCACAGCGGTCGAGTCCATCTTCGTTCTCGCCAAACCTGGCTTGATTGGTGCTAATGTAGATGGCAGGGTCTACCCTGTCGTGGGAAATGCAGAAGCAGGCCTTGATGTGACTCGGGTTGAGGCAGGTGAACATGAACAGGCAAAAAACATTGGTCATCTCGCACAGCTCGTCGGGAAGAAAGGGGCCACGGGCCAGGCCGTGCGACTGGGCCTGGCCTGCCTGGGGTCTGCGTGCTGAGTGGTCGCAAGACTGAGATGGCAGATGGGATCTCAGAGCATACGAGGCTGCAATAGTGTCAGCAACGGGCTGTGCAGAATGGGCGCCAATGGTGCCGCCCATGGTGGGCAGTTTTAAAAGTGTAAGGCAAATAGAAATATTGCCGGTGCGGGGGTTCAGAATGATGAAGGGGTAGGGCGGCAGAAGCGGCAGAAGCAGCAAGCGGTTCTGGGGGTGTGCAGCCGATCAGCCGTGGTGTGTATGCAATATATATTCTATAGGGCTAGAGAAAGGCAAATATATATGTGATTTCGGGTAGTAGGAGACACAAAGCAAAGGCACAAGGTAAAAGGCAAAAGATGGGTGAAATGGAAAAAGAATTCCGAAGAGGAAGTTGTAAGATAGAAGGTAAAGACAAAAGACAAAGGTCTTAAATGCTTTACGGTCTTGGGGGAAACAGGGGGTGTGCAAGACATGGGGACGTGAAGAGTAGAAGAGGCCTTGCTGTAGATATACCTTCTTGGGGAAAAGATGCGGCTCTGCCTGCCTGTCCCTTGCGGACCAGGTTCGCATTTATGGATGGGGGGATTCACTCCTCCCACCTACTCTGAGGAACACCGTTTTCAAGCCTGACGTGGCATCCATGAGGGGCTGCAGGCCAATGGAGAAGCTCAGACGGCATGGCGAGCACCACCTTTTTGACCAAAACTCTGTACAATATATCTCTGGCGCATCAAGTATATACTATGTACAGTATAGCAGAGCCTGGCTTGAACACTGTCTCTGCAATAAAACTGTGCTGCATTTGCTGTCTTGGTCTGCGGTAGCCATATGAGCTCTGGGGGATAGATAGAACCAAGCATCCAGGCAACTGCTCGAGTTGTCCGAGTCAATGGTCCAGGGCTCCAGATAATGTATCTCGGCTGGTGGAAATAAAGGCACGCGTGCGTTGTACTATGTAGGCAAGACACCCCTAAAGCTCTTCAACCACAGAGCATTATTAGGTCGAGGTTGGCACTGTGTTTTCTAATCAGTCAGCTGGAGACTTCTTCCAGGATGTGATGAGATTGAGCTTGGTTTTTCATCACATATGGGCTACCAATCACAGCCGTCCGAGCAGGCATAGGTTCTTCCTGGTTCTTCTAGTCTACTGTCCCAAGTGCCTAGCTTGCCATTTACGATCTCCTTCAGCGCAATATACTCCTTTGCAAGACAGCATCGCAAGCTAGACGTTCACATCAGTGCAGCATCGCATATCCTTTATCCACTGCTTAGCGGGCTTCTCTGACAGTCTAGACGTCGCTTGACAGCTTCCAAAATTCTTAAATTAAGGCGTCGGGATAAGGCGTCGGGATAAGGCGTCGGGTGGGAGCAGGTTGATGCCCAATAAGCTGTGTGTGTCGACTGTAAAATAACAGCAATAGCAAACTCTGTTTTTACGTATTATAGAACATGTATAATCCTAGCGAATATGCTACAATGTCGATGGGATAGCTCCCCATTGTGCGTTTTGCGCTGATTGACAATGGCATTCATGTTGGATCTGTCTGCCAACAGGAGCACGCAGCAAGGGGCCGAACTACATCAGCACAGATGCCCATCTTATGCAGTACGGCTAATAGATGTGTGGCACGGCTCTTCCGCTCTGCCGCTCGACGAACAACGGCAATCTCACGTCTTAACAACAGTAAAAATGTCGACTCCGATTTCATCAAAGTGCATAGCACACATCTGACTTTTGATAGGCTTCTCTCCAGATATCAAGATAATGCTCGGGTTGGCTATCACTGTTCTATAGCTTTGATTGCTGATTATCTGCCAGCCTGCTTCTTCTCTTCAAGCTCATACAGCCAGTCGTCCAGCCGTGTAGCCATGAACGTATACAAATCCCAACGCACTGTTGAGAGCCTTGCCCTCTCTCCATCCCACAGCTGCATGTCGGCATCCACGACCATGTCTTGGCCGTTAACCTGGCGGATCGTTGCGTCGTATGGGCAGCTTATCAGGCTGCTAAGCGGCGGCTGTCCGTGTCCATGCTCCACCAGATACGCCTCAACCCTCACCAGCTTGAATGTCTCGGTTCCGGTATCTTCAAACATGCGCCGCTGCTCGGCTGTCTGTGGCTAGAAGACATATCCATCTACAGCGGCGACACCATCTGCGCCTCTTTCGCTTTCAGAAAACGCGTGGTCGGGGTTGCCGTCTCTGACGATTGCAGGGTATTCGCAGTTGCGTACACTCAGGCGCTTGTAGCCAAAGACTCGAGCGGGCGCCACAAACGCAGCGGCTTCGGCCGTCTTGTTGGGATCGCCAGTGATTAGCCATGCAAGAAGAGGCGGTGCGCAGAGTGTGCCGTATATAAAACACGGGCGCGGTGCTTTGGTTTGCTGGTCGGCTGGCCTGTCCGCGGGCTTCTCAGACGCAGCAGCCGGCTGTGACGGCTGCCCACTCGACGGCGGCATGATAAAATACAGACTGTATAAGATGAGTAGGTTTCTGAATAACAAATGAAAATATAATGACCGCCCCAGACTGAACAATGGCTAGTGCTGTTTGGAGTAAACAGGCTGGGCACCCTCTTGACGATGCTTGCGTATTTGTTTTGTTTCGTTTTTTATTTATTATTATTATTTTTGTTTCTGCATCGCCCGGAGGAAGGAAGCGTATCTCCGTGATCAAGTCGGACTGTTGATGGGCCAGTTGCTCCTGCTCTCTTTATTCAGTACTTGCTTTGTTGCGGACAAGACGCCGAAACTACGGCTTGATTGTATCAGTCCGAAGCGCCATTGACGCATTGAGAATCGACCAATCTGCTCTTCTGGGCCTTTGTCGACGGAGCTCTGCGTAGGAAAGCAACCAGCCAGTTCTTTCCGATATGAGGTGTTGTTTCTGACCGCTTTAACAGCGGCCTGGAGATCTTCAAATTAATAAAGTAAACTGAATATCTCATAAATTCTGTTTTTTTTTTTTAGTTACTTACGTATTTTTCGTCGACGTAGGGGAAAGTGGTGATGCGGTGTAATAGGGGGATCTAGGGGATCACCGAATGTCAACATTGGCTTAGACGGTCAGTCGCTCTATGATTGGTCAGTTCTCGGTAGATACACTATGTGGTGTGTATATACTTACTCTACTTTACCAATATAATAAAACCCTATTTACACTATATCATCGTTCTCTTGCCAAGTTATTTTCACGGATAAGCATCTCAAAACATCTCAAATGAAGAAAGTCCTCGCGACTGAATGTCCCAATGCATTGGTATCTGGTAGGTAAGACAGAAGAAGAAGAAAAAAGAAAGAAAAAAAAAGTCTGCTATAAAAACACAACGCCCTGGTATATGATATTACAAACGAAATGGAAACATGAGAACAAGAAAAGAAACAATGATATGCTCGCAAAATAACAAGAAACCCAAATGCTCGTGCATTACTGATCCCATGCCGATACGCCCTTCTTCAGCAGCTCCGTCTGCTCCTTGAACCAGTCGCGGTCCTCGTCCATCGCCGCCGCCAGCTCCCGCATCTCTCGGATCGCCCGCTCCGCTCCAGACAGCTCGCCGTTGTCGTTGTTGTTAACAAGACTGCCCGCGCCATCGACGCGTGCCTTTTTGGCGCCTGGCGGCGACGTCACTGGCGATTTGCTGTAGCTGCTCTTGCCTTGGGCGGTGTCGGTTCTGGCCGCGTGGCTCCGACTGAGATGGACAGCGTCGTTGCTGCCTGAAAATACCCGCTTGCGCGACAGCGCTCCGGCCGGCGACAGCGACGACGACGGCGGCACCATGGTCCGGCGCATAATCTCCTCGGCATATGTCTCGGTGCGTTCGTCGTCGTCCTCCTCCTCGTCGGCATCTTTACCGTCCTCGTGCACGTCCACCATCTCGGCATTCTCGGCATTCTTGCTCGAGCCTAAAGCATCGTCCCACGTCGGCGTCGGCACAGGCGGCAGGCCGTAGTTGCCCACGCCAGGGAACCGCTTGCCGTCCTGCAGCATGGGCAGTGCGAGCGATTCGTGCAGGTACTGCTTGTTCGGCATCTGCACCATGCCCATCGCCCGCAGCCGCCAGTAGCTCGACTTGACCCGCGAGCCGTTGCCGATGCTGCTGTGGCCGTTGATACTGCTGTGGCCGTTGACGCTGCTGCCAAAGGCGCTGGCACCGCTGGCGGCATTGCTGCCGACGCCCATGCTCGACGAAAACGACGGGCGGTCCGACGGCGCGGGACTAACTGCCGCAGCCGCAGTCGCTGGGCGTCGGCCTGTAGACGCGCTAAACGAGCCCGGCGAGCCCCAGCGATTTTGGGACTGGCTCTGCGTCCGGCTCTGCATCCGGCTCTTGTCGACACCGCTCTTGCTGTACCGCATAAAGTTGGTCATCTTCTTGGGCGGCGCTGCAGGCTCGGCCGCGCCCGTCGACGACCCAGACGGCACGCGCGTAAAGATGCTGTGCAGCCGGCCCTTACCGGGCACGGACCGCCGATAATAGGTCACGGTGCTGGTGTTGGTATTACTGCCGATGCTGTCGCGGCTCATGCGGCTCATGCGGCTCATAGTGCTCATCTGGCTCATCTGGCTCATGGTGCTGCGCACGCTCTCGCCGCTCATGCTGGCGCCGTCGTCAAACACGCTGTCGCCGTCGTCGGCGCCGCCACTCATCCGGTGCCGCCGCTTACTGCTCGACGATGCGATACGGCTGCTCACAAAGTCCTTGGCGCGCGATACCGTGCTCGAAATACCGTCTTTGATGGCACGGACCGGCAGTTTGTGCGGCAGACGCGGCTTCTGGAATTCGTGGTCGCGCTCTTGCAGAGCAGGCTGCGACTCGGCCGCAGACATTGATACAGACCGCAGTCGCTCGTTCTCGGCCAGCGCCTTGCGCTTTCGTGCCGCTGCTGCCGTGTACTCGGTGTACCCCATCTCCTCCAGCAGCTGGACCTGCTTGCTCTCCATGCGCCGCACCTCTATGGCCCGCTCGCGCTCCTCGGCCGCCGCCTGCTCGGCTGCCTGGCGTTGCTCGGCACGCTTGGCGGCGCGGTAGGCCTTGAGCTCGTCGCGGGCCTGGCGCGCACGCCGGTCGAGAGCACGCTCACGCGCGATCCGGCGCCACTTGTAAAAGAACTTGACGCTGAGGTTGTACGTCTTGAACTTGGTAGCCTCGGCCCACGACTTCTCGTCCTCCTCGCGCTTGATCCGCTCGGCCTCGTCGTACTGGTACTTGCTGAAAGTCTCCTTGACCAGGTACTCGATGAAGCCCTCCTTGAACTCGTTCAAAATACCATTGTCGCCGAGGACGAGCCACTTGTTGAAGCCGTCCATGAGCTGGGTCTTGCTTGGTGGGGGTGGCGCAGGCGGTGCAGAAACAGAGGCGGAAGCAGCTGCTGAGGCTGCCGCTGAGAAAAGGGGGTTCGGGGCCGTGGTGCCGAATAGCGGAGCAGGCTGGGCGGCAGTCGTAGTCGTTGCAGATCCAAAGAGGTTTGAAGACGCAGATGACGTAGATGTGTTGGAAATAGGCGCGGGAGCAGTTGTGCCTGGGAATAGGGAACTTGTCGAGGCAACAGCTGGTTTAGACGTGGTGCCAGAGAAGAGGGAACTCGCCGCTGCTGCTGCAGGCGCAGTAGTTTTTGTATCGGCCGGTGTTGTCGTTGTCGGAGTCGTGGTGGTGAATAGGCTGGAAAAGGATGAAGCGGCGTTAGGCTGAGAATTGCTTAAAATCTGCTCCTGCTGAGCTGGCTCGCTCTGCTGAGCAGATGTCGGTGTTGGCGAGGCCGTCGAGGGGCTCTGTCCGAACAGGTTGGATGCAAATGTTGCTGCTGCTCCTGAAGGCTTGATGCTAAAAGCACTCTCCGTCTTGGGTGCACTGGGCGCACCAAGGCCAAAGAAGTTGCTTGTCGGCGCAGGCTTGGCCGGTGAGGTGGTCGGGGTTGTCGACTCACCGTCAGCCTTGCGCTTGGTGTCGGGAGTGGGTTGGAAGAGAAGCGATGGTGTGGTATCTACCTTAGCGGGCTGGCTCGTGGCAGAGAAGAAGCTGGGGGCGGGCGAGGGTGCTATGGAAGATGCTGCGGGGCCGGTGGAAGAGAAGATAGATGCTGCCGTGTTTGCAACGGGTGCGGCTGGTGTAGCGGGTTTGGTAGTGCCGGCAGATCCAAAGATGTTCGAAGTTGACGCTGTTGCCACGGGCTTGCCAACGGCATTTCCGAAGCCGGCTGGCGGCTGGGCCGGGGCCAGCGTGGGTGTCGGCGTCTGGCTGACAAACAGCTCAGAGTCGGTTTTCTTGGGCTCTGCATCGGCCACAGGCGGTGCCGTTCCGGGCGCTTCAAACACAGTCGTGTGCAGGGCGTCTGGCAGCGAGCGGCCGGCACGCTTGCGCTCCACCAGCTTGTGTGAGAACGCCTGCGGCAGTGGCTCGTTACTGACAGCTGGCCGGTTGGTCAGGTCCAGGTACGCCGTGCTCTTGTCCTCGGACGAAAACTCGAGACCGTTGGTCTTGACAAACTCCCATGCCTCGTCGACCGTGTCGAAGCGCAGCATGTTGTTGAGTGCCGTGATCGTCAGGTCCTTGGGCGTGTCGCGCGTGCGTGCATAGGCGCGCACCATGTTGCGCAGGATGCCGCGGCGCACATGCATAAACTGTGCCTCGGCAAAGCAGGCCATCGTGTACGACACCTGTGGGCTCTCGACAATGCGGAAGAACGTGGAAAACGCGCCCAGTGCTGTCGTCGTGGGCATCGGCGGGCGGCCGGGGCCACGCCAGTCCCAGACGCTCTGCATGGCCTGCGCAAGGGTCATGGCCGTCTGCACGTCGTCCGAGTCGTACCACAGGTTAGTGCCCCATTCCGACACACGGTGCTGGAAGTTGGGGTCCTGGGCATTGAGCAAAATAAAGTAGGCGCGGAATTCGGCCTCGTTGGAGCACTTGATCTGGCGATCTTTGCAGTCGTCGTAGGCCTGGAGCAGCGACAGGAGAGCCTTGCTCAGCTGCACGCGCTCCTGGAGCTGGTCGAATCCTTCCGGGGCCAGGCCCTTTTGTGAGAGCAGGTGCAGACAGGTGACGTGGAACCGGGTTATGACCTCGAGACAGTAGATCTGGCCGTGCATCTCTTCTTCGGACATGGTCGAGTGAAAGATGAAGTCGCGGCGGATAGCTCGTGTGCGATCCCACAAGAAGTTGTGCACCAGCGGCAAGCGGCTCTCTTCGCCGAGGACATTGTCGATAAGATAGTCGAGGGTCCGCTTGAGCGAGGCGACTGTGCGGACATCCATGGGAAGAGGAGCCTCTTGGCCAGCAGACGACCGCGTGAGGGCCTTGACCATGATGGAGGGTGAAGGCCACATGGTGCCGTCCGGGCTCTCTGTCTTCTCGGCCATCATGACGTTGTGCTGGTAGATGCGCTCAATCTTTTCAAACTCGGGGCACATGTCCTCGCAGATGCCCTTGAAATCAATGGCCTCGTTGAGCTTCTTGCGGATATTGGGGTTGTCGATGAGTCCGGCCTTGACCAGCGAGTCGCGAGCTTTTGAGCGGTAGTCGTCGTAGGCCTGCCAGAAGGAGTCCATGGCGGACGCTTTGTTGGGGTTGCCGGGGTCGGCTGGCCATTGTGGCGGCTTGATGCGGTCTTTCTGCAGTTGTGCCAGAATCTTTTTTGTATAATCGTCCTGTGTAGCAGTCTGGCTCTGCGCAATCGGTGGAGGTGCTTTTGGTGCAAAGCGGGCAAAGGCGTTTTGTTTGGGTTTTGCAGGCCCTGTAGAGGTGGAGGTTGAGGTTAATGTTGTGGAGGTGTATGCCGGTGCTGTTGATGACACGGGGTTAGAGTTGAAGTGCACCGACTTTTTCGCGGCTGCTTTTGCTGATGCCAGGGCGTCAGGTGCTGATAAGTTGACGTATGCTGCTGGTGAAGCTGCTGTACCGCCAAACGGCGAGGGCGCTGCTGGTGTCGAGGCTGCTCCAAATGGTGATGCCGTGGCCTTTGCCTGAAACGGATTTGCCGCTGCTGGCGCAGCTTTTGGCAGTCCATTTGCCGCACCTGAGAAGCCGCCAAATTGCGAGCTTGTGCTAGTTGCTGCTGGTATAGATGCAGCTCCAAATGGTGATGGTGTAGCTTGGGTTGCTTGGGCTGTGACTGCTGACGTTGCTGCTACTGGCGCCTGACTTGGCTGGCCAAAGGAGAAAGGTGAGGCGGCTCGTTGTGAAGGGTTGGCGGCAGCTGCTTGGAATGGATTGGAAACTGGCGCTGCGCCCAGTCCTGCTCCTAGACCGGAAGGCTGGCCGAAGGGGTTGCCTGCTGCGGGCGCACCAGCCGGCTTTGCCAGAAATGGGTTCACAACGGGTGCCGCTGATGGTTGCGCGCCAAAGGGGTTGCCTGCAGAGTTAATGACTGTTTTTAAAAATAGTTGAGGCGTTATTGTTTGTTCTGTGTGCCGTATTAGGTTGACTGCTCTGCTTCCGGTGGCCGTGGTGATCAAGTTGCAGTGAGGTTATTCGGGGGGGTTGGGCAAGGTTGCACGATCTCCCGATACTGACGGAGCAAGCCACCAGAGTCGGCGCCGCTAGCCGGCATTTCCATCTTTATCCATCTTTGGGACTCATATTTGCCAATGCAAAGCCTTCAGTACTGTTGGCAGCGAGATGATAGAAAGCTGAGACAACGCCGTCGTCGTCGCTCATATACGGGGTCGTATTGAGGCGCAAAGGGGGCGTAAGAGATATCGATGGTGAATAGATTGCCAGTGCCATCGAGCATCTTCCAGCCAAGTTCATAAATTTGGCAAGCTGTGGCTAGTAGTCTCGATCTTGTGGTGTCGTCCAGCAAGTCGAGTCGAGGTCGAATCAGGAGTCGGCTGACAGTCGCGCGGTGGCATCCGAGATGATGGCGGAAGAAGCAGAGCAGCTACACAGAGCTCTCGCATGCGGCTGCGCCCCGATAGCATGCTAGCCGCCATGATTCCGAGAGGTGGCCACGGTTTTCAACCGTTAAGTTGAGCTTGACTTGAGCTTGAGCCTGCCAGCTTCAGGACCTACCTGCTGGTGGTGGTGCTTGACCAAACATGTTTGTGGCCATCGTGCCCGGCGACAGCTGTTACTGGCTGTGCGACTCACTCCGCGATGTGCAAAGAATGGAAAGAGGTAACGGGCTAGGCGTCGAGTTGTTGGGCAGTCAAAGGAGGGTTGTCGTCGGTGAGGGCACCCGTCATCGACAGAAGTAGATGAGGTGAGAGACAAGGGCGCGCTCGCCCATCTCCGAGTCTCCTATAGAGGAGCAGGGGAGGTGGTGTAGGATGTCGCGCTGTGTCCCAGTCGGTGTGTCTGCTGGCTGCTGATGCTGTCGATGGTTTGTCGATTGGTGGATGAAGCTATTCGCGTAGCTCGGCACGTCGTCGTCGTCGTCAAGCTCTGTGCTGGCAGAGTCTCGATTTGTGATACCGTGTCCTCGTCGCAGTCGTATATTCTCCTATGTAGGAAGGGTGGTCAGCCGTACGGTCGTGCCGTTGTTGTTTGCTGGCGATCGGTGGTAATTTGCTTTATTGCCTAGTTGACGTCGCGCGCGCGAAAGGGCTGTTTGGCGATGCTGCTGGACCCATAGCCAGACCCCGTCGCAGCATGGGGCCTTGCTCTTGAATCTTGGGCGGTCAAAGGCGGCAGAATTGTGGCCAAAAGCAGTCATCTGCTTCGGGACTAGCGCGGTTTAATGACGAAGCTGGACAGAATAATGACAATGGCTGCCCAGAACGAACAATGAGATTAACCATAGAAAAAGACTTTTAGAATAGAATAGAAGAACCGAGATAAAGTTATAATTTTTGATTTAAAATAGGAGAGTAGTACTACTGGAAGACTGCATATTCAATGTATTTATTTTATTTTATGTTTCCGTTTTAGTTTTATTATTTTCTGGTGATATTTGTAAATTTCATATTGTCTTTTGTAGTTGGGGTTTAATATTTATATTTGAACTAGGTTGAAGTACTAATACTCGCCGAATTATTCATATATTTTAAATAGAATTCTAACGTGAAATCTACATATACGGAGAAATACAAAAACTTGTCACTACAGACTCAATGATATTCAACCTTTGTATTCATATATAGTCATGATAAGAAGCACTTTTATATATCCCATCCAAACAGTGCCATTCCAATCCCAAACGCCCGCACCCAATGTCTCTGTAAGAGCAGAGAAGAGAAACGAAAACATTCCAAACAAGCAGTCAACAACGAGAAGAAGAGGCTCGAGCTCTACTTCTTTTTGGGGTAGAACCGCGCAGGGCCCAGCGTCCGCCGGATCTCCTCCAGCTGCTCCAGGCCAGACTGCTTGGCGCCCTTCTTGAGACGCCGCGTGCCCTGCATCTGGTAGCCGCCCAGGAACTCGTCCATGATGCCGTCAAAGTCGTTGCGCAGAGGGCCCTGCACACTGGACACGGACGAGAACTGCGACACCGACTGCATGTCGTCAATGTCCTCGTTGTTGTAGTCCTCGTCAATCTTGTCAAACCGCGCGTCCAGCAGCGTCAGCTGCTCGGTGCGCACTAGCGACGACGACGTCATCGAGAAGCCCGACTGCTGCGTCAGCGCGCCCTTGCGCTTCTTCTTGCGGCCGCCGGCCGTGTCCGTGGTCCAGATGGACGACTGGATGTCCGACATGGCGGGCACAATCTTCTTGCGCGTCGCCGACGACGACTGGTCCTTTTTGAACTTGTTGAAATCGGCCATCCAGTCGTCCGTCGGGCCCTCGGCGCCCACAATGCCCTCGACGGGGACGCCTGTGACGGGCACGGTGCCTTCGGGAACGCTGACCAGCTGTGGCGCTTCGTCGTCGTTGCCGGCATTGGTGTTGCTGCCGCTGCGTGGCAATGTGACGCGCGGCGATGCGCCCGCTGGCTTCTCGGTGGCATCCGACTCCCAGCCCTCGTCGTCGTCGTCGTAGAAATCGCCGCCGTCGTCGTCGTATGTCTCCTCAAACTCGTACTCGTCCAACTCGACGCCGTCCTTGGCCAGCTTCTGGAACAGATCGTCGTCGTTATCACCACTGTCGTCCACGTAGGCATCGTCCTCGAGCGCCTCGAGCACCTCACGCAGACGCGGGTCCATGTCGGGCTGGAAACCGGCAATGGCGTCGGGCACGTCCTGCTGGTTCTGGTAGGTGACGTGGCGCAGGTTCTTGGAGGGCAGGATCTCCTCGTCCAGCAGCTCGCCCGCCTCGTCGTGCAGGTCCATCAGCTTGAGGGCGTCGGACAGGTTCTGCTTGGGTTTCGGCTTGTTGTTGTTGAGCGCGGCTGCCGACTCGACAAAAACGGCCTCGCCGCCGCCCTTGCCGATCTCGCGCAGATGCTGCATGTAGTCGTACTCGGTGTCGTCGTAGTAGACGCCGTGGGAGGCGGCCTCACCCTCGTTGTCGCGAATGTTGTTGACCTCATCACCGAGCTGGTCGGCCAGCTCTTCTAGGTACTTGGCACGGTTGCCGCCAGCCACACTGCCGCCGGCGACAGTGCTGCCGTTACGGGCCGCGGCGTTGCCCAGCTGCGTGGGGTTGAGCACCATGGCGGGGGCATCTTCATCGTGGATGCGGGGATCATTCTGGGGACGGTGGACGAGCGTAAAGTGCTGCGCCGTCTTCTTGTCGCTGAGTTGTTAGTCTGTGACGCCTGATGTCGATGTCGGTGTCGATGTCGATGTCTGACGAAGACTTACATCCACTTGCGGCGAGGAGCCATGATGGCGGTGCTGTGTCTGTGCGGGAAACCTAGTTTATCTATATGAACCGGAATGGCGTATGCTGTCGGATATCATGTGTGTCCGAGGCGACCCGTGATAGCGATGATGGTGGTATTGATAGATATTGGTGAATCGAGGACTCTTGGTGGGCTGCATCACGGCCTGACGTTGAAATGAAAAAAATTAAAGTGTAAATGGAAAGCCCCACTTTATAGTTTTATTAGTGGCCTATCTTATCGCACTCATTCTGAATCACCATACCGTCTTGTCGCCTTAGCGGGGTTGTTGGCTCAGTCTGCATCATAATACAGGGCCGACGGTGGGCCACAGACGTTGTCGTTTGCCGATAAGGCGGCAGAAAAGATAGCGACAGGCGCTGGCAAAAAAAAGTTCGCCCCTCTCCCCGCTATTATTCATCATTTTCTGCATTTATAATACAGGCCGACTTGGGCAATTTCTGCATCGCTGCATCGACATCACAACGACGTCGTCGACGAATTTGAAATTTATAGACGATAAAGGCGATACCACGGCTGTTTAGCGACTGTCCTACCCTCCCGCACTACCACCTAGACACATACACAATCGATATACAGCCATAAACCGCCAGCATGGTCCTCGCCACATCCAAGAAGAAGGCCGGCCTCGGCAATGCCTTGATGAACGATCGTCTCGGCAAGAATGGCGGTGACCGTCGCCGTGCCGGTGACCAGGGAATCACCAGAACCCAGCACAACACCGGCGAGACAGTGCGTCCTCTGCATACAAAATCCACCAAGACCACACCCGTATACTAACAGTCCAGTACATTACAAACGAGCACAAGGATGCCAGTTGGGTCAAGATGCGCTCCATTACCGAGCAGGGCGCCCTCGAAGAGTTCCTGTCGACTGCACAGATGGCTGGCATTGACTTCCGCGCCGAGAAGATGAGCAACGTACAGATTATCCAGACATCTACGGCCAAGAACCCATACCTGTTGACCGCCGACGAGGAGCGCAACACTCTGCGCATGCACCGTGAGAACCGCAACCGTCTGTCCGTGCCCCGCCGGCCCAAGTGGGACGAGAAGACTACGCCCGCTGAGCTGGACCACCTTGAGCGTGATGCCTTTTTGGTGTGGCGCCGCGGTCTTGCCGAGCTGCAGGACAACCAGGATCTGCTCATGACTCCTTTTGAGCGCAACCTCGAGGTGTGGCGCCAGCTGTGGCGTGTCATTGAGCGCTCCGACCTGGTCGTGCAGATTGTCGACGCGCGCAACCCGCTGCTGTTCCGCTCGGCCGATCTCGAGGACTACGTCAAGGAGGTCGACCCTGCCAAGAACAACCTGATGCTCATCAACAAGGCCGATATGATGACGTATGCACAGCGCCGCGCATGGGCCCGCCATCTCAAGGACAGCAAGATTGCCTACAAGTTCTTCTCAGCCCAGCTGGCCAAGGAGGCCAACGAGGCGCGCGAGCTCGAGGATGATGATGAGGAAGAGGAAGATGATGATGCAGAGGAGAAGACTGAGAAGAAGACCGAGGAGAAGACAGAGAAGACGGAGACCGCAGAGCCCACACAGACAGCAGAAGACGACGACGACGAGCTGGATACGCGTATCCTGACCACGGAAGAGCTCGAGTCGCTGTTCCTGGAGCACGCACCAAAATCTGAGGACTCATCCGACCGCAAACTCAAGGTCGGTCTCGTCGGCTACCCCAACGTCGGCAAGTCGTCCACCATCAACGCCCTGATCGGAGCCAAAAAGGTGTCGGTCTCGTCGACGCCCGGCAAGACCAAGCACTTCCAGACCATCCACCTGAGCGAGCGCGTCGTGCTGTGTGATTGTCCCGGTCTCGTGTTCCCCAACTTTGCCACCACAAAGGCCGACCTGGTCTGCAACGGCATCCTGCCTATTGACCAGCTGCGCGAGTTCTCCGGCCCCGCTGGCCTCGTGGCCAACCGTATCCCCAAGAACTTCCTGGAGGCCATCTACGGTATCGTTATCTACACGCGGCCCAAGGTCTCTGGCGGCACGGGTATTCCGACAGCCGAAGAGTTTCTGTCGTCGTACGCGCGCGCGCGCGGTTTCACAAAAGCCGGCCAGGGCCAGCCCGACGAGTCGCGTGCTGCCCGCTACATCCTCAAGGACTACGTCAACGGCCGTCTGCTGTATGTCGCGCCGCCGCCCGGCCAGGGCATCAACGCGGCCGAGTTCAACAAGGAGCTGTACGACATGGATCACCTGCCCGAGAAGCGCCGCCTGGCCATGCAGGCTGCCGCGGCTGCCGAGGTCCGCGCCGCGACTAAGACGGGCAACAGCAAGTCAGGCGCGCAGTCCAAGGCATGGGAGAACGACGAGGATCTCGACAGCGACAGCGAAATGGACAGCGACGAGCTGGCCGAGCTGAGCGACGAGGATCTGGAGGGTATCGAGGAAGAGGATGAGAGCCACAGCGCACCAACAAAGGCATTGTCCAACTTGGCCCTGGGCGACGAGCACAGCGCAAGAGCGCGTGCTGTGGACGAGGAGTTCTTCAGCCACGCCGCTGGTATCTGGCGCAACAACAAGGCCGCTGCTGCGAGCATGCAGAATTCCGGCGGCGCCGGTTCGAACGCGAGCCGGACGGCTGCCAAGGGCAGTTACATCGAGAAGCCGTTCAGCCACAAGTACACACAGCAGGGCCGGGCACAGGCGGAGGCGCGCGAGGTGGCAGGCATGAAGCAGCTGACTGGCCGCAAGGCGCGGCTGGTGGGTGCGCTGGACCAGGGCATGACGGTGACGGAGGCGCGGCGCGTGGCTGCCGAGGGTGCGGCTAGCAAGAAGCACCACAAGGGCGGCCAGCGCGGCAAGGGCAAGAAGAAGGCGCCTGCCAACGCGCGTGACGAGTACTAGTCGAAGGAGGATGACTAGAGGAAGAACTTGAAGAAAAGCATGATTTAGGGGTCAATGGTCGGGTCTGGTCAGTGGTCAATGGTCAATGGCCTATGGGTTGGTCTATGGTCTGTGTCTGGTCAGTAGCTTCATGGTCTGGCGTTTAGGATTGTTTTGACTGGGGGTTTCATTGTTGTTTTATTTCATAAATTCATGTTGTTGCTCATCGAGTTGCCGTGTCGCCTGTTGTTTATCTTGCTGTCATCTCGCTTGTTTGTCAAGCGCTTATGTTTATGCGCGGTGCAGGGGTTCTGGCGTATCCTTGATCAATAGGAAGCCAAGAATAAGAAGGACCTGACGTGAATGTGGAATGTCAAAGGAGATGATGGAGATGGATGATACATGGTAGAATCGGAAAGCATCCAGAATAACAAAATAGGCGCCCGAGTTGATATCGACATGGATACGGCTAACTCATACTTGCGGAGTAACGGAGATCGAATTGAAGGGAATAATCTGATTGGTCAGAGTGGATATTTGCAAAGGACAGTAGTTATGATTGGCCAGAATAGCTAGTAACCAAAACGGGGACAAAAACCACGTAAACGGAGAGTGGAGAAACGTCACACGCCAAAACGGACCTGTCACCGTTAGTCCAACACTCCCGGCCGGCGCTTCGTTAGTTGTTTAGCCATTTGACTTTATGACCCGAGTGCAGACGTCGTTTAGCTTGGAGCTGCCTTTCTTCTGGCTACCCTCTATCATATAGCGGCCTTTCACACTTGCATGCTATTGCCGCAACCTTGATTTCCGCCCTCATGCAAGCAATCTGATTTGAACCATTGAGGGCGGCCGGTTCAAGGCTTGGGTGACTTGAGGTCTCTGCTAGTGGCTGCTTTAACCCACTATTACTGGCTACCAAACAGGAGACTGGTTTCTGCCCGATGCTGCCCTGCTGTACAATATTGCGAGATTGGGTGCCAACGACCAGCACAAGACAGCAGATCGAGTCACTCAGAGTATTCGTGAATACAACTACTGCGCACAGACTGTGCACCTACCTCTCGCCTGAGATGCCTGTCTGTCGGCTTGTCTGCATTCATGGCTGGCCCGCAAGCCCTCCCTTGTCTTGATGACGACTTGGCACGGACTAGCTTTGTGACGAGCTGTGTCTGTGCCCGTGAATGGGAGGGAGCCGTGATTGATTCTGTTCACCGGTAGAGTAGGTTATTGCCAGGTTCTCTGGACTCTAAATATTGTGCAGACATAAGACTCTGTAATGAAATCTTACATAATCAAGCATGTGCTCATATGTACACCATCAGAAGTGGTGAAATGATGTTCTTTCTTTGTCTGGAACCGTGGACCGCTCCTTCCTTGTCTGGCGGTGGCGACGGAGTGCTGGTACGGCTGATTGTCACTCGATATGGTGTTGTCTGCAGTGTGTTTTTGTGTAAAGATACATGCAGGGAGGACACTGCGGCTGCCTTCAAGCAGGACTATCACCTGTATGTTGCTTCTTCTGGAGGTTTCTCTTGACTGTCTTGGCTCGCCTTTGCATCCACTTACAATGATAATCATGGTATCTTACCAGTAAAGTAGCTAACAGTGGATAGCGGCGGAGCCCCTCTTCGGCGCACAGTGCATGGTACCCGTTTCAACCGCCGGCAAGAATGCAAGAATCTGCGAAGGAGAAAGCAAGAACGCAGAATGCTCCTGCCCTCTTTGGCCTCTTGCTCTGTCGGCGTCAAGTGGGGGCTTGGTCATGAAACAGAGGGGAAGGCAGCTCGGGCGGAGTCGTTCTGGCTGTGCATTGTTAAGCATATATTGGATTCAGATATACGCATTTACAAAGTACAAACTATAGAGCACACAGAACGCAATCATACTTTTGATGCGGGCCGCGATACAGGTCGCTATGCAGGCAAAGCAGGGAGATGACAAGGGGTCTGGAGACAGGGCAAGGCGATGATGGCAATCTTGATCTCACCGCAGATGATTATGTAGTTCTGTATTTTGTGCAGTGTGCTTGCCGGTGGTTGGCTGAAGCAGGCAGATGTGCACATTGCATTAGATAATGGCCACTGGGACTACAAGTGACAGACGAGTGCAAGACAGGTAGCCAAACAGGAGACGGGGAGGCACTGGAGAGGAAGACCGGACGAGTAGGGCATGAAGAGCAGCAAAGGCAAGATGGAGGGGACATCGGGATACTGGAACACAAAAATACAAAGAAGAGTCAAACCGAAGCAGACATCTTTCTAGCAAGGCTCAGTTTCATAAGCATCCAAGATACAACATGGGACTGGGCAGACGTGAGATGGACGGGACGGGCTGACAAAGCACACTGAGAGCGCAGCAACAGAAGACAGAAGGAAAGCCCCCGAGCAACTACCCCAATAGGACTCATTATGCAACAGTGCTCAAACGCTTCAGGCCATGCATGAGATTTGGCTGTCTGAGAACCGTCCCACCGGACATTTGTCTCTTGGGGCCTTTGTATTCTTCAAACTCTTTAGACCTTTGAATCCCCAATACAGGCCGCGCACCTCTACGTCCTGCCAGCCGAAGAGGTATCTCCAAGACGCTATTCCATCGAGGCCTGCGGGAGGATGAGGCCGCTTCGAGCTCGGAGTACAGTGCGGATACAGACCCACTTGCTGACAAAGCGCGATTTATGTCGTCGGCTGTCACCAATAAAACACACCGTCGACGCAGACAAAGAAGGCCGATTAAATGTGAAAAAGAACCATTCGAATGTTGAACGCAGCCGGCCCAAAGACGCTGCACGGCTGTATTTGCGCACTATTTCCCCCTACCTACTGTCCTTTTTCCATTCGTTCTCTTTCTTCTCCCGCCGCACTACAAACCGCGGCCCGCTCTGTTATCGTAGCGCCATCAACACAGTGTCTACGACAATAAGAAGCACTGTATTCTATACTGTGCACTTGTCATGCTTCCTCTGCCGGCCCTGCCCACTAGCCACTACTATGTATTCGCCTGCTGTTACTGGCGGTTCTGGCGGCAGCCCTGTGCTAAAAGCTAGCCCTGCCACTAGCCCTGGCCCTCTATCAGGCTCAGGCTGTCTGCTGCTCACTGCTCATCGCCTGACTCCATCCAAATGGCATCTGAAAGAGGTCCCCTATTTCGCCTTTCAGTGCCTCCACTGTATCCCACTGTAGCGCCCCGTAACCTCTAGCCTCTAGCCTCTTCTCTTGCCTCTAGCTTCTACCAATCTCCCATTGCCCCTGCCTGCACCGGCCTCCCTTAGTATCACCACTTTTTTCTCACGCTTTCCCTTTCTCCCTCCTCTCACTCTCTCTCCTCCTGTCTCGCCTCCATCCTCGTCACGCACACGACGCCATTCCTCAACGACTATCAACTGTCTTGCGTCCCGTCTTGCGTCCCTTTTTCTTGTCATCATCACCAATCTCGATTTTGGCTACTCCTTTTCTCTCTTCTTCCTCTCTCTCTCTTCTCTCCCGTCTTCCGTCGCTCGACTCATTCGTCCTCCTCCTCCAATCTCGTCCTCGCCGACGCGAAACCATCTGTGCCTCGGATCAACACCCAAACTAAACAAAGGTGTCCCGATTGATCCAAAAGCAGACATTGAGACACTCTACTCTGCAGATAGGCAACGACGACGACACGCCCGTCTGGCCTCCTATCGCTGCCCCCAACGCGTGACCGCTCCGAGCATCACGACAATCTCTTCCCAGCCTCTCGTCATCGGCGTCGGCATCGGCATCGGCACCACGCTCGCTTCTTGACATCAATATCGACAAAGCCTATTGGCTCTCTCGTTGTGTACTCAAGAGCAGCCGCTGCGTCGTTTAGTCGCTCGCCTCGTTGCGCTCCCTTCTCCGTGCTCGTTTCGTCTGACGATGGTCCGGTGATCCTTTGACAACCTCATCTCGACTCACTCTCGTCTCTCTTTTATAGTCTCTGCCGCAACCTCCCTCGATCTCTACATTGACTCGTCGTGCTTTTCACTCTCCGACCCATCTGCGAACAGTCAAGGCTTGCACCTCGCATCATCCTCGACATAACACGACACGATACGACACGACCCTCACCACGACCATCTCCAGATTGCATCGACTTTTAACTGCTTTTATCTGCCACTCCAATCGACTATCCCTTCCTGCGACGTCCCTGTCATACTACGACGGGTCTGAACCAAGACTAGATACAGCCCACACCTAGCAGAAGCAAGTGCCGATTGAATAGGCGTTTTTTTCAGAACGCCGTCAATCGGAGCATCACATTAATCTCATTTGCCACCCACCAGACCACCTCCCCTACTTTGACCTGGCTTCACCCTCGTGAGCACCCGCCATCATGAGAGAAGTCAACTTCAGCATACCAAACGTCAACAAGGCGTCGGTCGGCATCACCACTGCCCTCTACGACCGCAGAGCCCTCGACTGCACCTCCACCCTGCCGCTCATCAACTCCCTCAACCACCTCGCATACCTCACAACCTCGTCGGCACGCATCCGTGATATTCTCACTGTCGATGGCGGCATCGAGCGCCTGGTCTGCATCCTCAAGCAGGGCCGCAGCCGGGATATGATGGACATGTGGAAGTGGAACCTGGCCTTCCAGTGCGTTGTCAACATTGGTGTCCGCGGTACAGAGGCCGTCCGCACACGCGTCGTCGAGGCCGACATGGTCCCTGTTATCGCCACCATCCTCGACAACTACATCAAGGTCATTGAAAAGTGCCGCGAAAAGGCAGAGGAGGCTAAGCAGCAGCATCGTCACGCACAAGAGCATGGCGGCCGCCACCACCTGAGACTAACGGGAAAGTCCTCGTCGTCGTCCTCGGCGGCGGCAGCAGCAAATGCCGCATCAGGATCGTCGGGGTCGTCTGCATCGGCAGCCGGCTCGTCGTCGTTTGCCAACAGAACTACCAGCAACAGCCACAGCGGTGGTGTCCGCTTCGAGCTGGACCAGAATCAGCCCCGGGCTTTCCGGAGACAGGCACCACCACCGTCCATCGACGTGTCGGCTACCTTTTCCGGCTCAACTCAGGTGGCCCAGTCGGCGAGCAACATGAGCAATGCCAGCACTGCGTCCTCGTCCAACTCTACCGATGCTGGCTCATCGACGCCCAGTGGCAGCGTTAACAACGACAATGATGCTACTCCCACCATGTCTCAGTTCCATATCACATCGCCGTCCGCAACGCCTGCTCCGACGCATCACTCTGCCCACTCCTCCATCTCCTCGCCGCCTCTGTTGCCCGCCACACACTCTATGCTGGCCCCCTTGCCGAGCCAGCCGGCCTTGCCGTCGTCGTTCTTGGCGGCTGGCATTCAGCCAACATCTATTAACAACGTGCCGCGGCAAGCATCCAGCACTGTTGGATCCTCCTCCTCCTCGGTTGCATCATCCTCTGCAACCGTGACACCAATAAACACTCCCGGTCGCCGCCACCACCACCACCACCATCACCATCACCACCACCATCACTCATCGTCTTCCTCTAGCATGGCTGGCCCCTCATCCGCATCTCCAGCATCCATATCGGCGCCGGCCTCGTCGTCTGTGCTGACACCCTCCTCCACGTCTGCCAACTCCCGTTACTCGTCGAACCAGCTTTTCATGGGACCGCGTTTCGTGGGCAATATGGCTAACTCCCAGCCCGCCTCGCCGACAACGCCCCTGCCACCACCACAGGCGCAGTCCCCCACCGTGCGTCCTACTTCTCTGCTGGCACCCGCAAGAGCCGCCCGGAGGAGGCCATCCATCCGCCACCAAAACTCGACTTCGGGTCCTTCTAACGAGACGGAAGACATGCTGTTGAACTCGGAGAGCGGTGCACAGTCGGACGAGACTGGCGATGCCGAAATGTCTGGCACCAACGACGCACCTCTTCAGCCCACGACAGTCAACATTCAAGACATTAACATGGAGGAGTCAGAAGCCATGGGACTTGTGGACGGCACCTCGATTGAGCTGGCAACGCCAACGGTCGCCGAGGCACAGGATGCCAGCACGTTCAACATTACGCACCGCGGCGGCAACCTGACAGACGGCAGCATCGCTGCAGCGGCTGCCGCCGCGGCTGCAGCTACGACAACCAACCCTACCGGCCAGGCAGCGATCAACATGGGCATTCCCATCAACATGAACCTCAACATGGGCATGAACACGGGTGTCATGAACTTGGGCCTGTCGCCCAACCGGCCGGGTATGGTGGCTGGCCAGCAGAACGGCGTCATCCCGACGGCGAGCGTGCCACGGTACCTGCTGGAGCGCCAGCTGACACCGCACCCCCAGGTGACGGCTATGATGCCGCGCGAGGAGGATGTCCTCATGTCGCTGCAGCTTCTGGCCTACGTCTCAAAGTACTGCAACCTGCGGTCCTACTTCCAAAAGAGCCACCTTGTGCCTCGTCTCAAGATTGGCAAGCAGCTGCAGCTGCTGGACAGCGAGAGCCTCGGCCTGTCGTCTGTCAGCGGTAATGCCGCGTCGGCGTCGTCGGGTGCTTCTATTGGCGGCAGCTCAACGTCAGACAGCGCATCAGTGTCAACTATGGGTTTCGGTTCTGGCTCGGGCTCGGGCTCTACGTCATCGGCCTCGTCGATCAGTAAGTCGTTTGCGATGAGCCACCACCACCATCAGTCTGATGACGACTCGGATGACGACTTTGAGATTGGCGACGACGAGTACCTGAAAAAGGCAGAGGCCGAGTGGGCTGCCGCAACGGCCGAGATGGACGAGGAGTACCTGCTGCCTAACGACCTCAACATCTTCCCGCTCGTGGAGAAGTTCACGGTGCGCCACCACAGCACGGACATGCAGTACTGGGCTGGCGTGGTCATGCGCAACCTGTGCCGCAAGGACGAGTCGCGCGGCGGCATCCGGCAGTGCGCCTACTACCAGTGCGGCAAGTGGGAGGAGTTCACACGGCAGTTTGCTAAATGCCGGCGGTGCCGCCGGACCAAGTACTGCAGCAAGGACTGCCAAAAGAGTGCGTGGACATTCCACCGGCACTGGTGTGTCGCAGCAAGTCCCTGATCTTGCGGCGTGGTAGTTTTGTGGTTTTCTTTCATTGTTTTTGGTGCTATCGCGATTCTCATGTTTATCATCTCGCATCATGTTTTGGGTCTTCCCATACGCACTCTCATCCTGTTACTTTGTACTTTCTTATTCTTGTGTTCTCGTTGTAATGCCGCGTCCCTGTCTATATATCCAACACCTGCCCTATCGTGTTATTTTGTTATGCTGCTCCGATCCCGGGCAGATTCTTTATCCCTATTGCACTATTTACAGTCCCTCCCTACGAAAAACAAAACCAAACCAACATATATTTAACATTGCATACTTAGCGAAGCGGCGTTAACTCCCTCCATCTCATGTTTTCATTTTCTCATATTCCCTTACTCTCTTGTCACTGTTTTAACTTTTTGCGTCTCCCGCCCTTGTGGTTAATTCCATTTTATTTTTATGTCTTTGATGCGTCTCTCGCCATTATGGTTATTGCTACTTTATGTGTCTTGTGTTTCGGTTAGTTCGTCATTGTTGCCCAAGCTTCGTGGTGAAACCACGGTTCCCACGAATCCATCATCTCTTCATGATTATTTGCCTTGCTCATTAGTATCCCTACTCCCCGCGCTTTGCTCTATACTTGTACATTTGGTCTATTCGGTCTATCTGCCATGCTCAGGCACACGCCTTTGCAGCCTCTCTTAGGCGGGTATTTACGGTTTTGTCTCACACTCTACGACGGCGTTTATTGAATATCACATCTTCATACCTTGAGCGTTGCATTCCAAATTGACCCTAGAAATTGAACTGTTCTGATTACTGTTGTTGCAGATGCTATCGAAGTCGTCATTAAGTGCGTGCAAAAGAATCAGTTTCATGGTGAGCAATGCAATGCAGAATGTAGAATTATAACAATAGACAAAAGAAAATACGGAAATGAAAACGAAACAATCTATGCGCCAATACACTTTTCCAACATCTACAGCCACAGTCACAGTCACAGGTGACTACAGGCCGATCGTAGTCTTGCTATAGCAGCAAAAGAGATCTACCGCCGTCCTGCAGACGCCTGCCGCCGTGCTTTGCCAGGGCGCTGCTTCTTGTATGCGCCAGCGCCGCTGCCGCCAGTACCGCCGTGCTTCGCGTTGAAGCCGCTGAAGTCGCCCGACGAGATGGCATCGCCCGACTTGCTGTTCTTCTTCTTGCCGCCGAAGCCGTACTTGTCGTTCTTTTGCTGGCGCTTGGCGTTGACCTGGCCGGGCTTGCCGCCGCCGCGGGCGCCGCGGTCGGCCGGGCGTTTGGAGGGGGCAGCGAGCTCCTTGTCGATGGCGACGTCGAACATGCCCTCCTCGTGGGTCGTTGTGGCACCGCCCTCGGCGCGTTCTGGAGGTTAGCACGAGCGCAGCGAGGAAAAAAAAAAAAAAAAAAAAAAAAAAAAAAAAAAAAACTTACTTCTCTTGAGAGACTTGATCTTGTCCAGCGTATCGCGCTTGGCCTTGGCACGCTCCTGGATCTTCTCGACCTGGACCTGCTTGCCAAACTTCTTGAGCTCGCGCTGCTTGCGGGCCTCGGCGGACGCCTTGCGGGCGGTGGCGGCCTCGATGAGCTTGGCCTTGACGCGGGCCATGTGGCCGTCCTCCTTGACCATCTCGGCGAAGAAGTCGTTGGGGCGCGAGAAGGGCACGCGCTCGGCGCGGAGGCGCTTGCGGGCGACGAGGGCGGCCTGGAGGGACTGGCTGTAGAGGGACTTTTCGCGGGCAGTGTCGTCCTTGGTGTCGGCGATGCCCTCTGCGGTGACGGAGGAGCCGAGGACCGACTGGTGCAGCTGGAAGGCCATCTTGTCGTCGATGGCGCGGATGCGGTCGAGGGCGGCAGTGAGGGCGGCGACGGACTTGATGACGCGGCGCTGGCGCTGGGCGGTAGCGGCACGGGTGGCAGCCTGGATGTCGGCGTACTCGAGGCCCTGGTCCTCCTCGTCCTCGTCTTCCTCGTCCTCCTCGTCGTCCTCTTCGTCGTCCTCAGCGGGCGCCCACTTCTTGGCCTTTGGCCGCTCAATCTTGGCCTCCATCTCGACATCGTCGTCGGAGTCGTCATCGGAGTCGTGCTGCATAGCAGCCAGGAGCTGGGACTGTTTCAAAAGGTTAGCTGCCGTGATTCGTTGTTATTCTGCTTGTCGCTGTCCAAGTAGAGTCGGAGTTGCACTCACACCGAGGTCCTTTGCGTCCTCCTCGTCCTCTTCATCATCGTCCTCATCGTTATCCTCGGCATCATCCTCCCAGTCCTCATCCTCCTCATCCTCCTCGTCTTCGTCGTCGGCGACAGCCTTCTTGCTGTTCTTCTCCTTGAGGGCGGCCTTGAACTTCTTCTGCTCCCTCATCTTCTTGAAGTCGGTGCCTTTTTGCGCGGCGAGCGCGGCTCTGAGCTTGCTGCGACCCATTTTGAATATGTATAAGTTTCTGGAGAGGCGATGTCGTGGTTGTTTGTAGCGATTGGGCCTCTTGTGTTATCCTCAACTTCGTCTTCGTCTGGTCGTCGTATGTCTCCAGTATGGGCCGCTTTTCTGCTAGTACAACTTTTTCCCGTACAAACTTTTTTCTGGTTTTCTGCCGCCATTAAGAATTAAGTGGAGAAATATATCAAGAAATGCTCACCGCCTTACACGTGATACATAGGACTTGGACAACTCATCTGCAGCACCGCGACATCACGATGTATAAACAACATTGGAAAATTCAGTAAGTGCAATGGTTATTCGATTGATTAGGATTCGGGAAATGATAAAGACTAATAACAAAGAAGTTCCTTGAATTCTGGGTTTCAGCCGGCGAAGAAGTACGGGCAAACAAAAAGTAACGATCACGTGATCGTTTTATGCAGCGACTTCATTGATATTTCGCTATCTCGATCTTAGGGATATATATGTCGGATAAGGAAGTCATACAGCGCATCGAAACATAAATTGGATAATGTACGTTGATAGAAGTAATGTACAATGTCTAATGGTATCGAATGCTATCTAATATGCATGCCAAACTTTTGTCTCCCCATACCTGAACAAACGCAACAGCTCAAACGAGTCAAACGACTCGACCGCAAAAGACACAAGACACAAGACACAAGGCGAAAGACAGAAGACGAAAAACTTCAAGACCAAGACTACCGACCGGCCTTGGCGGCCTTGGAGGCAGCTGCGACCTCGGTGCTGCCCTTGCCTTGGCCGTCCTGCATCTTCTTCTTGGCAAAGTTGAACTTGCTGCTGTCAATCGCCGTCAGCTTCTCGGGCGGCGCCTCGACGCTGTTGTGCACGCCCGCGCGCACGGCGTTCAGCTTGGTCTCCTTGGTGCGCTTGCGGTTGAAGTCGCGCCAGATGTCGCCGCCGCCGTAGTTGTTGCCGCTGCCGCCCTTGTTCTTCTGCTTCTTGCTGGTGCTGGTGCTGCCGCCGCTGAGGCCCTGCTGGAAGTCGACGCGCCACTTGACGCCAAACTCCTCGTCGAGCTCGGCATCCTTCTCGTCGATCTCGTCCGCGGCGTCCAGGCGCTGCTCCTTGATCTTGGCATCGTCGATGCGCCACTGGTCGTAGAGCTTGTGCAGCTTGCGCTCCTGCTTGGTGCGGAACGTCTTGGCCAGGCCCAGCGGGTCTTTGCTGCCAGAGCTGTTGGGCAGCGCGTTCTTGGCAATGCCCGCAAGGGGCAGGGCGGCGTCGACGCGGCGGTTGAAGTCGGCGATCTTCTCGCCGGGGCGGATCGTGAGCTTTGCGGCGTCGGCAGCAGCCTGGGCCTCGCCGGCGGTGGGCGCGTGCGCGGCGTCTTCGAGCATCTTGAGGTCGGCACCGTCGACACCGGCCTCAGCTGCGGCGGCGGCGGACGCGACGGCCAGCTCCTTGGCACGGCGCTCCTTCTTTTGGCGCTTGGTCTCCTTGACGGCGCCGTTGTCAAGCCCGTTGCGGGTGCGCTTGCCGCCGGCAATGGCCATGAGGCGGCGGAAGGCGCGCGGCGTGTCGTCGCTCTTGGCGGAGACGGCGGCGATGCTGCCCTTGTTGGCGCGGGCGACGGCGGCGGCGGCATCGCGCTTGCGTTTCAGGTTGCGGGGGTCGTCTTTTGCGGTTGGCTTGGGCTTGGCTGCGGGCTTGGTATCTGTTGCTGTGGCTGTTGCTGCTGTTGTCGCTGGTGTCGGTGTTGTAGCTGCCGCTGTTGGTGTGGCCTTTACGTCCTTTCCATCCTTTGTAGCTGCTGCACCCTTCACGTCAGACTTCGCGCCGTCCTTGGGAACATCCTTGCGGACCTTTGTGGTGCTTGTCTGGTTGCGTGCCTTCTTCTTTGGCGCAGGGGCAGTCGGTAGGGGGCGGGCAATGCGCGTTGGTGGCAGGTCGAATCTGAGCAGTTAGTATTAGAGTTGGAGGCAGAGCGTAGAGGGCAGAGTCTCGAGTCTCGGGTCCCGAATCTCGAGTCTAGCATGTAGAGCCGCAGGGAAAGGGCTGACGACACGAGAGTCCGAAGACGAGGGGCAACATACAGTGAGAGATCCTTCTCTCTGCGGGTGTGTTTGTGAGGCATGGCGAGTAAGATGTGCAACTACCGGTGTAGAGTATCGGGGTGGATGGGCTAGTGGCGAGTAGGTTCGGTGAGATTTCTCTCGCGGTGAAGAGTCAAGAATCGATGACTGAGGTCTTGCCGTTGATGCAGGCGTGGCGCAGCCGTAGGGGTGATACAGGGTGAGAGGCTAGACAGAAGGAAACAGAGGTGAGTCGAAATGCTGCAGCGCAATATATTGTGGCGTGGGGTGGTCACTTTCCGAAGTTGTTGTCGGTACCGGCTGTGATGCGTGTTCGGGCACAGCGTGATCAGCATCATACGCACCAAATTGTTATCGCAACTTTTTTTTCAACGCTTATCGATAAGCGTGTGCGATAAGCGATAGTGCTGTTATGTACAGAGATATAGACTGCGAGACCCACTGTTCTGACTGACGTTTAAGCAGCCGGGATATCGTTTTTTAGTGCTATGGTGTAATACTCACAGTACTCGAAATACAGTGGTTTAGCGCATTCAGCATAGTGCCGGACGGACTTAAACGGCTTGGCAAAATAAGACGCTGCGCGAACGTGGGAGCGCTGAAGAGTAAGAAATACAGTGGGAAGGATAAGCGCAGAAAGACTAGTCTAGACCAGGCACGGCCGTTGAAGCTAATATGACACACTTGGCAAGGTTTACGCAGGAAGATGTTATGGTTATTTCTTCATTCGATGTTCAATCGGTATCCCATTTGATTCGATGGTTGGTAGCCGCATTGTATCATTCAATGTATGATGAGATATGAGATGACTGAGAGGCAAGGAATTGAGTCATGAAAAGATAGGAAGAAAAAAAGAAACAAATGATGGGCGGGAGATGAGAAGCCGGGATATATGAAGACTGACCAGTGTCGAGTGCGTCGGTGTCCTTTGGAGACACGCGAGAAGGAAGCGTAAATATATAATAAAACAATAAATAATATGGCCAGCATCGGGCAGTACTATCCATGGATCTCTCCTCTTTTGTCTGTTGTCTCTCCTCTCTTCTCTCCTCCCCAATGGACGGAATAACTGTAAAAACACCATTGATAAATCAGACCCAACGGCAACTCCGTAGCACGCGATCATGGGATAGCCAGAGGTTGAGAGGAGGAGCTCTGGAGATGCGGAGCAAACGGCCAAGATGTAGACGAAGCAATACCAGCCACTCCCCATTACCCGAGATAGGATGCCGTCACACATAGCATCTTACGTGATAGATATTGAGGGAGTGTAAGCAGACTTGTAAAAGTTGAAGAAGAACAAGAGAAAGAAGAGGAAGAAGAAGCAAAGAAGAAGTCTCGACCCGGATGGGTGTTTGTACTATGTAGAGAGTAGTGGTGAATATTGTGAATAGACTACGACCTAGAGTACCTTTGCAGTGGTAGAAACGTAGAAATAAAGCCAAAGCGGCTAGATTGAGGAGGCTCACAGTCGCAGTTGGGTTGAATAGAGTTAGCAGCTGGAAAGTTGATTTAGTTTGATGTTCGTAGTACGATGTAAGAAGACAGTTGGGAAATAGGTAATTAGGGAACATGGCAAATTTGGAAATATGGAATGTAGGAAATATTACGTGCTTGTTTTAGATGTCGGGATGAGATGTCAAATGGGATATCTGAATGAGATGTCGTGATATCTAGATATGAATAAGGTGATGCTCTCGGTGCCTGCTGCTTCTAGATGCCCAGGTCCCAGAGGCCATATCCAGTACATGGATACAACTGCACACAAAGGATACAAAGATGATTTAATCTACTTGTACACTCTGAAAGAAACATCGGAGACAGGGCAAAATGCCGTTTCTGGGCAGAGATCCGTGACCCTGAGGATGGAGTATGGGGTATCACCGTGTCAAGCCAGCCTATGTCAGTGTGTCAGTCTGTTTCTGCCAGTCTGCCAGTGCTTCAGGATTAACAAGAAGATATAGCCACTTTTGGCAGAGAGAGTCCGTTGCCCTCGTTAGTAATTGCACTTGTGCAAATGGCGGTGGCTTCGTCACATCGCCTTGTCACCTCGACGAACGGTAAGAGTCAAAGTGGTGTTCTTAGACACTCGGCCATAATCGACTGCCAGTGACATTCAATTGATACCCAAAAGACAGCGACTGGGTCAAAGACTCCTTGCCTGGCATAGCCACTGAATACCGGCGCGAAGTGAAGACTCCCTTTATCCCGTCGTAAAAGGGACTGATTTATATTCAGCTGGTACAAGTCGATACCAGCCGATACAAGAGACAAAGACGAAACGTTAAAGTACTTGGTAGATTGAGGCACGTATTCGAACGGACTTTGTGTGGTTAGTGTCGGGGATGTGTTTCTGTCTTACAGCTATATAGGTGGCTATTTGTACTCCAAGAACAGGCAAATGCCAGCCCATCTTCAGTGGCCGTTGCTTCCACTCCAGGGCACCCAGCCACGCCGAGTCCTTCTTCTACTTCCATGTCTCTTCCAATAGTCTGGCGAATAGTAGAGGCAGAGTAACGATAATAAACAGAAAATAGAAAAATCGAAAAAAAAAAGCAGGAAAGACAAAAGAATAACCTTTAGAGATTAGGTTTGGCTATGGCGTATTGAGTCCCAACTTTTATTAAGAAACCTCCAACTACAGAGACATACCTCCCACCAACAGTGGACCTGCTGCCCCTCCTAGCCACTAAGACGCCGCCGTTGCTGCATGTGCCCACACTGAGCAGGGGCACCGCTGTGGAACCCTCGAGTCTAGCTGTCTCTCACCAGTCATTGCGCCATGAGGGACACTGAGAACGGGATATCTACTCTGAATAAAAAAGACTAAAAAGACTAAAGCAACCAAACGGCTAGCTGGATCATGGGACCGCTTCTCATGCTGGCCAATCGACCATATCGCACGAATACAGAGCCAGCAGCCGGGCCATGTGCCGCGTCTGGGCGGTGTCGACGGTCGGTGTCTGTACTCTGCAGAGGCAGGGTCTGGTCGATCTTGGTCTCGGGGTTGCAGCGTCTCTGTATCTGCTACAACGCTGTCTGCCATGCCGCTCTGCCCTGCCCTGCTCTGCTCTGCGTTTACAGATCTACAGATCACAGAGCATGAGCTGCACCTCTTGGCCAGCGATCGACAGCCCTGTCATGAAGCCGGACTCGAGCATGTTCTCGGCTGTGATGCAGATGTTGATTTCAGTTCGTGATTGCCGTTGCATGCACTCTACTCGTAGTTTGTAGCCGGCGACTAAGTGTTCTTGTGCTCTTGTGCAAGCCAATCCCTGCTGACCCTGGATCGACGCCGACGCCGACACCTGTGACCCTGTCTGTCTCGACTGTCTCGTCTTGGGCATACGCCGTACACAGCCGGTGGTCCCTCTGGCGCCGGCAGACGCTCGACTGTTTGAGGTTTGTTTCTAGCATCTCTTGTTTCCTGTCTTCCTCTTCTCTTCCTCTTAGTACACACACATCTTGGTGAACACCGTCAACTACTATGTAGATACACAACATACAAGCACTTTAAACAGTACACCTTCATATACACACTTCACTCGCTACACAAGACAGGTTGGGGCGAATTCTTCTTGTTGTACGTTGTACAGTCCAGTACCTCTTCTGCTCGTCTTTTTTACCGTCGTGCACGGTTCGGTCCTTTACAAGTGTGCGCTATTATATATTAAAAGGCTGTATCACATTAAAATGCTAAATAAAAGCTTGGCATTGTATCCCACGGACCCTGTCTCTCTTCTTGTTCTCATTCTTTTTCTTCTTTGCTTTTTTCTTTTTTCTTTATTCTCGATTGTTTCTGTTTATCCCTTTTCCGCTTATTTCCATTCTTGCATCTCAGTCCTTGTACGGCTTTGGTATCCTATTCAATCATTCTACCTCGTGGTATTGGCTCGCCTGGCCGTCTCAACCGTGCATGGACTGTCTCTTTCTCTCTTTCTTTTGTCAATGTCACCGTCTGTCTCTACTCTATTCTCTTCTCGCTCCTACTATATCGAACTGCACACTTTTTCCATTTATCCCATCACACTGCACAGAGCTCAAAACACACCAGATCAGGAATAACCCAATACCGACCGCGGAACGTGAACGTGTGTCCTTCAGTAGCACGGCCTTGATAAAGTATATTCGATAATGGTCTTCTCTCCTGGCTCGGCTAATGTTATTCTACTTTATACCGTGTGTTGAGTGATGGTTGTATCATACTGCAGTATGTATATGATACTGTAGTGACGCCGTAGCTGTATCGTTGCTCTTTCCTATTGTGTCTTGTGTTTTGCGCCGCAGCTTTTGTGTTTTGTGCTTCGTGACCAACGCACCCATGCTCTTTCCCTTTTGGACTGCATTCACATTTGCACCCATCGCTCCTTCCTTCTGTGCCACTCTTGCTGCACTCTTTGGATTGTCTCCCAATAATTGTCTCTCTCCCGGTATCTCCCTTCCAGCTAAAAGGCTAAAATCTGCCGACAGCCCGATCGGCTTGTGCTTCTACTGCGTGCTCTCTGCTCGTCCCTTGTCACGCCTCACACCAGCACACCAGCACTTGCTCACTTGCCACATATCATACATCATACAGAGTTGATCCCTGATCACTGGCCAGCTCGCGGTCCTGTCATATAGCTCTGGCCCTCACTGGTGTTGGTGCTTGGATCCGCCCTCTTTCTGCCACAGCGGCTCCTCGATTCGCATCAGCCTGGCTGTGCCGCGTCTCTGATTGTCTGACCCTCTTCTTTGCTTTCTCCGGCCGTCGCCAGTCTATCAGCGACCTCCAGTGTCATTCGCCATTTCTCCCGCTGTGCCGCACTCTGGCCATATTAAGGCAGCACGCAACACAGCCGCGCCAAGACATTCAGCCGGGCCCGGACGGCACCAAACGCCGGCAGCGAGGTGGCAAGTTGTAGTGTCTTTGCGACGAATTGCATTCTGGCTGTGTTCTGTGCTCTGTGCTCTGTGTGTGTTGTTCCTCCTCCTCTCTACCAGACAAGCATGGGCTTCCGCGCCGAACAGCGTCAGATCATACCCTCGATATCCCACGATATGCCAATCTGAGACGGTCCTCCTCTTGTTCTCTCTGCTCCTCTCTCCATCGCTCTAGTCCGTTACTGTCGCATCTCTCTTCTCGTGTTGCTCCTCCTCCTCCTCTTCTCTTCTTACACGCTTTTTTCCATATCAATTTCCACTCCGAACTCCATACTCTTGAGCACTGTTGAGCCCTCTTGAGCACACCCCCCTACTTACACGCCTCTCTACCACGCACACCTCCAACCCCATATCTACCTCACCTCACGCCCACGGAGGATCTTGTCTGCCAGGTCTTACTCTCTCAGAATACACATGCCTCAGCTGCCACCACCTGCTCACCCAACAATACATGTACTTATATTGTCTTCTCCCCGTTTCCGTCAACTGTAAACCCGAGACTCTTGGCACTTGTTCGACAACTTTGACAACTCTCGAGTCTCATCTCTCACACTCATCTCTTATCACTCATCATCACTACTTAGTGACTGCCAACACATGCCCTTCCGGTTTCCTGCAACGTCTGTCGCTGGCCTTGCACTCGGCAGTGTTCCTTTATTCAAACGCCGTTCACACATTGACGACAACGACAGCGAAATGGCTTCATCTCGGTTCTCTGGGATCACTCTCACTCCGTCAATCTTGACAACGTTGACAACAAATGAGTCAAAAGCCTCAAGAGACACCAAAGACTCAAAAGAAGAGGGTGTCACAGTCTCTGTCGAAGAGGTCCCGGCATCACCCTCATCGCAGCCCTCATCACCACCATCACCTTCTCCCTCGCTCACATCTCCTCTCTCATCACCAACCTCGGTAACAGCCATGCTCGGCCGCGATCGTGCCGACTCGCTTGGCTTCTCTCCCATCCGCCATATTGCCACCACGTATCGCATCCGCTCGTCACGGCCCAAAAAATTCGAGTACGGCAAGCTCCCAACAGAAGAAGAAGCCGAGGCCGGCCTTGCTTCGAGAAGTAGCAGCAGTGAAGATGGTTCGCTGCAGGGTGAAGACACATACTTTGTCGACGAGGACACACTCGTGTCCCAGGGCCCCGACGGACACCATTACAACACGCACATTCGCAAGAGCAGCCGCCGGCGCAAGTGGATGGCCTGCGCCACGGTTTTCGGTCTCGTCGTGCTGGGCGTGCTGCTGGCGCTCAACATTCTCATTTTTGTGTCGCGGTCCATGTATGCCATCGACTCCGACCCCGACGAGATCTTCAACGCCTGGGGCCACCCGGGCACTGGCACCGAGGGTCTGGCGTGGTACCCCACCGATTTTTTGCGAGATGTTGTGCCCATCTCGTGCCACTCGCACAACGACTACTGGCGCAAGATCCCGCTGTTCTCGGCGCTGCATGCCGGCTGCATCGGCACCGAGGCCGATGTGTGGCTGATCAAGGACGAGCTGTACGTCGGCCATAACCGCGCCGCCCTGTCGGTCAACCGCACCTTCCAGTCGCTGTATGTTGACCCGCTCGTGCGCATCCTCGAGCACCAGAACCCCACGAGCGAGTTCTACAATGCGTCGACATCGTCCCAGCCGCCCAACGGCGTCTTCGACATGCAGCCCAACCAGACGCTCGCGCTGCTCGTCGACGTCAAGACGTCGGGCGTCGCGACGTTCCGCAAAGTGCTCGAGCAGGTCGAGCCCCTGCGCCAGCGCGGCTGGCTGTCGACGTTTGAGAACGGGCAGGTCAAGTACGGCCCCGTGACGCTGGTCGGCTCGGGCAACACGCCCTTTGACGTCGTCGTCGAGAACGGCACGTACCGCTATGCCTTTTTCGACGCGCCGCTGGCGTCGCTGGAGAACAGCGTGTACGACATGACCAACTCGTACTATGCGAGCGTGTCGATTGGGCGCGGGCTGGGCACGGTGTGGTTTGGCTCGCTGCAGCGGGGCCAGCTGCGGCGGATGCGGTACCAGCTGCAGCAGGCGCACGCGCGCGGGCTCAAGGGGCGGTACTGGAGCCTGCCGTCGTGGCCGGTGAGTCTGCGCAACAGCGTGTGGACGACGCTGGTGGAGGAGGGTGTTGATTTGCTGAATGTCGATGACATCAAGTCGGCGAGCAAGCGAGACTGGACCCAGCGGTCGTAGTTGCGACGAGCGAGCGACGAGCAAGTCATGAGCAAGTCATGAGCGGGTCCTGTCCTTTTTTTGTCGCGATGTCGAATTGAAGCCGCGTTTCAACGGCACGCCAAATTATGGCTGGTCGATTGGATTGCAAGATTTCAGTCGATTGCCGATTCTGGGGACGGCCTTTTTATAAGTGTCATGTGCCGGATGCACCGGAGCGAATACGCATATAGTGCCAGACTATGTCTCTCGTCATCGTATTGCGATTTAGTGGTGCCAAGACTCGTATGACGGCACCAAGTGTAATTATGTATAGCCATGTGTTGATGGTTATTCGGGGTGTCTTTTACACAGTCATTTACGTTTACGCCTATTTGTTTTTTGTCTTCTTTTTCATTTTCTTCTTTGTTTTTCCTTTTCTCTTCTTCTCACCATGATACCACATTCGATTTAGTAGCCTCTAATAAAGATGAGCAATAACGATACTGAGCTGAGTGAGACGTAGTTTTTCATCTTAGTAACAAGGAAGAAGAGGAACATGCAGTGTTTGTATTTATTGTACATGGTGCAGTATGGGTATCATTTGCGTTGCGCGTAACGGAGCCTCTGCCAGCCCGGCCAGAGCTGCATCTGTATGTTGAATGAGACTAGAATGACGGGCTCTCGCCGCGCCGCCATCGGCACCGCTCATCGTCGCCGTGCTGGTGCAGGTGGTATTTTTCAAAGAGAACGGCCGGCATGTCGGTCGCGGGGGGGGGTGAGGCGGCATTCTGCGTAGGAGACGAGGAGGAGCGACGAGCACGACACGAGGACTGTGATGAACATTTTGGGGATTGAGCGAGGAAGCGAACATGTGAGGAAAGCGGAGTGAGGAAGGACGTAGAAATAAGATCGAACAAGTGAGGAAAATGGAGGAAAGAACTAATGAGAATATACCACCGAGTAGATGATGCCAATGGCGAGCAGCAGCGTCGACACCGGAATAGCCAGCACGATGATTTCAGTGTCCGACGAGGCAGTCTGCGGCGGCGGCAAGTCTTTGTAGAGCGACGAGGAGAAGAGGGAAGTCATCTGTGTTTGGAGGCTGATGTGGTGATGGTATTTGTGAATTTGTGATATAGGTCTGGATGCTGATAGCTGGATGTGATGTGGGGATGGGGGCTGTCTTATCCCAAGTGGGCTCCCTCGGAGTGCATCTTCTTGAAGCTATATTCTAGTCCGTCATTGGTTTCTGGCAGCTGGTATTGTCTTTTTGTTCTACCATTCCGATCCGAATGTTCTTTGTTTGGCAGCTTGTGGTAGCTGGAAACGGAAGACGATGGCTGGAGGGGGAAATACAGAGATATCGAGATAGTACTATGTAACTTTCTTCTCTTTGATCGGCTTCCTCCTTTGTACTTTTACTTGTATGTTTGATTAATTCAAGAGGTTCTTTTTATTTTAACATTTTTTGATGTAATATTGTCAATTTTTGTTTTGTTTTTAATTTGCATTCTGTGTTTACCTACCCTATCTTCAATTTCGTAGATAGACTTCTTTGACATGTAAGACTTCAACTTTTCACCTCAACAATGGAATGAATAGAAATTCAAACGAGGCAGCAATAGAATAGATAGTATTCTTCTCAAACCCAGAGTGTTGGACCGACTCGATCATCTGGGCCAGACCACTAACAAATCGTAGATAGAACAGTTGTACGTTTCCAGAATGTCTATTTTCGTTTATAATTCGTTTATGTTTTTATTTATTTTTCTTATCACGATTTTCTATTGTCTATTATTACGGTGTTAAGGTCCCAATTATCAACCAACGATCAATGCGCGAATGTAAATGCTCAATATACAATGTAATACCCCGCCCAATGTACAATACACAATGCGAAAGTAAACAAAGCCGGATAATAACAAGAATAAGTGGAACAATAGTTACACTAGTCCGATCCCAGCCTTGCGACATCATACAGCCTCGCTGCCAACGTCAACTCTCAAAAGCGAGTCTATGTGCAATTGAACGGCCATTGGAGGCAGTCTTAAGTACATCATCATATTTTAATTTATATTGCAGTGAGTCTCAGTTTTGTTATTTTGGTCTATTGTATTGATTATGTGCCTTTTGTTACACTGCCAGATTATAAACTGGCCTCCGAACGACAAGGCTTGAATGACAACAGCCGCCGTAAATCGAAAAGAAGAGATAATCACGAAAATACAATTCTAATCTCTGTAATACAATATGGACAGCAAATTCTGGTAGTTTTACAGTTGAATTCGATTTCCATGCGGTGGCGAGGCGGTGCCTGACTCGATTCGGAGAACAATACTAAGCAGAGAGGGACAATACCAAGGATACAAGGAAGACAGCAGCACTAGACATCGGAAGAGTGTCAAGCCAACAAAGAGATATGATGAAACTCTTGAATTAGATACAAAACAAGAAACAGCCGTGTGGCAGCCAAGACACGAAAATAGACTCATGTCCGGCACCCCTACGACCTTTTGCTATCCCCGCAAATTGCTTCATCCGTTAACATGCCGCCTTGCTGCCACGTGCATCCACTTGATACGATTGTGCATTCGTGCCTGAGTTTTGATTGATTTGCATTGATTCACATTGATCCATACAGGCTGACTGACATTGAAATTTAAGCGAGGTTTCCAGACGCTCCACTCCTTCCGCCACCTTTCCTCTTCCATTTTCCCTCTCCATCCTCGGCCCCTTCTTGTCAAAGCCCGGGGCTGCCTCATATTGTCCATTGAACTACCCAGTGCCAATGGCCATTATCTAGATATGGAGGGTGTGGATCAATACCTGTCCTTGCGATTGTTGATAGTGGTGTTGGCACAGCCTAACCAGTCTTGTCTTCTTAGCCCATACCGCTCCCGTTCTCTTTGCCGCCATTAGCATTGTCCCTCCATAGCTTGGTATTGTTCTCTATTATTGCTCGACTACGGCTTACACGGTGAACACGTTCCTTCTTTAGCCGGCCTTTTTGTTCATTATTTTCAAGTCTTAGGGTCCAAGGGGCAACGTCGACAACACCAACTGACCATCCCGGCCGACTCTAGACCAAGTCTTGTTGTCCATCAACCTTTCAACTCTTTTCCGATACTCTGTCAACCGCCCTTGAACCGTCTTTCAATCTCCACCGAGTCTCCAGTCTTGTTCACTCTTGCCGTTTCCGTCTTTCACCTGTCGTTTGACTCCATCACCCTGCCAGTCTGTCTCCATGATATCCAACGCATCCAATATTGCCCCCAACTGTCCAGCCATACGCATACGCGATACTCGTATTGCGTTGCCTTTTTCAGCATCACCACGCTCGGGACTTGCGAGCTTGCAAGCCTTCTGCCCTCGCTCTTTCGAGTTCTCGCTCTGCCAACTCCGACATCACCAAAATCCGCCCTCGAAAATCTCTATAAATATCCCGTCCTCCTCTCCCCTTCCATCAACTTTTTTTTTCTCTTTCTCTCATCATCCACTCACATCTTCTCACTCTTCACTCTCTTTTTCAAACCAATCTTCAAAATTTACTTTTTGTTTTTCAAACAAAACCACCCAATCAATCAAAATGGACGCCAAGACCGCTACCCAGACCGTTGAGCTCGGCTACTTCTCCGGTGGCTCTTGCACTGTTATGTAAATTGCCCCTCCTCCTTCACTTCCAGTGATGGCCAGGGCAGTTTACTCCCTCTTGCCTCTCCCGAGTCTCAGCAGTTTGTTTCTCGACCATGCCCTTCGATAGTATCCCCCCAACGGCGGCCACCCCACACCAGGCGAGACGGCGCAAGCTGAACAAAAACACCCCAAAAAATAACAAACAACACGACATTCACTTTTTTCGGCACTCTCGAGTCTCTCTCTTTTTCCCCAAAACCAACCATACCTGAGACTTGCTACTCCTGTCTCAGAGGACACTCGGATGCCACCACTTCTTTTCTCGGGGGCAGACTAGTTGGATACTTTTTTTGAGCTCTGGTTTCTTATTTCTCACAAGACGTTTTCCGGCTTTGCTGTTCTCGACCCATTTTTCCTCCTCTTTTCCTATATATACAGGCCTAGCTGCTGACGAGTGGCTTGGTGCTTTTTTTCTGTCTTCTATACGACTTTCCAATAAAAGTGAATGATCAGACTTTTGCTTCTTCTACAGTGACCGTGACCGCAAACTTGAATACCGGCTGTGATGGCTGCTCACAAACAGCCAACCATGTCAGGTTTTATAGCCCCGCCGACTTCGACTCTAGTAACTGGTTGATCACATCAGTGCCTTCTCGATTTGCGACGTGCTGAGTGTATATAAAATGCTCTCCTGTCGACATGGGTGGTATTGATAATTATGCCATGGTGAGCACCATAGTGGCGCGTGCGTTGAGTGATGTTTTCCGTGATTAGATGCCGCCAGCAGATACCCACTGAAGGTGCTGGTCTATCATATATATTTGCTGGGCACACTCAATATTTCAGAGTTCCACGAGTTATATATTATTGGTAGCAAGTTCAGTGCGCTAGTAATTAAGCGCTCTAAAGGACATGTAGTCTGCGGCAGCAGTTCATGAATCAACTTACAAGGTTTGGGCTATTTGAGTTGGGCACTGACAGCTACAAATATTGAGCACGTGCACAGTCACCAAATAAAGCCCAGTCAGAAAGCCTTATTGATGTCTGGGTATACATATATAACTACAACGATACTCCAGTAAGCGACATTACTCGAGTCAACTGGACAGGTTAATCACTGACTGTGATCAGGGGTAAACAATACATGATAAAACAGGAAATAGAATACACGCGCGTTACAGTTATTCGAGGGGACGACGCGGCAGCTTTCTTGCGTGGGGATCGGCATGGAAGAGAAGCATCAACCCTGCTACAGCTGCGGTGTGGTGTGTACAAGTTTTACAAAATAACCAGTCTTTGGTACAAACGTTAACTATTTAAAATGCCTTTAAATTCATGAGTATGAGACTAAAGTAGGAGTTGCTTTCCGAGCTATAAGAAACTACTACGAGTATAGTACGTACCCACCAGCCTATATTAATCCTAACAGCAATTCGGAACAAAGGACTCGACAGTGTGCTTGCGTTGTGTGCTCGTCAGGAGCAAGGTCCCTGTGGACAGACACAACCGACATCAATCTTCTTGCCTCTGGAGACTCAAGGTAGACACGAAAATGGATATCAAAATATTCCGGTAGCCCTCGCATCCCCCAATTAATAACATCTAAGATGATTATAACGAGAGAAGAGAGAAGGTTAATATCATAAACTAAGTTGAGACTTAAGGTTAGGATTTTTCAATAATTATTGCTCTAGTTTTTTAGAAATATATTGGAATTCCGTGGCTGACGGGAACTTACCTTTCCGTAGTAATACATAGCCGTTAGAAGTAACTTCTAGCCAGTGATTTTTTATGCTTTTCTGATAAATGTTTTATTGCTTTTCGTTTAAAGTTTTTGAATTTTTTTGAATTTTGGTTTACGCTCGTGGCAACAGCGATGGTAGCAAAAGGTGACGCGGAAGCAGAGGACCGTACGACGGTCGGGGTGAAAATTCACAGCAAGTAAATTATAGGTACGAGAATTGATAATGGTATTGATTGAAGAGAAAAGGGGGGAGAAAGACTAGACTAAAGAAACGGTGTGTTGGCTAGATGTAGTATTAGTGTGTGGACTTAAAGAGACGTATAACGGTAGGCTTATGCCGTGGAGTGCCTACTTGGTGCGTGATGCTTTTGATGCTTTCAATATCTTTAGGGAGATGGATCTATTTATCGCTTCGTTTATTTCCTGGTGTTTATTTCCTGGTTTATACTCATTCAATCTCTTCTTGCCGCGTTTTACAGCGTGTTTTCTACTGGATCTTCCGGACCTTAATCTTTGAATCTTAAATCTTTTGAATTTTAAGAAAAAGGAAATAACTAAAGGAATAAACGAAGTAATAAAAAATTTATAAAATACAATAAACTCGCAAAATCCACAATGTTTATAATCTTTATATTCATCAGATTCATCAGATTCATCAGATCCAGAAGATTCAAAAGATTTAAACGATTCGAACGATTCGAACGGTTCAAACGAGATGCATCAGAAATGACCACACACAGTGGTTGTACAGTGTAAGGCACCGTGCTGCCTGACACTTAGCCTGCGGCCAAACTAAAATCTTTCACGGAATACCTCGCTTTCTGGCAACGCTACAGATACCCTCTATCTGTCGCCCGGTACCAGAGGTCGCCGCCTGGACACGATCACCACAGTCATTTATGGATTTGTGAGGGACCGGTCCGTACCTGGCTGTATCTATGGATACGCACTGCGTAGAACGGGCGGATGTGTGGCGCCTGCGGCATGGGTTCTGCGGCACAGAGCCCTCAGATATGCCTTTTCGGAACACGCCACTCTGCCCCTGGCCGCCCGTTGGCAAAACGAGGGAGGACGAGATAGAGCCGCTGTTACGGAGACACCTTCGCTGCGACCGCCACGAGTGGGAATATGCATCCTGGACCTGGATCATCGGAGGCAAAGAGCAACACGCGGGCCGTGGCCTCGTGCCAGAGAAAAACCATGCACCATCTGGGCGACGTGAGGTACAGGACAGCAGGCTTATTACCAAAGGGCAAACAGAGCACTTTCAATGTGCTCTGAAACTGGACCAGACTGCCTATCGACAAGCCGTGGGCGACATATTTCGCTGGGCGGCAACGGAGATGGAGCCACCAGGAAAGGAGATCTATCACCACCCGTGGGTAGAGGCTCAGGTCGATCTAAGCATGGGTGAGGACGATGGACTTGAGGCCGCCATCAGCTCGACAAAGCCAGAGATGGAAAGAATGCGCCTTGTTGAAGAGTGGCTAACGGGCCAAACCAGCTATGAAATAAAAGACATGGGAATTTGAGTTGCTCAGACTTAGACATTTCTGTGGTCGCCCGTGAAATAGTATTCACCCAAGTTGTAATCGGTCAGTAATAGTATTTACCCAAGTTCGGATCCCACTCCCATTCTGCCTCGAACGCCCGCATGTTGTCTGTCGATGGAACCCCCTGGCCCAGACCCCTTTGGGCCACCTCCGGAATGGCAAACCGCGATCATGATGCGACTGTTGACAAATATGCTCATTGGCCTGTTAGGTGCACTGCATCCCACCACATTGCCGCCCGACAGTATTCTTCGTCTAACTCTCTGTCAATTGTGAAGTGCGTCACCGGTGCGTTACTGAGAATTCTTCTCCTATGCCAGCAGCCGACTGACTTTCAAAGTGGCAATCCGAAGTAAGACTTGTGGCAAACGGCAACAATAAATTCCTACTATTACGAACCAGGTTTCTTTAGGACGAAGCGGGACAAGGATAAAAAAAAGAGACGATTGAGTTGTGATCTTGAACGAGAATGATCCACGGCACACCTCCCTTGCAACCGGGCCTGTTCCTAGCATCTAGACATCCACTCAACCTCCTTCTCGTCCTCATAGTAGAAAACCCTGCGAATATAAAAGGTGAAGCTATAATACGTAGACGGCGATTTTCTGTACTTACGGGTGTATACAAAAAAAAATCAAAGGAAGAGGGCATTTTTACAAAGAGTAGGTGCGAGGGCATGGTAAGAGGAGCCGAGGGCTAAGAATATCAAAAGAATGCAACAGAACAAAATTGCTAGAAATGAAAGAAAACGACAAGAGATAATGTTCCGTCGAAACGAGCCAAGTGATACGACGTGGATCTACCTCCGACCCCATCCTTGTTGAGCCCCCTCGCGCATCGTGAAACAGCCAACACGAGACGACACAAAAAGGTAAAACGGAGTCACTTTGCAGTAGAAATGGAGAAGTGCACAGGAGAACATGCTTATACATGGCCAAAGTCTAAAAGGAAAAGGAGTCTATGGGGTCTGGTGAGACTTTGAGACAATGATACAAATGGAAGCGAATGCAACCCTGTCGCCAGGATGATGCAATGCCAATTCTGGCTGTTTATAAGAAGATGATCGTCTCCCTGCGATTCTTCATTTTTTGTTCTGCTCATCAGCACCACTCGTTTCTTCACTTCCTCACTTCTCTCTTCACCACACTCTTTACTTTTCCCCCGGTGGGTTCCATTCTTTATCATCGTTGACCGATTGTCTTCTATATTTTATTTTAAATATTTTTCATCTACATTTTTTTTTTTAAAAAAAAACCCTTCCCACCACTTCCTCTACCGCCATCATGCGTTTCTCTGTTGCCATTGCCTGTGCCGCTGCCGGCCTCGCCACTGCCGCCCCCCTGTCCCAGAACGACGCCCAGAAGCGCGCCTCGGACCTCTGCTTCGTCGTCGGCAGTACCACACTGCCCGCCGAGACCCTCAATGCCGCCGAGGCCCTCGCCGACACCATCACGTGCTCGTCTACAACCACCATTGCCAACATCCCCGACGTCACGGCCGGCAACGTCTCCTTCTCGGACATCAACTTTGCTGACAGCGACGAGTCCACCCTCGCGTTTGCCCTCAGTGAGTTTGCCACGACGAGCCCGCTCGCCGACAACAACCTGGCCGACTTCCAGAACAAGCTTGACGTCTACGTTGCCACCGAGGCCGGCCTTCGCTCGGTCTCCGGCTCGCTCGCCATCAAGGTGCCCAAGTTCTTCCTGTCCTTCCAGGTCTCGCGTATCCAGACCGCCCAGGGCAACCCTCCCGCTGCTGCCGGCTCGACCGTCGAGCACCTGCTCGGCAAGGTCCTGAACAACGCCGCCGGCCAGTCGCAGACCCTGCTCGACCAGGTCACTGCCCTGAGCAAGATCACTGCTTAAGCGCTTGGTCGCAGCGACTAGCACTTGCATATCTATAGGTTAACCAAAATAATAAAAACACGAGTGCTGAACTTTTCTTTTCTTTTCTTGTGTCTACGTGAATGCAATATGCTTTATAGTTCTATGTTGTATTATGATATCTAGTAGCCCTCCCGCTGGCCTGGCTTGGCGGCGCCGGTGGCGGCACTCAGCTGCTGCGTCATCACCTCGCCCAGCGCACCGACATCGGTAATCACAGACACCATGTCGAATCCCTGTGCTGCGCGCTCAGCCGCCTGCTCGCCGTTGACACAGAAAATAGCCGCCTTCTTGCCATGCTTCTTGCACGCAGCCAGTGTGCTCTGGATGGCGGCCTCGTGCTCGGCACCGCCGCGCTCGACACCCATCTGCAGAGCAAGGTCAAAGGGGCCAATCAGCAGCACGTCCAGGCCGGGCACGGCCGCAATCGCGTCGACGTTGGCGACGCCCTGCTTCGACTCGATCTGCACGGCCACCAACAGATTATTGTCGGCGCTGTCGTCGTAGTCGGCGCCGGCTGCGACGCCAGGGAATGCGTGGATGGCGTACATGGGGCCGTAGCCGCGCGAGCCGCCCACGCCGCCGGTCTTGGACGGGTACTTGCTGAACTTGACAATCTTGGCGGCATCTTCGGCAGTGTGGCACATGGGGGTCAGCACACCGTGGGCGCCCGAGTCCAGAGCGCGCTTGATCATCCACTCCTCGGCCCAGGGGATGCGGATAATGGGGCTGGCGCCCTCAGACGCAATGGCGGACGCCAGTTCGTAGTAGTCCTTGTCGGAGATGAGACCGTGCTCGGCATCAATCAGTACCCACGAGAACTTGCCGGCGGCCGATGTGGCGGCGGACCGGAGGATGGTCCGGGCAACAGCTGAGCTTGGGAAGCTGTATAATTAGTACTTCAACTGTTTATGAATTGATGAGGGGAAAAGACACCCAAAAGAACTCACGTCAGCCAGAAGCCATAGGCAGTTTTTGAGCCCTCCTGGGCGGCTGTGATAGGAAGCTGAACAGGCATTTTGGCAATGGTATTCGATGAAAATCGGCGCGCTTGAATTTGCAAGAAGAATACCCAAAAGTCAAAAAGAAGGACCGGCCGGTTGCAAGCACTTGTATTTATTTGATTCTAATATTCTCTACCCGCTGGCACATAGAACCATGTAGTGACCGAAAACACCCCGCCTTGCACCATCGATGCGACCGGCTACCTGCCACCCTGCCAGACCAGATACAGAGTCCAGAATGAGGGGGAAAGGAAGAGTGGAAACGGTGCGGACACAGCGATTTCGGGATCTCGTAGCATTGCAAGCCGAGGAGTGCCTGGCAGTAGATAATGCGGAGAATGTGCGGAGCGCGGAGTACAAGCGACGATAGAGATGTATTTAGTCTTGCAATAGGCTAATGGCCAGGCCTCTAACAGCGACTAGCAGCGACTATGAGCCCATTCGAGCCTAAATGCATAGTTAGCCGACAGTTACCGATGGGGAAGGAGCGGTGGTTGTAAACCACACGAGTTTACAACTACACACAACTCTCTACATACATAGTAGTATACAGCCCCATAGCCCCACTATACTATTGACTTACTCGGAGGCTTTACTACCCCAGAATCACCTGGAGAATAGAGAGCCTGCGTAAAGATGAACCGAATGCGCCACTGAACCGACAGAGTTACAAATACCCGAGCCGACGGGTGGGTCCAAGCTTCGAGATGGAGTTTTGACTTTGCCGTGATCTCTGTCTAAACACACTGTTGTCGCGGTCTATCATGACCCTTCTTGCTGAAATGTTCACAGTTTGTGTCTATCAATATACTTCAACAAAATGGCTGAAGGCCCATGAAGGAGCTGAAAATGAGGCTGATTTCCAGGACATCTTTGCCGAGTATGCCAGAGCCGATGATGTCTGGTCGCCTGACTTTTTGTCCTCTGTGATAATCCAGACAACAAATGCGGCTTATGAGCTCGGAGCATCAGCGGGGGCTTCTCTCAAAGAACAGGGCGCGCAGTATGTACACGTGCAATATCTAAAAGCCAGCATCGAAACCGCCAACGTCCCCCCGTCAGGGCCGTACTTTCTGCGCGGAGGTGCGCTCCACAAGGCGTTCCGTCTGTATCCTGACACGGCCGGCGCGTTCGTTGTCGCCTGTCTCAACTGACGACAACTGCACGTATGGTTCTTGGATTGTTTCCCTTGAATCCTGCATATAGGTTGCTGACAAGTGCGGCTGTTCATTGCCAACAGTTACAAATCCCCCGACGTCTCTGCCTACGGCGAGGAGCATCCATCTGCACTCACTGTTGCCGTGACTTCGCGCCTTTACTTCAACAAGACAACAGAGAAGCCATACGCTGGACTCCGGTTGGCGGTGAAGGATATCATTGACCTGAAGGGCCTCAAGACCGGCGGCTCGTCGCTTGCGTACACAGCGTCGCACCCGCCCCGGTCCAACTCCTCCGAAACCGTGCAGCGGCTGATTGATCTCGGCTTTGTTATTGTTGGCAAGACCAAGACCACGCAGTTTGCCGATTCGGAGTGGCCGACATCTGACTGGGTGGATTACTATGCCCCGTTCAATCCTCGTGGAGACGGATACCTGACTACGAGTGGCAGCAGTGCTGGCAGCGCTGCGGCCGTCGCTTCGTATGACTGGCTGGACTTTACGCTTGGAACGGACAGTGAGTTTTCTTTTTCTTTCTTTTTCTTTCTTTTTCTCCTTACTATCCAAAGCTTGATTTAGCTGACTCTCAAAACACTAGCACTTGGAAGCATTCGCGCCCCAGCTGCAGCACAGGGAATCTATGGCATGCGTTCATCTCTTGGTGCAGCCAGTTTCAGTGGCATTATCCCATACAGCCCGTAAGCCCTCGTGTCTCTCATTCCCCTTGACCTAGCTCCTGGTGCTTGCATTCGATCATGTCTCTGACCCGTGATAGCAAATTTGACACCATTGGCGGCTTCGCCAGAACCGCGGCAGAGTTTCAAGTACTGGCCAATGCCCTCTACCACAAACCTTCTGATCCCAAGGTTCCCTTTAAGGCATAGTTCCCAGCCCTTCTGTTTTTGCATTTGGGTCATTGTTTCCCCAAATCGCGAGTTATGCATTGTCCTCTAACCGTATAGAAACCAAGACAGCTTCTCTACCCGACAGACTATTGGCCCGTAAAGGATGCCGCAAGCCAGGAGGTTTTTGATGCTTATATCAGCCGCCTAGAGGCTCTGCTCGGCATTAAGCGAACTCCCGTCGATCTTGGAAGCCTATGGTTGAAAACTAACCCGGAGGGCGTCGACACGCCCTTGGACGAGTACTTTTGCCATGTGTTTGAGTGGGCTGCCAATCCAGACCAGTGGACCGGGTTCCTCAAAGACTTTGTTGAGAGCTACGAAGCTACACAAGGCAAGCCACCCGTGCTGAACCCCCAAGTCAGATTCAAAAGGTAAGCTCATCTGCTCTTGTGTTCTTTTTCTCGCAGAATGGCTCGTGTCCTGTAGCTAATACCCCCCTTTCCCCTGGTGCAGGGACTATCTCCCCACCATGACGTCGGAGCAGCAAGCCGAGGCCGTTCGCCTCCTCGGGGTGTACAAGCAGTGGTTTTACAGCCACGTCATCCCTCTTGATGACACAGGACGGTCGGACACAATCATCGTGCTGCCTTGGACTACCGGCGAGCTTGACTATCGCGACAAATACCGCGATGGGCCGCAGCAGTTCACGGGTATCGGCTTCTTCTTCTACAATGTCGGCCCTTATGCAGAGGCCCCAGAAATTATCATTCCCGGTGCGTTTACAAACTCTCTCCCTTCTACCCTCATCCCCTATACTTTTCGGAAAGAAAATTAACAGAACTGCAGTTGGAACGACTCCGTATGTGTCCAAGTACACCAACAAGACGGAACAGCTGCCAGCTGCGCTAGGCATTGTCGGCTACAAGGGAAGCGACATCGTGCTGACAGATCTAGCCGCGGCGCTCGAATATGGGGGGGGCATGGCTAAAAATACTCGGGGACAATAGATACAGAACTCAGACTAGCAGCACGGTTTACTCTGTAGGCTTTGTAGGATCTGCTGGTGTCGGGAAAGGGTGGAAAAGGAAATAGCAGTGTGTTGGTACATGGTGTCAATCTTACTTTGGTGAGTAGGCAATATACAGTACTCTTAGTAAAATACAGCTTATCGTAGCCAATATAAGCACGGGGACTGAGCATGGTAGTCCATGGTCAAGGAGCTACGTAGTTACTGCGTAGGTGTGTAGTGCCAACATTAAGCACGCACGACAGTGTTAATATATATGATTAAAGCCTTCAGGTTCATCTCGACCAGGCCTCAGTATCATCCTCGTCTACATCTTAGCCTTCATAGACCCGTAGTCGCAGAGTTACAGATTGGACGCCTGGCCCGACCAGCCAGCCTACATATCCCGCCCCTTGGATAGGTGGTGTGTTGGTTGGTTAGGTAGATTGCAGGACAGTACGCACTCGTCCTCGATATGTAGATGTAGATGTTTGGAGGTTTAATAGTCAGTATTATAATCAGAAAATAATGTTTTAGAAATATATTATAAATATATAATTAATTAAACTATTAATAAAAAAATGAAGCAAAAAGAAGTGCGGATAAATCAAAATAAGATTCATATTATTAGGGTTACTGACGCGAGCTAAAACCCGACATTCCATTCTATTTGAAATTACCATCACGAACAAAAAATGCTATATAATTCAGCAACTACTACAAGTCAGTGGAAGCTTGCAAAGGGAGTGAATACTAGGTGCTTAGTAGAGAGAGTTCGCGATAGTGGCTTACAGTGTGGAGACACAGTACAAATAAACAGAGCATACTTTATACTGTGTACACAAGGTACATGTGAACCTTATCGATAAGGAAAGTTTGAACGGCAGAAAAAAAGTTGGCGATCGCTGAAAAAAGCTTCAAGCAGGAACCAGGCGCTGCATAGTACCCGTCGACAGCCACCACGAACCCGGCCACGACACACACGACAGATCTCGACAACCCAACCCCTATCCTTCCATACATGAACTGATCCCATAAATCAATTCTTTCAAGAGGTCATCATGCCGCACTCCGACAATGGTGCGCCGCTGGTCAAGCGCCAGAAGCTGACCACCGTCGGCACCGCTGCCGCACCGCCACAGGCCTCTGCTATGGCTACCGGCTCCAACATCTTTGCTCCTTTCAGAGTGAGTTCACTGGATCAATTGTTTGTTCTACCTTGACACATTCGCAATACTGACAGACAGACCGTCGGCCTCGTGTCCCCTACCGGCGTCCCCTTCACATCCGTCCCCCTCGGCAAGACCTCGTTCCAGATCACCACATCCGTCGGCCGCTGCCTGCAGACCTACGACCTGAAGCGCGGTCTGCACCTCGTCTTCGTCACGCGCCCTCAGACCCCGCGCGACATTACCGCCACCTACGCATGGAAGCAGAAGGTGTTTGCCGCCTGGGGCGGTGGTGAAGTTGCCAATGACGACACCATTGAGGAGGAGAACGAAGAGACCGACGAGACCGACGACTCCGACGCGTCTGCGCCTCCGCCCAACCGCACCCAGGGCGTCTGGGTCTACAAGAGAGGCCGCAAGGTCGGCGAGCTGCCCATTCCGCGCGACTTGCGCGAGCCCATCCGCCAGATTATCGTCTTTGGTGCCTGGATCATCGGCCTCGCAACCACCCGCATCGAGGTCTGGAAGCAGGCCACCTCTGAGCACTACACCACTCTCCAGCCCACCGTGTCTTTGACTCCCGGCGGCCACCACCTGACCGGCGGCATGTGCACAATGCCCACATTCCTCAACAAGCTGTTTGTCGGCCGCGCCGATGGCTGGGTCGAGATCTGGAACGTGTCGTCGGGCAAGCTCGTCTACACCATTGTGCCTCCCAAGACCGAGCAGAGCCCTGGCGGTGTCACCTGCCTCGAGCCCACGCCCGCCATGGGTCTGCTGGCTATTGCCTACTCGGCCGGCCCCCTCGTCATCCACGACGTCCTCCGTGACCAGCCTCTTATCTACGTCGAGGCGGGTACTCCTGGTGTCGGTTTTGGCGACGACAACGAGCAGGGCGACTGTGTCGCACCAGTCACAAGCATCTCGTTCCGCACAGACGGCCGCGGTGCTGGCCAGGACGGCCGTGCCGAGGGTGTCATGGCCACGGCCACCACCGCCAGCGGTGATGTCACCTTTTGGGACCTCAACAAAGGCGGCCGCATCATGGGCGTCCTGCGCAGCGCGCACAACCCCCCCTTCAAGCCTGTCGCCGCCAACGACATGGCATCCAGCTCGGCTCTCACATCCAAGGTCAGCAAGGCCGTCGAGCAGTCGTCGGCGCAGCGCGGCCGCAACAACATTCGCGGCGAGGTCTGCGGCGGTATCAGCCGCATCCAGTTCCTGCCCGGCCAGCCCGTAATCATGACTAGCGGTCTTGACAACTCGCTGCGCTCGTGGATCTTTGACGAGACTCCCTTCTCGCCCGTGCCGCGTATCCTGCACACGCGCAGCGGCCATGCCGCGCCCGTCAACTGCCTCGAGTTCCTGCCGTCCGACTTTGACGGCGCCGACAGCGGCAACAAGTGGCTGCTGTCCGGTGGCCTCGACCGCAGTCTGTGGGGCTGGTCTCTGCGCCGTGATGGCCAGAGCGCTGAGCTGTCACAGGGCAACGTGCGCAAGCGTGCCAAGCAGATGGGTATTCTGTCGTCGTCGGCTCTGCGCAACGGCAGCGCCACTCTGCTCGAGGACCTCAAGGCACCCCCAATCACATGCATTGCCTCGTCGCTCAACCGCGATGGTGGCATGGGTGCTCTGCCCGGCAAGCCGCCGCAGTGGCTGCGCATGGGCCCCAACGGCACGACCGACACCAAGCACAAGACGCGCGCCGGCGACAACCCGCGCCCCCAAGACACCGAGTCGTCGGGCATGACGGGCTGGGAGAGTGTTGTGACTGCACACTACGGCGACGCTTTTGCCCGTACATGGTTCTGGGGCCGCAAGCGTGCTGGCCGCTGGGCGTTCTCGACTGGCGACAACGGGCTGGTGTCGACCGTGGCCATGAGCCCTTGCGGCAGCTTTGCCCTCGTTGGTTCGGCTGGCGGTGCCGTTGACATGTACAACCTGCAGTCGGGCATCCACCGCCAGCGCTTCCCCTCCAAGCTGACTCCCGCCCAGGCGCGCCAGCTCAAGGTCCAGCAGCAGCTGCGCCAGGCCGACGCTGTCACCCAGCTGCAGTCTACCGCCACCATGGGTTCCAACACTACAACAGCGGGCGGCAAGTTTACCGGCTTCATGAGCCCTGGTGCTGGCAAGCACACTGCCGCCGTGACGGGCATTATTGTCGACAACCTCAACAGCATAGTCGTGACGTGCTCGCTCGACGGCACCATCAAGTTCTGGGATTTCCTGACGGGCCACCTGGTGAGCCAGATTGGCGGCCGCGAGGACAAGGCCTGGGGCGGTGTGCCCATCACGTCGTGCAAATACCATTCTGCCAACGACCTGCTGGCCTTTGCCTGCGCCGACAACACCATCCGCGTCGTGGATATGATCACCAAGAAGGTCATCCGTATCTTCCGCGCCGGCTCCGAGTCTGCTGCCGCATCCGCCGTTGCTTCCATCAACGACCTCTGCTTCTCGAACGATGGCCGCTGGATCGTGGCCGTGACTCAGCATGATGCGCGCATGCGCGTCTGGGACCTGCCGACGAGCCATCTGATTGACTCGGTCAAGCTCGACCGCCCTGGCCGTGCTGTCGCCTTTTCCGGCAGCGGCGAGTACCTGGCCGTGGCGCCCGATGGTGCGCTCGGTGTGCACCTGTGGACCAACAAGACGCTGTTCAAGCACGTGCCCACGCGTCCTGTTGTCGAGTCGGACGAGCCTGCTACTACTTCTTCCACCTCTACAAAGACCAAGAAGGCTATCGCACCTACAGTGTCTGGCGAGGGCGGTACCAACCTGCTGGAGGCTGCGTTCGAGGACGACAAGAGCGACGAGAGTGAGGGTGAGGACATTGCCCCCGCTGCCCAGATGGACCAGCTGAGCTCCGACATGACGACTCTGTCGCTCGTGCCCAAGGCCCGCTGGCAGACGCTCCTGCACCTGGACCTGATCAAGCAGCGCAACCGCCCCAAGGAGGCACCCAAGGCACCCGAGAAGGCGCCCTTCTTCCTCGGCACCATTGCCTCGGGCGATGCCGAGGAGGCCGCTCTGGCCAAGGCCAACCGGGACAAGGCCCTGGCAAAGGCAGACCTCGCCTCGTCTTCTGCTACAAACTCAGCCCCCAGCTCTGGCCCCGACGGCCGCTCGCGCATGCTGGCCCTCGACCTCACGCGCGCCCAGCAGGCCCTCACCCAGAAGCTCCACCGCGGTCCCAACGACAACTACGCGTCCTTTGTCGACCACCTCAAGAAGCTGCCGGCCGCCCAGGCCGACATGGAGCTGCGCTCGCTGGCGCCCGAGGACGGCGAGCTGGCCCTGTTTGTGCGTGCCATGACGAGCCGTCTGCGCGCGCGCCGCGACTACGAGCTGGTGCAGGCCTGGATGACCGTGTTCCTCAAGATTCACGGCAGCGTTGCCGCCGCATCGAGCGAGGATGAGTCTCCGGACACGCTGGACGAGTTTGCCGCGGCTCTGGCCGAGTGGCGGCAGGTGCAGGACCAGGAGCGCAGCCGCCTGGATGCGCTTGTTGGATATTGTGGCGGTGTTGTTGGTTTCTTGCGGAACCCGAGAACATAGAAAAGTATTTACTCTGTCTCTTTTTCTATCTACATTATGGCAATTCTGTATAGTTTTTTTTTCTTTTTCTCTCTTGATTGTTTTGATACTGCATTTGTAGATACTGGCGCACTGGCATTTCATTTTGCAAATATATTTGATTTCTTTCCATCATCGCTCTTCACGTCTTAGCGGATTACATTGTTGATACTTGTCTCATCTGGGGAGAACCGTGCCTACATCTGTATGCATCACTCGCTGGTGTGTAGAGACACGATGCACGTATCTGGACTGCCGCAGCAGGACGTCTCGACACCAGCGGCACTTGCGCCCAAGCCGGCTGTGCGGCTCCGATGCATAGTGGCAAGCTCATACGAAGCAGTGTGATACAACTGGGCCTGCTCGCCACATCCGCATTGGCCTCTTAATCTATAGTATCAAAAAGATCAGCTTCATCAAGTGATATAAAATAATATAAAGATGCCAAACGATATTGCTATATCGGCAGTCTTATGGACGTCCATCTTGTTGCCAGTGGCGAGTCGGCCCGAGGAGGTCGTCTGATAGCAGAAGAAGCGTCAACAAGACCTGATTCAGCTTGGCTCGGATGTTTGATAATTATTTTCATAGCAGTTTTGCCTCGCGGGTAAATACTCTGGCCAAGGCAGAAGGTCTGAAAGCAAAGGTTGAAACTGATGTTGTCTCGACGGATATAGGCCGGATTGGTTTGTTGTGATAAAGTGCATGGCAAAGTCGAAGTAGCGCAGATGCAGAGGTCGAGAACTTGGAGAGAGGTCGACGAGGCCTGACCGCTGCTCCTGATGGTCGATGCACCATGGCATCTCATGTCAAAAGGGGACTCTGGTGTGACGAAAGATCTTGATCTGCCAGGGCGATAGGGTGGCGAGGCTTGTGCACCGAATGGGTGTTCCGGGCGAGGTCATGTTGTGTTGGTTTACTGTTGACATGTCCTTCCGAGACGGTGCGTGCTGTATCTTGTGGTCTACCACGGCCTCGTATAGCTCGATCTTGGCTGCTGGTGTTTTCGAGCGTCGTATGGATTCGGAGACGCTTGATGACGGACATTCTCACTCTTATATCTACAGTCTACAGAGGACGGTTCGTCGATTGTTTGTCTTCTCTGTGCCTTTTCGTACCGATTTTGCCATTTTTGCTATACGATGAATATCCGCCCGTAGAGTAAAGGCAGAAGAGAGGCAGAGTCAAGGCAGAATATGCAAGGCAGAGATATGAGCTAGACAGAGTGAGGCAAAAAAGCCGGCTGAGATCGAGGCAAATGTAATTAGCAGCCATATCGTCCTCAGGGCCGTCCTCAGGGCGTGTGTTCTGGCCATTGTCATCACGGAATCCTGTTATCTACACTCTAGACAAAACAGAACACCCAACACATCACACAAGTCAACGACGGCAAGATGGTGGAAACGGCTGCTATTCAGTCTGACACGTATAAGAAGCAAACACTAATAACAGCTAGCAGAATCAAAGTGCATGATCAAGAGGGATGCCGTGCATGAGGGAGAGACAGCAGGAGGACGACGGCATATACTTTGTTGTAGTTTGGCCAATGTCCTCTTGATTATATAACATGAAGTACCACAAATGCCAACTGTTTAGACTTGGATGCATGATACCGTCTGCATAGGACATGGCCATGCATCCGGTATCCGTATCATTGATGTCACCCATGCTTCCAAAACCTTCTTCAACATGGCTGTACCATGGTTGATTTGAGGTGATACTGCTTCTAGAACGTTTAGGAAGGAAAACCCTCGAGGGAACATCACGAGAACAAACTGATGCATCTAGAAACCAAGGCCCCCTGACCATGTCAAAATCATGCAGGTCAGGCAAGGTCTCGGGGTATTACTGCTCACAGACTTCCGAGACTCCCATGCAGCATAGTTCGAGAGGACAACATAACGACGCAACGACGATCTGAACAGGCCCAGGGTCGGAGGTGAGAAGGCAGCAGACAGTAAGACACGTCCAGACATAGGATGACCGCGGGATGACCTGGACGGTCAGTGTCAGTCACTGTGTTAACAAAAGGCTTCAAACACTCGGACGGTCCGTATGGTCTCAAACGCGCGAACTATAAAGCAGCTGTTAAAGCTGGCTCGTCTGAATGCAACGAGGTGATTACAGGACCGCAGACTTGTAAACACTGAATCGAGAAAAGAATGGCAGACACGACACGGGCCGGTTCGAATGGGACACAGCAACCAGTGGGCAGATCGAATGGATGTGCAATGCGTCTTCTTCCATTTTTGCTTCTATTGATCTCCTCTCTTCTTGACACTGCAGAGTTTCCCTCGGTTCGTCTGTGCGACGACCTCGCCGGATGTGTTACATTTGATGGAGTCATGCACGATGATCCAGAGGGACGATGAGGGTGAGATGTGAGGATGACATAAAGAGATACAATGGAGGGTGTAAGAATGACACCTTGACAAGCACAAGCACGTCCGGACATACGGCAGCTGCAGTCTGCATCTTTCAGAGCCAGGCCATCCGTGTGCAGTCTTGTGCAGATACAGAGATTATATAAGCAATGACTATACTAGATAGACAACGAGTCTCCAACCGCCAACGTGACGGAATCAACCCTCTTATCTTGGAGTATGGTTCGGCAGTCACTCAAACATATACCTGGGGGTGTCTTTATCGCCCAAAGGTGGTTCGGTTGTCAACCTTAATAGCTAGTATTAGCAGCCGCCCATGTCAAACCCCCTGGGGATGTGCAAAACAGACGACCACACAGACAGATGTAGATGTATAGACGGAGACAGAGGCATAGTTGACAAAGAAAAGATAGCGTCGACAACAGACGAGACGACAGTTTTCGACTTTCGTAGAATTTTGAGTCTGAAGACGGGGTTCCTCAGGTGCACAACTCCGGCTTCTTAGGTAGTATTCTGACTGCCGTGCATGGCCACGTGTGGCCAGGCCTGAACGAATACTACGGAATGGCCTGTTACGGGATATAGCAGCTATCATGCAGCTTTCCGCGGCTTTGATTAACGATATAAAGTTGCAGCTCAGGTGTTCTTACTCTTCAAGGAGCTTTTACACTGAGTGGCAGGTGGCGATGACAACTAATAGTATGTAAATGCAAGACAAGCAAGAGCTACTTCCCCAGATTCCTGACCTTGAGCTAAAATATAGAAAAAGCAAGGGTCCAGTACCCGTAGAATTCTGCTGGGACCACAGGTTTGCACAAATCTGACTGTGCAAGTGCCGTCCGGGGTCGCGTCGATCAGTTTAGTGGTCTCGATCTCAACAGCAAGATGATGAGAAAATGAGATTGGAGTGCACAACTAAAGCATGAAAAAGCATAAAGGCATAAAAGCAGAAAAGACATCAAATAACTCAGAACTATTAGTACATATGATTGCATACTCTAAAGTATATGCAATTGGAGACACAACGTAGTGGAATAGAAAGGAATTAAAGCTTCGACATCTCGAGATACAATATCAAGTCTTGGCGTCACGCAACGGGTTTGATCATCACGCCCACCACAAAAGACGATATATACGACATTGAATGAATTAGACACCGGTATCTTTTGTCGAGAGCTATACAAGGACCTGGATCGACCTTGTAGAGTCTGGGGTAACGGCACTTGCCCTTGACAGCATCATGGCGACAGCCATAGTCGATAATCATGGCAAGGAGAGACATTCCCGAAACGTAGATCACGTTAGAACCAAGGGGTGATGTGATATCAGACTGGAGATTGAGTGAGAGGTACCTTGTAGTAGGAGTTTAGGGCAGCCAGGCGACTAATATTTTCTTGATGAATTACTCCGAGAAAACACGGCCCCGAGCTGTTTATTGTCCTTGCAGCAAGACATATTAATTAATACTACTAAGTATAAATCACTGTATGATGGATACAATGCTACACGGGAGCAACATCTCCGAGGCACAGCTTTCTGGGCCTTGCCTGTCTCGCATGATTCTAGCAATCGAGGGTACAACGCAATGAAAGAGAATGAAGGGAGTCAAGGAGACGGGGGAATGGAATAAGATGTACATTGAAAGGCAATATGGAAGCGATGCTGAATTAGCAGTGGGGCCCCTGAGTTTACAACAGCTATCATGTTTTCAATTGGTATGAAATGCAATACGGACGCATCATGTATATGTGCTGAACGATATTGCTACTGCATGTTTATATTTAAATTGTGCAGACTGCGCTCGGCTTATGATCAGCCCACCACTTATACCACATTTGTATTATGTCTCTTATAGGTGGTCTCGGTCCACGGCAGTGACGAAATATGAAAAGTGAAATAAAATGGAACAATGCAAGCGATAGGCGTATGCAGACACAGAGACACGGCGTACCCCAGACAGATCGCCCAAGGCGTGTGCATATGGCAGGGCATCGAGTGGACGCCCACTAACTGCACAAAAACATGCAGCAGGTGGGAGCCACATAGGTAATATGCGAAGCTTATTTGCTCTATTATCGATGCAGTCTGCAGTCTCTGGAGTCTCTAGTGTGCAGCCATGTGTCAGTTCGGCACCGAGTGTGCTAGATTAAAGTAGATTGCAGCACAGCGTGAAAACCAGAGTAGAGGCTGCAATCCACTTCGGGACCGTATACTAGACTATTACGGCATTGACTCGGATCTCAAGAGTAAGATTGCTGGCTGTAAGACTCGACGTGGCCGCTTTCAGCTCGTGCAAGGTTGGTTGTTCTAGAACAACTCTAACTTCCATGAACGACAGAGTGGCATTTGGTATCTGCAGCAATATCTGCAGCTGCAATGATATCAGTAGTCACAAGCGGAAAGCTTAGCGCCGCACTTCATACTCAGAGGCGATGTATAAGTCGCCATAATAAACATATTCCTGCTGACGGAGTCGGCCCTTTTGCTCAAAGATATCACTGTGATGACAGCTGCTGTCTCGGCCATCTGGCATACCCGAAGAGTCGGGCGCATAGCTTCTCTGGAGCTTTAACTGCGGTATTCGTTTTCAAGGCTGTTTTAAAAACGGAGGCCTGAGACCGGGTTTTGCACTTTGGCCAACAGGCACATATTGCATATCAGAACTAGCACAGCACAGAAAAACACAGAAAAGCATAGAAAATCCACACGGCCCTGCCGTTATTCCCACTGCTGGGCCTGGCCATCCTTCTTGAGCCACGCCCGTATGCCGAACTAATGTAAGGTATACTGTCAAGCTACGGGCAGAGATCTACAACCTACATTACATCTGCATGCTGCTGCAGACGTGGTTTGTTTTCGGCGTTAAGTAGTCTTGAGTACATTTTTTATCGGTGATTTTATGTATTTAACATTCTTTTAAGCCCCAAGACAGGCTCTAATACGTCTGCGTGTAGACTCGATGTGACACACGGGCAGGGGTCCGCGTTGCTCAAGCCCGATGCACATCTTTTCTTTTTCGTCATCTCATCTCCACGTAGCTACAATGTGACTGCGTCCCTGTAATGCAGTTTTATTGCTCACCTGTACGTGACTTAATGCATAGTCCGCCAGTCAGAATGAATCTTTTGGCTTCTCCGTATATCGACTGTAAGCATATATATCACATCTCATTGTTCGTGGCCCCCTGGAAAGACGGCCCAGATCCCGTCGTGTGGCTCTCGTGCCTCTCTGGTGCATCTACCACGTTGTAATGTACTGTCACGACCCTTTTGAGTGGCAACAGTACTTTCTAAGATACAGTGCCAGTGCTTTCTGAAATACAGCGCGGTCTTTCCTCCTCCAGATGCTGGTGCTCTTTGATATCAAGCCAGGCTGTCCATCTCACACATTCTCTTCGTCCACGCCAACTCACAAATTCTCAATATCTAGCTGCACGTATACAGTAGCAGGAAAATTGAAATACTTGGGGCCTCTGTATCACCGAAATTAGTTCTGATTTTCCTCTCAACTATCCAAAAAAAACATGTGTGTTTCTACGCGTTGTTGATAATAGGCAGAATGCATGTAGTGCAATTGGCCGAATCATGTTAGTCATTCAGCCACCAGCATGGCTTGAGAGGTGCCACAGACCCACTAGCCACGTGGAGAGAACATAGTGCAGATAGACTGAACACGCCAAAAGACTGCTATACGGACGGTACCGCAGCATTGACGTGCCGCCGCAAAGCCGCCGAGCAGATATTCCTCCAATAGAGTGTTTGGCTGTGCTTCTTTGTGCTTGCAACTTTGTATTGTTCACATATTTCCAATTCACTTGATAGAAATTCTCCTCGCTTTCGAGTCGCATGATTTTCGGCAACTTGTCTTGTCTGTCGTCCGTCGTCTGTCATCTGAATAGAGAGTAATTCCTACTCACTTCCCTTCAACCTTTTGGGACTCTTGCTCTCGAGTCTTCTCCAGCTCGACTCTTATTAACCGGACGCTAGGCCAAACCCGCACAAGTCTCTACAAAAATGACGCTTTACCCTGCCACCGGATAAATACGAATTGTTGTCAGTCCCAAGCGCCTCGGCTTTGCACGGTCAAAGTCGGTGAGTCCCTGCAACTCAAACTAATCACGACATTGGAGCTTCCTTGTTAGGGAATACCTTTGTAAATTGAAAGCCAAATTTGTATATAGTCGCAGTCGCTTGCCGGATTTATTCCGCTTCAAGTTTTGCAGAAAGAGTGTCAGCTGACACGTATGTGATGGCCGGTCGTGCCTTCCTTTGCTGGTGCTATTTCTGCTCTCGGCCGGTTGCAATTACTCCGTCGCACCTGCCGCTGCCAGCACTTGTACTTAGCATGCATATCGCGTGGCGTCTACTTCCCAAATCGGCAGTGTTTTCAGTGAGACAAAACTCTGCAGCCAACCTCCGAGCGAAATACGTCGTGTGTGTGCTTAAACCTCGCTGTGCTCTACAGAATACTCCTACTCTGGGGAGTGTCGGTCCGACGCCCGTTGGGGCATGGTCGGCTTTTGTTTGTGTGCTAGGGTTCTCCAATTTGGGGTGACCCCGTGAGGGGAAAAGATGGAGTACTCCATATTGTTGGGCTGGCGAGCTCGAATCCTCGAGTCCTGCTGGCGTCCTTGGTAGTGGTCTTGTGCTGGGGTGGATGCGGCAGTGAGCTGGTGTGTAAATTGATTAAGAGACGCGGATTTCGTTGGCATGTGTCAGTCTATGGAGTGGCAGGTGAACACGATTCATGTTAGCATCGGGGGTAATGGAGTCGAAATCAGAGAGTATCCAAAACAAAAGCCCAAGGAATACGAGCCAATGTGTATTTATGTGGAAATAGAACAAGACCTGATAATGTAGAGTCAGTAGAGTCAAAAAGGGAAAAGAATGCTTGGTGTTGCGATCGATGCTCCCGATTCGGTATGGATGGCATCGTTCCCGAGCCGTCCCAACAGCGTCGCATCTCTAGAGAATGAATAACCAGAACAATCAAGTAACCATGGAGAATTAAAACATATAGTCGGGCATTCGGGGTATCGAGCGGCCAAAAGGATCCAGAGAGTGCTGGGAAAGCCGAACGGGTCGACAACAGAGAGAGACGAAAAACGAAAAGGCCGAGAACAAAACAGGATCAAGCAAGTGTTTCCCCAGATTAGCACACGTGAGACTGTGACAGCAATGTACAGTAGCAATGTACTCTGTACCAGACTGCCAGACGACAGTATTAGCAGTATGACCGCCGCTTTGTCGCACTTATTACCGCCGTCTGGGAGTAGAATAAGGGTTGATCACTCCACTGCTGTATCTTAGTTCAGAGAAACTTCACTTGCACAACGAAGAATAGTCTCCCTGAAAGCACCACGCTCGATATGAAGCACACTGGTTGCATCTTGTTCTTGTTTGCGCCACTGCCTGCTGATTCGCCTCTGCATTGGCTGCCCTCCTGTTTCGTTTCATTACGTTCAGCCAGTTCTTTCATTAAAACTATATACGACAACACACACCTATGCATAGTGCTCGCCTGTATCTCGGCCGTTAATGCAGTCACTATTACACATCTGGATCTTTCGCTGGTATCGGCGATTGGCTGTACGCTGTCTATCAGCACCGTGTGTACTATTTCTCATCTCGTCACCCCCCTGCCAGTCACTAGCCACTGCATACGGAGTAGTGCTTTGCCGTCTCTTGTACATCGTATATTTAGAGTAGCTGCAACAACAATGCCGGCAAGTAAGATAAGGAGGAGAATCCGGGGGAGCTCTGCTCTGTCGTCTCCTTTCGTCTCCTGTCATATATGTCTCCTGTCATATGTCTTTTAGGACGGCTGGCTGTCTTCATTTCTCCTTTTATATTGCGCCTCTCATTTCTCCCTAACCTTATTCTTAACATCCTTGCTTTTATTCTCCGTAGCAACTTTCCTGCAATGGGCAGGTCGTTAAGCAAGTTCCGTTGGTCCATGGTTCGCCCCCGTGAAGAGCGAGACCTGTTTCATTAAACAGTTGACACAATTCGGCGGCCAAGACATGGGAAGATGCCGTCGTCGTGTGACGCCTGGAGATGTCTGTCCAGCCTTCTTGGTTTGGACAGGGACCTTGTACAGTATGCAATCCTATCCTCGCTCTACGGAGCACTCTTGTCCGATCTGATGTCCGGTACTCTTCCACCAACATGGTACTACGGCCTCTCACCACCCCAGTCTGGCAGTCTGTCTTCAGGCCTGTCTGCCCACACAGTGCAGGATCTAGTAAAATAAAGAAACCAACTAGCACAGCTAATGTATCTACCTCGCTTGCCGGTCTTTCACGCTCAACTATTTGGTGCTAAATATGCGTCTGTCGACTTAAAGAATAGTGTATCCACTCGTATTGGCAAGTTGAAAAACAGCAGCCTACTCGTCAGGAATGCCCGATGAATGGCAATGTTGCCCCGGAGGAAAGACGAGCAGCCAGTTCGAGAACAGAAGCTGGAGAGAGGAAGATGGAGAGGACGGATCACCCAACCCCGCCATAACTTGTCAATATGAGAGCTCAATGTGCGAGAAGAAAAGAGTACACTCGGAAATCAAATCGCATGGGAATAATCTGCACGGATACTAGAAAACATTAATAAAGATGGAAGCAAGACTCGCCGGCATCGTCATTATGGAACGATCACGGGCCAGACGTAATATATCACAACTTCTACAAGATAAAATAGAAACAACAGTTATGCCAAGACAACATATCTCGTGGTCTGCACCGGGGAGAAGACGGGGACAGGGAATGAATGGAGTCAGTCGTGGGCGTGTGAAAAGTTAAAATTCTTTGCTTTCTGTCACTGTATTTTTCAATTTCGCCATTCTCGCTATTCTCTCTATTCCCTATGTTTCCTACCTCGACCACATAGCCATCCTTCCGCTCACTTTACTCTAGATTGCCATCTTTCCCCTCTGCCACTATCGTCTTCATATCGTGCCGTCTGGTCCACAGCTCAACTCGGTGATCTTCTCTTTCATCTCGTTCTTGTCTCTACACTCTACCCCTACCTCTTTCATACCCATACCCGTACCCATACCGTACTCACACTTCACACCCGTATTGTCTACCCTGACACGCCATCGCATCCTCTTCTCCTGTCTTCCAGCGCCATGCCTTGCACTTGACTTTGGGGTGTATCGCCACTTTCTTTCTTCCTCTCTTAACTTTGACTTATCCCATCTACTCTTCTCCTCTCCTCGCATATCCTCCCTTTCTATATGTGCCTGTTATATGCATCTCCTTGCCGTCGCCGCTGCTAGACTGCTTGAAGACAACCGGTAGACATTCTAGAAGTCAAACTTCTTCCCCCGACAAACACGACACTTTTACAATAAAAAAATACAAAACAGCTTCAGCCAAACCCATACACGACCACAAGTAGGACCCCTTCACTTCTGGTCAAGTCTCTGGGATGAAGAAGGGGGAGGCACCGCAGACAATAGAACGCCACTACCTCGACCACCACCACCGCAACACTCAAAACAACAACGCTCAACCCAATATACTCCGGGGGTATGCAACTCCACGAAGCTCGATATTGTCCCGCCTCCTTGAGTACATACACAGACTCCCAGTCTCAGTCTCGTCCATCACTTCAGTCTTGTTCACTCCAGCTTTGATCACCCTCGCCCCATCTCGACCACTCTAAACTCGACCACTCTACAGGACTATATCAGCTCGTCTATTACTCTGCTCCTTTGCTCCTCCGTCCCAGTCTTGTGGCTTTTTGGTTCATCTATTACCTTGCTCACCTTAGTCGAGCTCGGTCTTGATTCTAAATTTCAATCCGTCAACTTGCTTGGTTTGATTCTTCGCCGACTCACCAAATCTATATTTACCACTACGACCCCAGTCCTCGTCTCAATCTCGACTCATCTCAACTACAGCTTCTTCCTTCTCACCCACTTCATCTACCTCGTCTTCATCTTCACTCACACTCGTTAGTACACTCGTTTGAACTCTGGGATTCAACCTCAGTTACCTTGTTTCTTTATCCCCCATACTCTTACTCACCACCAACAACCACCAGGCCTACACAATGTTGTCAAATCCTCTCCACCGCTTCTCGCCCTACCACAACATTCCCACCACCCCTCTGCTCTCAAACACGCACGTTCCGACCTCCCACATGCACAACGCCGGTATGGACGCTTTAACGCAGGGCTCGCACTATGCCCTCCAGCAGCTGCAGCAGCACGTCGGTGTGAACAGCCAACTCGGCAACCCCCATCTCGCGCGCCCAGGACAACACCACATGCAACATCCTCATCAACACATGCAGCACCACCAGGCCAAGCACCGCCAAGGGCCGTACGGCGCGCGCAGCAGCAGTGCAGCAGGCCCCATACGGCGGCGAATCAGCCGCGCTTGCGATCAGTGCAACCAGCTGCGCACAAAGTGTGATGGCCAGCACCCTTGCGCTCACTGCATCGGTATGGAGATCTGACAAAGACTTCATTTATACGGAAATATACTAACTACTACCAGAGTTTGGTCTCGGTTGCGAATACATTCGGGAACGCAAGAAGCGCGGCAAGGCATCACGCAAAGACTTGGCACAGCAGGCGGCAGCCCACGCGGCGGCCGCTCAGGGCGGCTCCAACAACAGCGGTGACGGTGGCGACGACGACCAGGGCGATAGCAAATCGAGCATGCTGGTGGGCAGCAACGGCAGAAGCAGCACAGCCGACGGCAGCCAGAATGGCGGCAATGTCAGCGACAGCGAAAAGATGATGAATGAGCTTGTTGAGGACGCCATGCAGCGCAGCCAGCGCACAGGGAGCATGGATAGTCTTGGTGACATGACCAGCGACATGAGCAGTGTGCACCAGCAGCACCAGCACCAGCAGTTCTTGGATCATCATCTCGACACATCAGCCGGCATTGACCTCAACGGCTATGCCGCAGCAGCAGCCGTCATGCACAACCCGTACGAGCGCCAGCCCTCGCACCCGATGATGGGCGGCACTCCCCACACGCCCTATGGCCAGTCCAGCTACCCGGATCCACCCTACGGCTCTCTCCAGGCACACAGCCCGACCGGTTATTCGAGCAACGGCGGCGGTTTCCGCCTGGCCGCCAGCCCAATGGCGGCCTACCACACAATCGCAGGCGCAGGCGAGCCTGCATCCCCACCCTGGATGTCCTCGCCGCCGCCACAGCAGCAGCAGCAACTCACTCCTCCACAACTGCAACACGAGCAAGCTCAGCGCACTCAGTACCACAACCCCCAAAACATGAGCGCTGCTGCTGCTGCGGCCGCGGCTGCCGCACACATGAATAGCTTCAGCGGCATGGCCATGCACAACCTGCACCCGGCCATGCACCCGGCTCTTACCGCAGTCGGTGCCAGCAGCCTTTCGCCCACAGCCGCTGCTGCGCCCTCCTCGACTGCCGGCACCGCGATGCCCAGCAGCTATAACCCAGCACAGCTGCGGTACCCCGTTCTGGAACCCATCATCCCACACCTCGCCACCATCATCCCCCTTTCGCTTGCGTGCGACCTCATCGATCTCTACTTTAGCAGCTCTTCGTCCGCACAAATGCACCCCATGTCGCCCTATGTGCTGGGCTTCGTCTTCCGCAAGCGCTCATTCTTGCATCCCACCAAGCCGCGTACCTGCCAACCGGCCCTGCTGGCTAGCATGCTCTGGGTCGCCGCCCAGACGAGCGATGCACCCTTTATCGCCAGTGTACCGGCCGCGCGCGGCAAGATCTGCCAGAAGCTGCTGGAGCTGACTGTCAGCCTACTAAAGCCGCTAATCCATACTCTGCCGGCACCCTCGTCACCTCCTCAGAATGGCGGCGATGATCAGCAGCCAGCGAAGCAGCATCCACAGAGCCCTGTCTTTGATGGCGTGACCGGTCTCGGCGGGCTGGGTATGATGTCTGATTCCATCAGCATGGAGGCCGCCCTCGCCCAGGCCGCCGCAGCAGCTGTTGTCGAGGACGCCAACATTTCGTCAATGCCGTCAGGCGACGGCGTCAACCCCGGCGGCGTCAACCCGATGGGCGGCAGCAGTGCCGGCAGCAACAGGGGCGCATTTGGTGCAGCCGGCACCATCGACGACGTCGTAACTTATATGCACCTAGCGACGGTAGTGTCTGCGAGCGAATACAAGGGCGCCAGTCTGCGCTGGTGGAACGCGGCATGGTGTCTGGCTCGCGAGCTGAAGCTGGGCCGCGAAGTCCATGTCCATGGCTCTGGTATCCGTCAATCCCAAGAGCTTGTCGAGGGCGACGGTCTGGTTGATGGTCTTGACCTTGATTCCGAAAAGGGTGTGCAAATGTCCGAAGAAGAGCGCGAAGAGAGGCGCCGCATTTGGTGGCTTGTGTACATGGTCGATCGCCACCTAGCCCTGTGCTACAACCGCCCTCTCTTTCTGCTGGATCTCGAGTGCGACGACCTCATGCGGCCCATGGATGACACAGCCTGGCAGAATGGCGATTTTATCGACGGCAATGCTAAAGCCAAGCAGTCCGACGCCGTGATTGGTGGCGAGAACGGCAATGTCAATCTCGACACAGCGGCCAACGTAACGGCTGCATTCGACTCGATTCTGCGCAGCGGCCCCTCGTACGAGTGCAGCGGCCATAACATCTTTGGCTACTTCTTGCCGCTTATGACCATTCTCGGCGAGATTGTCGACCTGCACCATGCGCGCAACCACCCGCGCTTCGGACTCGGCTGTGGCTTCCGCTCATCTCAAGAATGGGACGCTCAGATCTCCGAGATTACGCACCACCTTGCCATCTACGAGCAGAGCCTCAAGGCGTTTGAGCAGCGCACACTGAGCCCTGCAGCGCTAATCGCATCAAATGAAGTGTCAGCTGCCGCGGCCGCAGCAGCCGCTGCTGCTACTACGGATGCCAGCAACCATGTCGCGATGGGCGCCGACGGCCACAGCCAAAACCAAAGCAGAGCTGCCTCGGCTCCACACGATGTCGGAACACCGTCGCACTCGGTGCACTCGGTACATTCTGTGCATTCCATGCCGGCCATGCCAATGCCCACCATGTCGGCAATGCCTAGCATGCCTGCTCTACCAACTATGCCCGCCATGCCCGCACGCATGACAGAGCTCGACATCCAGACCCGCATCGTTACGGCCTACGGTACCCACGTCATGCATGTCCTGCACATCCTTCTGGCCGGGAAATGGGACCCCGTCAACCTACTCGACGATAATGACCTATGGATCAGCTCGCAAGGGTTTATCACGGCTACGGGCCATGCCGTATCGGCCGCCGAGGCCATCTCGGAGATCCTCGACTATGACCCGGGCCTGGAGTTTATGCCCTTCTTCTTTGGCATCTACCTTTTGCAAGGCTCCTTTTTGCTGTTGTTGATAGCCGACAAGCTGCAGCTTGAGGCCAGCAACAGCGTCGTGCGCGCATGCGAGACGATTATCCGCGCGCACGAGGCGTGTGTGGTGACACTCAACACGGAGTACCAGCGCAACTTTTCGCGCGTCATGCGGTCGGCCCTGGCGCAGGCGCGCGGCCGCGTTCCGGAAGATCTAGGCGAGCAGCACATGCGGCGGCGCGAGCTTCTGTCGCTGTATCGCTGGACCGGCGACGGTACTGGCCTTGCTTTATAGTTCTTTTTCATTTGTACTTTCACTTTTTACCGCTCTCTTACACAGTACCTCACGCACTCACGCTTTCTCATGTCTTATGTATAGGTGTTCTGGACCACGGAAAAAAACAATGTCTCACGCGGCGCTCTGCCTTTACTTTTTGGCTTTTTTTTTGTTATTTTTTTGTTTGTTTTTTTGTTGGGGTTTTGTAAGTTTTCAGGGTTCCTTGGATGAAGTCGGAGTTGATTGTTGTCTACTATCTACCCTCAGTGCAGTCAAGTGGTATTTGGACTACTTGTTCGATCATTAGATGATCTCAAATAAATACTCAATATTAAACATCAAACATCAAATTCGTCGTACTTGTTACGTGTTTGAAACGCCCTATATTTAGCAGCCTTCTTTCTAGTAAGATCTTACGTGCTTTACACCGTACACCATTTACGGTACCGTGTTGACTGATGGACATCACATGATACCATTGACGGGATCCGGGAAACATCCCGAGAGCCATTTTCGGTACACTCGGTTATTGGTTTGATACTACAATCTACCAACCCGGGTCGCGGACCGTGCTCGGTTACGAAATGATGGCGAAAGGTTACGCTGCTTGTCGTCACCCGGGCATGTGCAGGGACAGTGGCAGCAGCTGCAAAAGTAAAGGCAAGCGTAATGGTGAACGCTACGTCAATTTCCAGTGTCTTGGCTCGTGTTCCCAAGAATCAAATGTCGCCTAGGTGCTGCTCGGATGGGGCTCCGAGGCAGGCAATCTGCAGCTCGCCGTTGCAAATGCCGACGTAGACGACGGTGTGGACATATGGCAGAAGTTATAAATGATTCCGTAACACAGATGTAGCTACCACCACAGCCGGCAACGAATAGCACAAGTGCGAGAGCATAGGATACAGAACACGAAGGCACCAATCCACCCGTCTTTCCACGAAGTTGGGATGAAATGGGCCACGGCCACAAGAGCCCCAGTATCGTGACCACAGATGGTGTACTGTCTGTATCATGTCACGTCACGGTCGTCACAATCACCACTATTGGAAGTGATGGTTTGGTGCTCGAGTGATTTTTTGTTAGGAAAAGTACTGTATTGAGTTACGGGGAAATAAAATGTGAAAAATGAACAAACGCCATGAATTCAAATGAAGCTATGCCCTTGCGAACGATCCAACCTGTCTATCCAAGCCTGTCCCGGCCACCAGCAACCAATCTGCCCAGTCTATCGTCAATTTGTCCCTCTCATCATCGATGATACAATCACTGGTAGATATACACCGTCTCCCACTGGATTTCGCCATTCATGTACTGGTTGTAGCACTCCGTGCAGAGGTTGAGCCAGCAGAGTTGGCACTGCCACATTGGGTTTTCCTCTGCCAAGTCAAGCTTGCATGCCCACCGCACGCTGCCGTTGGGGTCCTGGATGAGCTTGAGCTCGTGTCTACAGGCCCGGTACTTTTTGGTCTGTGAGTTCTCCTTGTAGGCCATTTCTGGGGTGGAAATTCCGAGGTAAGTTGATGGCTTGCGGTTGTAGGTGTAGTATAGTTGCAAAGTAGTAAAGATGTGAGGAAGCAGAGTGCCAAGGTGAGATGAGGAGATAAGTATCGGAATGATGGTATTTGTGTTTGCAGGTGAGTGCCGTCGCCGGTGTAAGATCAAACGAGCTGCGGCAGTTGTTTGTTCACGGATGTAAAAGTGCGGTGTACTGGGTGAAGCAGCTGTCTTTGTTAGTTGATGCATGCATGAGAGCGAGTGGTAAACTCACGTTGAAAATGTTTTTGTATTGTGTTTACGCCTTTGATTTCAGAATGCGGTATGTCGACGGATAGACAGCTTATATATATCTGGCTATTCTATCTTGTCTATAAAGCATCAGTGGCGGGTTGGCGATATAAAGATGATATGGAATAAAGGCAAAAATACGTGCGTAGATGGAACAACCCTTCGCAGCAACAGGAAACCCAAAGACAAGGACAAAATACCAACGACTAAAACTCCATGCCACTCACATTACTCAAGACGACGCTGAAGTTGCACTTGGGTCGATGGTGATGTATTGTGTATGTTTTTCTGTCACTATCAGTTACAGTAGCAGTGTAACCGCACGGTAGCCGGAGAGTGTGGGAGTGTCGAGGTATGCGAGATGCGGTCGTACGGCGGGTTTAGTGTCTAGGAGAGTCGTTCTTGGTAGCAGGGTGATATTGAGATGGGTCTATTGTTTTGAGGGGATTTGAGAATCCTTGGTGTGGAGGAAAAGATCGACTTTGTACTTTCAATGTATATGTTAATGTAATTGTTCTTATGTTAGAAGTAAAAAGATTAGGGCAGGAAAGGGGTAGACTGGGACGGGTACGATCGAGGGAAATGACATGGAAGAAAAAGGCAAAGAAGAAATCATCAAAAGAAACGAAAACAAAGGAAAGCTGAGAATCCCAAGACGACTTGCATCATGCCTATGAGGGGATGGGGAGGGACCTTCACCGAAAATACAGCTGCTGTCGTTTCTTATTCCTTGTAGTGCCAGATCGAAAGGGCCAAACGAGTGAACGGGATGAGATATAATGTTTCAAGGTTTGTAAACGAATAGCCGGATAGCTTCTATTCTGGGTAGTTATTTCTTCTCTTCTTTCGGTCTCCAAGTACCATTTTGCGGCACCTCTTTGCATGGTACAAGTCTGTCGAAGGAAGTACTGAATTATTTTCCAGATGATGAAGGGGATTAGTGAAAGAGAATAGAAAACATTAAGAAATTCGACAAAAAGAAAATTGAAATCAGTGATGATTTTTGTATAGAGAAGTAATAAGCGGAAAAAAATAAAAAATAAAAGAAATGCACAGTAGAAAAGGAATAAAGAGATAAAATAAAATCATGACAAAAGAAAATTCAGCCTGTGAGCCAGAGACTTCTTCCTTACGGGGAGATGATATGGGAGTTGGTTAAAAATAAGACCAAGTCAAACAGGCCCAGCCAACCCTTGCTAGAGTGTGGTCCACGGCTCGTTATCCGTTCACCTTTGCTACACACCGAGAATTAAAGCCTAGAAAAGTGACGGGATGGAATGAGAGTTATTAAATCTACGGCATGATTTGTTTTCTCATGCGTTAATTTAAGAGGTGAATCTGATAAGTAAGCCGTGAGGATCTGTATTAAACAGGACCATGGTGGTCAGGAACACATGCGGCGGAGGAAGGCGAACCAGTCGCTCCTGCCCCTTTCTCCTTTAATAATATTGCGCCCCGGACTTGAAAGCCACGCGCTGAGCCTTCCATGTATTTACTAATCCTTTTTGCAAATATTTACAACGGCAAGTACGATTTCACTTGTCCGTCGGGACCGTGCCGGTCGCCCCTTCCTTATTTTGCAAATTGTACCAACCATCACCAAATATCATGGTGTTACAAAAACCCCCAATACCACAAGACGACACCCTTTTTGGTTCGGAAGTCGGGATACCCCCGAGGAAATACAGGCAGGCCTAGCCAGAACTGCAATCCACGGTGTGCCCTGTGCCTGGTTATTGGACCCATGGCCAAGGGGCAGCTACGAGGAAGCCGCCCATAGGCAGGGTTGACATGTCCATCGTTGGTGGCATTTGCAATGTGAGTCAACTCATCTACTCTATAGAAGTAATGAGACGTACTACTATGTACAGCTGGCTTCGGAAGCATATATCTTTTTTCTACTCCGCAGCCAGACTCGAATTACCTTTCATAAGCCGTTCTCAAGCAGGGATGTATTCTGAAAAGGCTCGGAGAAACAGATGAAGCAGATGAGTAGCCTACCGTACAAGGTCTACAGAGTACTCCGTAGATATTCTATTTTCAGCTTCATTATTTCTTTTGCGGCACTATGGTCGTATCCTACAACGGTTTGTAACATTGGGTTGTATCGTGGCATATTGATAGCAGGCCAGCAGACTACCAGACTGGTAGCAGACAAAGCAGTAGCTAGCAAAACGACATATCTTTTGTGAACATCTGATTTACGACAACTATCCCGTGTTTCCCTTGTGCTGCGTTATGCGCTTTACTGGTTCTGCTTCATCTGTGAGCTGCCATGTATCTCACATTAGATATGTACTAAACTCTAGTAAAAACCCGGTGACAGGGATCTGTAACGGTCGAATCCTTTACAAAGAGATGATTATAGTCGTAGCTGGGTTTTTTCTGGTCGACGAGAAGTCAAGTGTGATGCCAATCATCTCGGATATGACGACTCAAGAAAATGTTCTACTACTGGCGCACGAGGAGAACGAAGTATACTCACCAGCCCTGTCCCAAACATTATATAAGTTCCACGCAGAATTTGTTTTTACAAAGCTTGCACTGTTACATTTGCCGCGAGAGATCGCTGTACGAGGTTCAGGGGGGCACGACTATGAGTTTATATTGTCTCTGCATATCTGTACGGAGTAGAGAAATGGTCAAGGAAGGGCGCAGGTGAGAGCCGAATACACCGTGAGCACGGTCCATGTCAAAGGTGAGGAGCACAGACCAGTAGCAATGAGCCAGTCATTATCTCTCTCATCCATTGAGTACTAGACTCAGTCCAAACCGCTATCCAAACACACTCAACTTCCCGTCCTCAATCTGTGACACCGTGGAGCCTTGCTAATATTGCGGCTTATCCTGATATCCAGTGATCCAAGGCGAGTCTCATAATATAATAATCCAGAGTAATAATGCCCTTATTTGCCGTGCATGAGCCGTGAGATGACTACAATGTACGTTTACGGGGGAAATTGACATCCATAACCCAAACATCAAATGACATGATGGTAGGGGATGATGGCCCGCGTTGCTAATTGCGTGAAAAAAAATGTCTTATTTGTCCTGTTCCCGGGAATAGAAACTATTTTGAACCCGGACGGGGCCTAGTGAGCGGGACGGCAAGTTGTCCCAATCTAAAAGAAAAGGAAGAAAATAAAAATCATGGAAGAGACGCAAAAAGTCGGACGATGTTTTTCTAGGCCGGTGGCCAAAACCTCGATTGATGTTTCAGACGCGCTATGATGCAAGCTTGCCGCATAACCACATACTGTGAGCGGTGAAAAGTCAATACGGGCCGTTTATTGTGCGCTTTGGCGTCTCAGCAGTCGTAATGTATTATGACATGAGGTACATTATAGTACAGTGTAGTTAGTATCTGTATGGAGACAATTGCCGATAGGCTCTAATTACACTGCAGATATGGATTGGATTAATCAAAACCACCCGACCGCCATTGCTACCCAATTTATTCAACGATCATTTGCTATGTCAACGTGTGTTGCCGTAGCCATGTAGCCTCTCTGCTGAGATAATGTTAATTATTCAATATTCACTTTTACTCGAGTTCTCGGGGTTCTCTCTTTACTCCGTACAGAACAAGGTCTGCTGCCGCCATTTAACGTTGGTCTGCCTACAAATCAAATACACATCACGGGATTGTAAAGGCCGAAAGCAATGGCCAGCTGAAAATCAAAACAAAAAATATATAATGGGACCCCGTCCAACCGCGTCATCACAAACATGGACGCATGCAAAAGATGCAAGGGCATTGCAGGCATCACAGGCAAGGGAGAAGGGCATTTGTTTTACGAGTTGGTTTTGCAGAGGAGTGTAAAAGCACAGCGTCGAGTCACGGGCTGACTTGATATACACTGAAGAGGGATTGCACACACGGCCGCCGAGAACAAGGCACTTATTCCACACCGAAGGCACACCGAAGTCCGAAGGATTACGATGTGATTTGAGCACAAATATAATCAATATATACTGCATCGGACTCCCTGCGTACAACCAACCCGATGGGTCCTGGCATCAGATCTGAGGCTGGAACCAGCGGCTCAAACATACTGCAAACTATGCCGGGCGCGAACTTGTTTCCCTTGTTTTCTTTTTCGTTGGCTATGTGCTGCCTTAGCGAGCTGACTGCATGATTCATAATGGATATAGTCGGCATGATTCGACAGCTTCCGAGAGTTTGTGCAAATGCGAAGCGGCCTCCATAATGGTTCAGCTGGTCAGACCATCCCGCATGTGATCCGGCGTGCAGTTGGCGTGCATTCAAACCTAGACAACTAGACCGCAAAGCTACTAGACTGCATAGACTAGGCTGGATCACAAGAATCACAGTAGAGGATCTAGATCCGAGCATCTCGCTGCATCTCTCCGTAGGCGTGCATAGCTGCTCTATTAAAAGCCATAATGCTTTCTTTTTCTACACCGGGCACATCTCACATCCAACACACTGTCACAACGTTTGGATTTTATGTTTCGTGTATATGTAAATTTATAGGCTAACTACTACTGAAGTCTTCGAAACATCAATGATGAACATGTATTGGACCGTGTCAGGCTCCTCCTTGCAGAACTAGCGATGATCCGATGCTCTGCAATCTCATTATTCCCACGATCGAAGTTGAGGTGATAGAAGGTTTTAAATAATAACAAAGAACAAAAGAAAAGAGTGATGAAAGCAAGAAATAAACAGACAACAATAGGCAAAAGAAGAAGAAACAATCAACAGGGGCAACCTAGTAACCCACTGCACTACTTCTTGTCGACATGACGCATCTCTAGACCATCTTGTCCATCCGTATCACCTGCTTGCTTCTCCTGGAACGTGAAGGCGTCGGACAGGTTGACAGCCAAGAACGACTTGGGCAGCTTGACCTCGTGGAACCGGCCCCGCAGCGTCTCAATCACCGTCTTCCAGTCGTTATGTGCAGTCAGACTGCGACGTGGTGCACAACTAATACAGTGCCGGCTGTCTAGCTGCACATCTAGGGGATCGTAGACATGGCATCCAGGGCTGATTGTGATGCGAATGCTGTACTGGTATGTCGACGTCTCAATCGCGCTGTCGCTGTCGTGGCCGTCGTGGCTGCCGTGATTGTCTGTCGACGGCGAACCTGTCTTGGTCTCGGACTCGTACAGCTCGAAGCAGATTTGCGAGAGGTAGTCAAGCTCGGGAATCGTCGCCCGTGTGATCTTGGTGTCAATGCCGCCTTCGAGGATACAGTTGAGCAGCGTGTAGATGTGTGACTCCTTGGTAAAGTAGAAGAATGACTTGACCTCGTCCGACGCTTGCATCTCCTCCAGATCCTGCACAATCTCCTTGAGGAGAGGCAGCGACGTCAAAAGTCCAATCTCCAGCTTCTCGCTGTCAGAAATACCGTACTCTTGTGGGCAGATAAAATCAAACAGGACCTTGGCCAGCTGGTACAGCTCCCGCAGAGGCTCGAAGCGGGCGTCTGTCTTGGCCTTAGTCGGGCTGTTGGTGCCCTTGTATAGGTGGAAGTACGACTCCGCAAGAGGAGGTTCGATGTTGTGGCGTAGGCCGGCCATCCATGAGCGCCGACGGAAGATGCGCTTAACTGCAGTCTTTCCGTGGCTGGCTGCACTGCTGGCACTGCTCGTACCGCTGTTTCCATTGCCGCTGGTACACGACGCATCCGCCTTCCATTCCTTGTCGGCGAGCGTCGACGGCCGTATTTCGTCGTGCGACTTGCGCTCCTCCGCGGGCGACGATATCTTTTGACTGCCATTCGCACTGCCTGCCGTACTACCAGTGCCGAGCCAATCTTCCTCTTCCAGCATGTGCTTGGGAGGGGTAAACACCCACTCAAGGAACGCGCGATTGTGCAGCGCATCAAACTTCATCGTATCGTAAAGCTCAGAGATCTTGCTGGGATCGACCTTTTCAAGATCGCAGAACTCAGCAAACAGCTTGTCCCACCGCTCGCGAAACAACTCGGCATCCTCGCCGCAGCACCAGCGCGGCTGAATACCATTAACGGCGTTGGCCTGGGCAAGCGAGCTTGTCATCGAAAAGGTACTGGCCTTGCTGTTGCTATTATCAGACGTACCGCTCGCAACTCCTGCAGCAGCAGCCACACCGGCAGCACCAGTCGACGCAATACCGGAACTAGAACCGACACTCGCGTTCACGGTTGTTGTGCTCGATGCGGCTGTGCCAGAGTTAGATCCGTACGGCCCCGGCTGTCCAGACTTGTCAAAGCTAGCAGATCTAGCAAGGTTGGCAATGTTGGCGGAGCTGGGACCGCTGCTGCTCAGCCGACCGGAACTACCTCCAGATCCTTCAACTGAGCCACCCTTGAGCTTTCCATAGTTGTAGTTCATTACACGCCTGTGGAAGTTCATCAGCTGTACCACACGAGTCTGCACCTCCGATGGCTCGGGCATGTTGTCCGGCCATGCAAACTGCGGCGGACGCTCGTTGTCCTTGCGCAGTAAACCCTTGAGCTTCTTCTTGACCTTGTCCATCTCATCTTTGGCGGCGTTCGAGTCGTCCAAGAGATCTTTGCGGATTGTAATAAAGTCCTCAGGAAGGTTCTGCTCGCCCAAGAATGCAGACGCCCAAATCTGTGCACTCGTAACAACACGGCGCTCCGAGCTGCTGAACACGTGGATCTCCTCGAGAATGTCCCGATTCAGTAGCTGGAAATCATTGCGCATGTTCTCTCCAAGCTCCTGGGCCTGGTAACGCGCGGAATGCGTCGGCTCACCACCCCACTTGACAATCAACTGCAGCTTGTCCAGTACAAAGTTGTTCTCGGCTGCAGTAAACTTGGACATGGTCACACCAGACAGCGAGTCGTGACGACGGGGCGGCAGACGCGTTGGAATCTCATCATCTCCGATCGGCAAGCCTTGCTCTCCAGAACTATCGCCAAACGGACCAGTAGCCAGCCAAGTGGCGCCAGGCACACCATACACGTCATTAGAGGCCGATTGTTCCTCGACAGGCGGACAGGCCATCTCCTCGGGCGGCGTCTTCTTCTTACGGAACATGGGCTTGATCTGCACCTTGGTGCCAGGCCATGATCCCTTCTTCACAAGCACGTTGCGAAGCGCCAATAGTTTGCCGCGGTCCTCGATACCTGCACGAATGGCCACATCTACGGCGTTGGCAACACTAGCAAGAGCAGCCTCGCCAATAAGCAGGACTTCTTCTTGATGGCCCTTGAGAAGCTCGATAAAAGGATCCGTGTGGAACGTGAACTTGTACTTTTGCTTCGGTGTGCGGTCAGCGTGGCGAATAACCGAAACGACACCCTTGAGCTTCCAAGAGTGAGCAGGAGGTGGCGGAGGTGGCTTCTCGATCTCGTCTTCCTCCATAGCGTGCGGGTTCCCGCCGTAGCTGGGTGACTGCGGCAGCATCGACGCTGTTTCGGATGTGGGCACATTGGCTCCCGAGAGGCCTAGGCCGACCCCGGCACTGGCTGCCGAGGGTGCACTTGTACCAGCTGTAGCTAAGGCAGACCCGGCACTAGCGCCGATAGTCGGCGAAGGCGTTGACGTAGGGTCGGTGTAGCGTGGCGATGTGATGGTATCCACACCTGCAGCGCTTGTAGGTGGCTGTGAACTGACCGAACCAGGTCCGTTGGAGCTGTCAATAGAGTGTCTCGCCTCCTGACGCTCAGTCGACAGGTAGTTAGATACGAGGCTACCGTTACTAGCCGAGCGCTTCGATTGTGAAGCTTCCTTATCCTTGTTGAGGTTTTGCTGCAGAGATATCTGTGCTGCGGTGCGTGCATCGCTGCTTTCGCTGAACTGGACACCGCCGATTGGGGGTGTCGATGTACCACCGGTGGCACTTCCGTGCACCGAGGTGTTTGCTGCAGCGGCTCTGGCAGAAGCGGCAGCGGCGGCAGCTGTCGCAGCCGCAGCAGCCTGTGCCATCAAATCTCTACGATTCTTTTCGGTAACGAACATGTCGCGCATGATTCTGGTGCACTGGTCGTAGTAATCGTCATTGTCCTTGACGAAGCTCCACCCGTTGACATCGATGACGTAGCTCTTATCGCGAGCACGCAGAAGGTCAAAGCCACACACACATTGGCCAAAAGCGGTGGCGATCTTGCTTGCCATTTCCCGTTCATCCTTATTAAGGGCAGTGACATAGCGGACCTCTTTTCCGTGCGTGTTGCGACGAACGACGCCGTCAACAACGGGAGACTTGCGTGTTTCCGCATGGCAGTAGTTAGGGCCAACGGTGTATGCTTTGACATCTTCGGCATTCTCAACGGGCATGAACTGCTCGTAGATGTAGCTCTCGGTTGTGTTGGTAAGAGCACGCGGCGTGTTGAGGTTCTCAAAGTACTCGGAGCTTTTGTTGCCGACCTTGCGGAACAGCTTGCGGGCACCGCCGCCGGCCGAGCGTGGGTAGTAAATGATGATGTTGTGGTCCTCGCCGCTAGTGGGCTTCTCGACAAACGGCTTGCTGATTTTCTTTCCGTCGACGCAAAGAACGTCGCCGCCTTCAAGCTGTTCCACCTTGGGCATTCCATGTGGCTTAAGCGGGTCTGTTGGCTCAAGGCTCACGCCGCCGACCTCGCGAATTTGGCGAACAATGTCGGGCGTAAAGATGCTCGGACCGCCATCACGAGTCACTTCGACACGGTGGGGTGTAGGGACGCCGATCTTGTCGAGCAGGTGAAGGCAAGCACGGCGATCCCAGAGGACCTTCTGCAAAGGCACGTCGTTGACACAGTACGGCTTGCGTGCCTTTACGTATGCAATCGCCTTTTCCAGAGGGAAGCCGTCAGAGTAGAAGGAGATAAGGTAGTCACACAGAGGCCAGTTCTCAACCTTCTCGTCGATGATGACCTTGTCGCCAAATACAACGACATCAAACTCCTTGTTGGCAATGAGGCGGTTGAGAATGTTGCGGCTGGGCTTGCTGCGGGCCTTTGCGTCAAGGGCACACACGCCAATGATGCCCAGGGGGGCCTTGCGTACCTCTTCCTTCTCCTTGTTACGGTGTGGGTGGTTGCGTTCGCTGCTGGGGCTCTGACTGCTGGGAGCTGTGCTGCCACTAGGCCGGCGCTTGACTCTACTGCGCGAGCGGGTGGGAACAGCCGAGCGGGGGCCGCTGTTAGTAGCACTCGAGCCACTGGTCTGCGTGACGAGGGGCGACACGACACGGCGCGAGCTCCGAGTTATGCTGTTATCAGAAGTCGAGGTCGGAATCGAGGTGGGGGCTGGAGTCGGAACAGGCGTGGCAGCAGTCGACGAAGCGGGGATGGGGCCAGTCGGGGGAAGGACAGATGACAGAGCGACCGGTGCCGTGACTGTTGATGCTGTTGCTGTCGTAGTAGCAGGCACGGAAGACGGCTCGCCTGAGACCGATGGACTGATGGTGCCCGAAACATTCACATTGGCCAATGCTGGCTCCGAGGGGAGAGAGGCTGGGGTTGGGACCGGCGACGCTGCAGAGTCAACAACGGGAACACTGTTGGCCGCACTGATGTCGATAGCGCCGGGGTGGTTGTCAGTCTTGACATCGTCAGCGTGGTCGGTAGGGGACGACATGGTGCCGGGGGGGCGGTGGTGTCGATCGAGGTCAAACGCGGGATTGAACTCTATTGGGCGGTTCGCATCCAGGGTCAATATTGATGGCGGGGTGTGACGTCGGTCAGGTTTTCAAATTTCCGAGTTGTGGGGTGTAGGATGAAGGTTGGGTAGAGTCGAAATGAGCAAAGACCATGCTAGATGAGCAGCGAGAGCCTGTAAATCACAGGATGCCGTGTCGATGAATGTAAACAGAGGATGAGAGGGGTAAAAATTGAGAGATGGGAAAGAGCGGTCGAGAATTTCGATAGTTCTTTCCTTGATTGTGTGATGGCGGCTTTCCTAATTGAGAAGTGGCGATGCGCGCGGTGAGGAAGCCGGTGAAGAGGCGACAAATCTCAAAATGGAATCGAAAGGTTCGTTCCTTCCTAATCAATTCCGTGAAGCCTCGTGGTGTCCGCGAACAAGGCTGGAAAAGATTTATCAGAAAGGGAGAGAACGAAAGACAATGCCGATGACGAGACCGCAGCAACAGGTGAGAACAAAGAGAATGCAATAGCGTGGCGACTAGAATTGAGAGGGACGAGCCAGTGAAGCTAAGAATGTAGCGGGCGGAAAAAAAAAACTAGAAAATTAACAGAAAATAAAAGAAAATAAATTTAATGGAGACTAGTTTGGGGAAAGGAAATGGACTAGACGTCCATAGAGCCGAGTCTCGATGCCAAGTTTATGAAGCTCTTTAAAACAACATGCATGTCAATGGAAGATGGAAGATGGCCGACGTTCATGGATGCTTTGTGGGAGTACGGAGTACGAGAATGAACGGGTATCACAGTGTCCGTCAGGCACGATAACCTGGGAAGGCCTGATAGACATTGACGTGGGCTTGGGCAGATGCACATACGAGCTGGACTGCAAGAAGATAAAGGAATCACAAGTCAAGAAGAGCGAAGAGATGCCTGGGTGGCGAGAGCAAAAGGCAATGCCGTCATTGGTTGATTGGAGGGGCGGTGTCGTGTGAGTCTGGCCTGCAGGTAGGGCTGCAGACGTGATGGGGTCCGATGAGTTGGATGTAGATGATTGCAGATTACAAGCGTGAACGTACATAGACAAAAGATTACCATTATTAAGAATACGCTGCATGACGTTGTTGTGATATCGCCGTCTTGGTGCAGCTGATGGGGTGGACGACGAGGAGGGGCAGCGCTAAGCGATAGCTGCACGTGGGAATGCGTACATAGTAGGTTGCTGGAGCTGCAAAAGGGCGGGATGTATAATTAACTCAAGCGTAGATACGGTGCCGGTCTAGCATTGCCCGGCGACGAATTAAAAGTGCAGCCTCAAGGCACGGGGGTCATGCTTGCAAACAGTAATAGCAGTCGGAGCCGGATTAAAAGGTCGTGTTGATGAATGCAGTACCATGGCCCTGACAACCAATTTAGAACTAAAAGAATAAAACTAGCGAGCATCGTACATACTGGCATGCAGGCGGTATAAAAAGAGGCAAATGTGTGGATGACTAATCACGGTCGAATCACAATACCAATTGCATAGCCCTATGACGTGCATAACATCGAGACCGTGCTCAAGTATATCTACACCACCATCAAGACAGAAATGCCCGCTCAATAAGATTCGTGGTGACCGATCAGATCGGTCTTGACTGCTTCTGTCACCGAGAAACGTGACCAGCGTACAGACCATGCATTACCGGACTACCTATTTGTCTGGGCTATGCCGCGTGGGATGCGCTGCAGCAGACGTGCATACATGAGAGAGAAGTTGCACGCCCTCCTGGATACAGTAAACGCACACGTGCTCACTTTCCGGGATGGGAGTGAGCGCGGGCGGTTTATAGTGCACATAGTGTACCAGCAATATTTAATTGCGTAATATGATAAACGTACTATAGACAAAAACACACAAAATCAAAATGCTAATTAACTGCCTCTACCTATTTTAACCGCAGTAAAATTACATAATTTAAAAAGACAATACAAAGAAATCGTAGCAATCCGCCTAGTGGCCATTTGCTACCTGGCCGCCAAGTGACATCAGCTCTTCCCGATTCGAACGGTACAGGTCCTGCGCCTCGCGCTCGCGTCGGCTGATAAAGCTAACCTCGTCCCGCAGACTGCCCAGCCGCCGCCGTAGAGCCTCTTGCTCCGACTTGGCCAGCGTCTCAAAGCCGTGCAAAGCTGCGCGCGCCTTGCCCGTTGCAGTGTGTGCCTCGCCCATCTTCTTGCGCAGCACCTCGGACCGGTGCTTGTAGCCGCCGAGGTGAACAGTCAGCTTCTTCTCCAGCTTGGCACCCTTTTCGGCCGCGGCCAGTGTAGCATTGCGCGTCTCCAGTAGGGCGCCTTCCAGGACAGAGACCTCGTTGTCGTCGTCATCGTAGCAGCCGAGGCCGAGCAGCAAAGACGTGCCTGGGGAAGCGTCGTCGCCGACGAGTGTGGTCCAGGTAGCATTGACAACAGCTGGCGCCGGTGTCTTTTTAGCTTCTAGCAACACCTGCAGACGTGCCTCGGCCAGCGCGTTATCGCTGATGAGGTCGAGGTCGACTTCTGTTGCGGCGTTTTTGCGCGTCTTGGTCAGGGGGAACTTGGTGGCATCATTGGCAACGAGCAGTGCCGCCTCCTTGGCCACAAGCGATTCGAACGGATCGTCCAAGCTCGCTGCAGTTGCCAGCAGTGCCGCCAGATCCACAGCAGTCGGCCGTGGCAAGTTGCGCTGCATGACTTGTGTGCGCCGCTTGCGCTCAAGCACGGCCAGTGCCTCCTGCCTCTCACGCTCGCGGCGGTCGCGGTCGGCAGCATCCTCGGCGAGCTCTGCCTCCGTCTTTGTGTTTTCGGCGGCATCATCAACTTCGTCAGGCAGCTCCATCTCCCAGCTCACGTCCTTGGGCTTGGGCAGCGACGCCAGGCCGCGCTGCAGCTGGTTTTGCAGGGCATCTTGGCGCTGCGCCGGTGTCTCGCCACCGCTGTAGGCGCTGCTGCCATCATTCAAGGCAAAGCCATCGCGCGGTGTGCGCAATGGTGTCTGGCCGGGCCGTAATGGTGTTGCCAGCACACCTCCTGCACCACCCTCGCCGCCAGCACCGTTCCGGAATGGTGTCGCCATCGGGTTTGGTGTCGCATTCACCTGTTTTGAGGGTGCTGCAGATGCAAAGCCCGTCGATCCTGATCCTTCGCGTAATGGTGTGTTTTCGCCGCCGAGGAGCGACGACTGTGTCTGTGTGAGAGCACGAATGTTACGGATCTCGTTGGCCACGCGATCCTCTTCGGGCGCTGCCCTTGGTGTGCGGATGGGCTGGCCTGTGCCCTGCAGAGCCGAGTAGTCTTGTAGCAAGCCGCGTGTTGTCGCATTGTCGCTCGCCTGGGCTAGTGACGTCGCACGCTCGCCGACCGAGCCCATCTTGATGATCTCCTCGAGCTCGCCCTCGCTGACCTGGGGCGACGGCAGCACAAGTGCGCGCCGCTTGCTGCTCTGCTCGGCCTCGCGCAAGCGCTGCTGCTGGCCAGCCTTGACAGCGGCGGCGGACAGGGATTCCTTGTCATTGGGATCGTTCTTGCGCTTCTTGCGCCCGTTGCCGTCGTCGTCTTTGTTGTCGCCGCCGCCCTTGCGCTTGTTTGTTGCGTGCTGCAGTTTCGGGTCGATGGCTGCACGCTGCCGCTCGTTGCGCATAATCTCTTCGCTGGTGTCGTAGAACCCCATGGCCGGCTTTTTTTCGAAAGGAATGTCGGCATTGTAGTCCATCTCACCCTGTCGGCGCGTCACCACCTTGACATTGATACCGGCCGTCTTCAGCTCGCGTCTCTTTTGCAGGTTGGCCAGCCGCCGTGACTCTTCCTGTTCCCGCTCACGCGCCTTGCGCTTGGCCTTCTTGCCCTGTGTGTTGGCCAGACGCGCACGCGCCTCACTTAGCATCTCCTTTTCGTCCTCGTCCAAGTCGATTGTGTCGGGCCGCGCCGGCTTGCTTTCCGGGTCAGGGTCGACCTCACCTGGCCGCAATTTGCGTACATGGTCTGCCGAAGGGGCTGCTGACGCATCGTCGCCAACACCCGTGAGGCTCAGTTCGCTGGCTTCGCGCTGTTCGGCCTCGTCAAGCAGTCTCTGGTAGCGCTCGAGACACTGGTTGGCCGTGCGGCCGACAATAGGGGCAATAGTGCGCCACTGTGTCGGCATCAGCTTAGCGAGGTGCAGTAGCTTCTCGTCCTCCTCTTTGCTCCATTCGATCTTGCGGATGCTCGGGTCGAGGTACTCGTTCCACCGCGCCTTGCACTGCTTGGGCGTCTTGCGCGCCAGCAGCGACGACACGCGCGCCCACTGGTTCAGGCCATATTTGGAGATGGCGGCCTTGAGAACCTCATCCTCGATATTCGTCCACACGCCTCCCTTAACGGTCACCATCTTGGCGAGTCGAGGTGTCAGGAGGCAATGCCAATAGTCGGTGTTATAGTCGGTGTTGTGGTGTTGCTCGTGGAAATTAATGGAAATGTCGATTGATTGGGGATCGCGAATGAAGTGAGAAGTGAAGGCGAAGGTCGATATGGATGATAATGCCCGTTGGCAAGCCGGTGTCTGGTAGATGCAATTTGTTGACCTCGAAAGCGCGACGAAAAAGTGATGCTCGCGACTTTCCTGATTTGCTAGCGACTAGCGCTGGATCATGCAGGAAGCCCACTGTAAGCCGCTGTAAGGCAACCTTTTCTGGCCTGTATATTAGCTCAAAGAAAATTCGCACAGGGCGCGAGGCTGAAGTGTGGCTTACGCGAGGGCCAATGCGGGTACTGGATTGGTCATTTTGAGCTAGCGCCACACCTCCGTGTCCCAGCGCAAACATCAGCACCAAATTATCCGCCCCAAATAGGAAGGAGCCACACTCGCGCCTTCCTTCCTCCTGAACTATGCGCCGTAGCTAGAGCTCCCAGTTTTGCCAAATATCTCACCTACCACCACCACCCACCGCATAACACCATTCACTCTGCAGTAGCCCTTAACCAGTATAGTCTCAGACTATAAATACCTGCCCCCAATGGCACCTCCAGACGCGACTCCGCCAGCTGGCGTCAAAGTCACACCTATCCCGCCGCCCACGATTCCATACTCGTTCCCCTCGGCATCCCCGACAGCCATTCCTGCACAGCTGGCAGTCCCATCGACCACAGCATCTCCTCCCCTAATAGCCTCTTCTCCCACTCCGACGCCTGCCATCCCTTCTGCTATGCCTTCTGCTCCACCCAACCCGCCGTCGACAATCCCGCAGAAACGGTCTCTGATCGAAGAAGACCACGCCCCTGCCGTGCGGTCACCCCTGAACCCCGCTGCGGCCGACGACATTCCAAATGTAGCTGTGCGGGAGAAGCGCGCCAAGAAGGACTCGCTGAAGAAACGCGAGTCCAAGGCGGCAGCGGCTGCAGAGAACGGACGAGCAACGCCCGAAGCACGACGCAGGGACGGCAAAGACCACAAAGACAAGGAGGGCACACCGGCCGGTGCCACAGAATCAGGATCCCTGGCAGGAAGTGTCAATGAAGGACCGGCCAGTACAGGTGTGGATGAAGGCCTGCCTGTGCGCGTGCGGCTGGCTGGACCGCTACGGCCGACCGACTTTGATGCTCCAGCAAGCCCCGTCTTCCGGAGCCGGCACAATGTCGAGATCGCCGGCGAAGACAAGGAGTTCTTTGAGCTTCTGTCCGAGAACCCGATCAATCGACGTGGATACGTCTACGAGAGCGGTATTGCCGATCCAATGTTCCCGTCATTGCATTACTTCCGGCAGACGGAGCCAAAGCCGCACTATGCACACTTTAGCTTTGAGGATGCGCCACCTAATGTCTACTTTGACCAGTCAGGCCTGAACATCAACGGCGAGGCAGGATTCAGGACAGCGCGGGCAAATGTTGCAGCACGGCAAGGGCGGTGGTACTGGGAGTGCAAGGTGACGCGCGGTATTATGCAAGACCGCAAGCAAAAGGGAGCGGAAGTGGCCAACGGCGAGAAGAAAAAGGGCGAGCCGCCAGCACACGGACACGTGCGCATAGGCTGGGCACGGCGTGAAGCGTCACGCGATGCACCCGTGGGGTATGATGCCTACGGTTATGGTATCCGGGACCGTAAAGGCCAAAAGGTGCACATGTCTCGGCCAAGGGAGTTTTTTGGTATCGCTGCTGCTGCTGCTGCTGCAGGAGATGCTGGTGCTGGTACTGGTGCTGGTGCTGACGGTGACGCGCTGGTATCGATTGACGAAGACATTTGCGAGGGCGACGTGATTGGACTCGAGATTCAGCTGCCGAGCGAGGCACTGCACCGCAAGGTTGTGCACGGCACATACAACCCGGCCGTCGACCGCGACTACGATAACGACGACACACCGAATGTAGTGCGCGACCGCATCCCGTTCCGATTCCAGACGAGCAAGCCCGTATTTGAAAAGTTTGACTACGTGCCAACACGCGAGCTGGAAGACCTAGCCAATCCAGCACCGACATTGACGAGCCAGGGCGCGGCAGCAAGCTCAGGTACAGGCAGTGGTGGCGACAGAAACAAGCGCGATGGTCCCATCGTTGGCCCGTCGGGCGGCGAGCCACCAAACCCTCACCACCCAGCACCGTGCCTACGGACACTGCCTGGCTCTCATATCCGCATATACAAGAACGGCAAGTTCATGGGTGAGGCATGGCGAGACTTGATGGCATTTTTGCCGCCAGCGTCGACGACAAACAGCAAGATCCAAGAGGGAGCACGCGAGCGGCTAGACGACGGCACGCTGGGATACTATCCGGCTGTGAGCGTGTTTCGGGGCGGCGCAGTGGAGGTCAACTTTGGGCCGGACTTTTGGTTTCCTATTGAGGGAATCCAAGTGCAGGCGCCTGCGAATGGGTCGAATGGATCGAATGGAACGAACGGAAGAAATAGCACTAATGGCAACGGCACAAACGGCCGCAAGCCCGAGGCACCGCTGACGACACTGCGGCCCATTTCGGACCGGTACGCTGAGCAGATTGCCGAGGACATTGTGTACGACATTGTCGATGAGACGTATTTCTGGATGCTTGATGGCGGCGCCGGAGGCGTGGCAGCGCCTGGAGCAAACAACAGCACCAGGACAGCCAGAGCAGCAGCTGAGGATGGCAAGGACAGTGTCATGGATGACTAGTCGATTCCCATCAAAGTATACAACGATATTGCCATGAAGAAGATATATTGAATCGTGACTATCTATAGAACGAGTAAATCAAACATGACTTAAATAAAATAAAATACAAAACGTAAGGAAGAGCAAAAACATCGCCAGGTATCATCATTTCGGGGCATCAGGGCCAATGGGCGGCCGCGGCAGGGTTAGCGGCTCGGGGTCAGACACGACAATAGACGGCTCGCCTTCGACAGGCGGCCCTTCTGCAGACCCCTCTGCTGCGTCGCCGGCCTCCTTTTCGAGACGCACTTCGCGGCCGCGCTTGTGACAGTACCACAGCACAAACATTAGCAGAAACAGAGCCACGCTCCAGATGGCACTGGTTCCGATGAACGCGGGCCAGCGCAGTTTGAGCGCATTCATAATGGCCTTGAGCATCTTGACAACAGCCGTGGGCTTGGTGACGAGCGGCAGGAACATGGCCTTGGCGGCCGATTTGGCGTCGACGCCTCCCTCTTCCTTGACGGCGAGCTTGACGCCCTGCGACTCGGCGGCGACGGCGAGCAGCTCGGGTGCGAGCGTCGACGTCAGCTTGCTGGGCATCTGAGCGACAAGCTTGCGCATGCTGGACGGCATTTTCTCAAAGCCGCGCTGAAGGGTGCCGTCGCGGTCGTCGAGCAGGTGCTTGAGGTCGTCGGCGGCGGTGGGCACGCCGTTGACGAGGTCCTTGAGGACGAGCACAAACTTGCGCACAAGCTCGGTGGACTCGGCCGACAGCGTCATGGCAAACTTTTTGCTCTTGCTGTCTTTGCCGTCGTTGGACTTTGTGGCCGGCTCAGCCCCCAGATCCAGGTTCTCGAGGACGCGCGCAATATCGGCGCGCTCACGGTCCTCCTCGGCGGCAGAGACGACAAGCTGGGTCTCGGATGCTTTGAGGGAGGCATCGACATCGACAGTGCCGGGCACGGGGAGGTGGCCCGGTGTTTTGCTAGCTGCCGCCTTGTCCTTTTTCTTGAAGAGGGTTGACAGTCTGCGACCGAGACCGTTGGCACTGCTGTCTGACGGCTTGTCCTTGCCGGCCTTTTTGCCGAGGATATCTTCGTCCCCAGCGACGAGCCGCTCTTCGCGCACAAATGACTCGCTGTCGCTGTCCCATGTGAGGTCGGGCGTCTTCATGCGCGGCGGCAGAGGGGGCTTCTCGCCATTGTCGTCGAGGTCGTCGGCGCCGTAGAGGTCGTCGTCTTCGTCTTCATGGCCCCAGTGCTTTGTGAGGTTCTCGAGGAAGGACTGCTCGTCGTGGTCGAGGATAGGCACGTCTCCTTTTACGTCTTTTGCGTCCTCCTTTGTGTCTGCGTTCTCTACCTTGTCCGCCTTCTCCTCTACCTTGTCCTCAACCGCCTTGCCCTTGATCTTGCTCTTGGCTTCAGCCTCCTCCCTGTCCTTCTCCTCCTTGTGCTTGCGGTACTTTTTGTATGACAGATATTCGAGCATCGTGATGGTTGTGTGTAGATGTGAAATCAAAGGAAACGAGAAACTCCAAACAAGTCTATATTAATCAACAGAACAATAGACAATGCAACCCAGGAGAGGACAAGCGTCTTCATGGGAGGCCGCTTTCAGCTCGCCCCGCGATCAGCCGCGCATACAGAAGTAAGATTACATCTCTACTGGCTGGCAGCAAACGATCGCTGGTGGCAGGTGCCGCCGCCGCTAGTTTCAAGCGCAAACCTGAAACGGTCCACTGGCTGAGCGGCAATACAGCGCTAATATAGAGCTTGCTCGAGACTAAGAAGGGAAATACGTGCCTATATTACACAGCAGTCACTATAACGCCGTAGCAGTTGCGGTGATGTCATCAGGCACCATATTACATGTACTGTACTAGTTCCAGGTCAGATCCCTGGACAACAGGTCCAAGACATACGATTTGCAACACAACGCACTAGTCCCTGCAGCAATGTCACAGTAGACATAGATAGTCATTGGCAGCTTACGAGATCAGATAAAACGTTTTAATTAAATCACTCATGTTGGACTTGATATCCCCCAAAACGCCGAGCTGTGAAACGGCCATGCATCGGCCATAAATCAAAAATATATCAAAGGAAGACGAATAGACAAGGCGGTCAAATGTAGACTTCGCCATGCTATTCTTCCTCCTCCTCGTCGTCTTGCGTATGTCTACCGCCAGAAGCCGAGAAAGGCCCAGCGGACGACCCCTCACCGCCGCGCCGAGACCCTGCCGCCGGTCGCGGCAGCAGCAGCCGCATGACGTCGTCGACACCCTCGCTCGCCCGGCCCTGCCGGAACTTGAGCCGGTACTCATCCGTAGATGTAATGGAGCGCTGTCCAATAAAGTACAGCTTGCCCACGGTGCGCCCGTCCTCGGTCTCTTCTTTGCCCCAAAATGCATTGCACTTGGGGCACTTTGGCCGGCGCTGGCCCATGGGCGCGGCAGCGACAGCAGCCGCGTTGGCGCGCGCCTGGGTGCGCCAAAAGGCAGCTTCGCAGTAGTAGTGCAGGCGCAGCATGCAAGTGGGCGTGCCACAGCGCAGACCCGACGTGATGAGATCGCGGCAGGCGGCACAGCGCTTGATCTTTTGCCAGGCGTCGGGGGCGAGGCTGGGGTCATTGAACGTCTCAACGAGATAGGACTCGAGCTCGATGAGAGAGCGCGTCGAAAGCGAGTAGAAGCCCTGTATGCTCTTGTGCAGCCAGCCCTGGCGCACGAGCGAGTGTAGCAAGGAGATGACCACAGAGTGCTTGAGGCCGCGGTCACGGTTGACGTCGACGGCTATCGTGCCGTCGCTGCCCTCGTTGCCCATTGCAGGCATGCTAGGCCGCGCGCTGCGTGGCGGCCGCGATAGCTTGACGGCCTGCTGCTCGGTGACGCACAAGGCCTCGATGCGCGGTGTGTTGTAGGTGTCGAACAGGGCGGCCAACAGCCGGTGCACAAACGCGAGCTTGCGCGGCGGGAACATGACGGCCAGGTGTTCTTTGGGGTCGTGGTCTGTGCTCACCAGCACCCAGATGCGCGCCGAGATCTTAGCCTGCGCGCTGTCGAGGTCGGTGGCACCGGTCTGCTCGTTGGTAGCCGAGCGGATATCAAAGTCGAGCGGCATCAGCGCCTTTTGCGCCATGCCGACAAACTCGCGCATGTCATCAAGGGTGATGTCGTCGGGTGAAAGCTGTGCCGCGTCGTGTTCATCCTGTGTCTGCTGTGTCTGTTCTTCGGAGAGCTCCTTGCCGACATTCAAGATGCCCGCCAGCAGGAACTGGGCCTGTCGGAATGTGAGAGCACCATGGGCCATGAACGCCTGCAGAAACGCCCGATTGCTGTCGCTGTATCCGGGCGGTAGCTTCCATATGCCAGTGTTTTCGCCGTCTGCCTGTTCGTCCCCATCCCCCTCACCGCCGTCCATGGCGCTGTCGTCGGCAACGTGCGTCTCGACGAGGCCGCCCTCATCATCATGTCGCCGACGCCGTGATGCGTTGCCGGCATTTCCGACTGCGTCAGAACGAGCTCTTTTTCGACTTGAAGTGGGCATTTTAACAAGATTTGAAAATACCGTCAGGTTTTCTTGATAATCACCCGTGATAATCACAAATCTGTAGTCTGTACGCGCCGAGACGCGTTTTCGAGAAGACCCACTTTAAATCACTTAAGCACGGCACTTAAAGTCAAGCACTCAGACTCTTAGGAGGATCAAAACAAGTGGGGCGTTTGACTTACATCGGCTAGTCCGAATCGGGGGGCCTTTCCAAAGGGCCCCCCGATTTGGACAAAACGACAGCATCTTGAAAAGGGCCCCCCGATTTGGACAAAACGACAGCATCTTGAAAAGGGCCCCCCGATTTGGACAAAACGACAGTGTCTTGAAAAGGGCCCCCCGATTTGGACAAAACGGCAGCATCTTGAAAAGGGCCCCCCGATTTGGACAAAACGACAGTATCTTGAAAAGGGCCCCCGATTTGGACAAAACGGCAGAATCTTGAAAAGGCCCCCCGATTCGGACAAAACGGCAGAATCTTGAAAAGGCCCCCCGATTCGGACAAAACGGCAGCATCTTGAAAAGGCCCCCCGATTTGGACAAAACGGCAGCATCTTAGAAAGGGCCCCCGATTTGGACAAAACGGCAGCATCTTAGAAAGGCCCCCCGATTTAGACAAAACGGCAGCATCTTGGAAAGGCCCCCCGATTTGGACAAAACGGTAGAATCTTGAAAGCAGCATCTTGAAAAGGCCCCCCGATTTGGACAAAACGGCAGAATCTTGAAAAGGCCCCCCGATTTGGACAAAACGACAGCATCTTGAAAGCAGCATCTTGAAAAGGCCCCCCGATTCGGACAAAACGACAGCATTGTGTAGTAGACTCTGTGTAGTAGACTCTGTGTAGTAGACTCTGTAGTAGACTCTGTTGCCATACATCCACATAAATATCGAGCTCCCCTCCTCCATTCTCGTCTTTTTTTGTTTTCTCTTTCTTCCTTCTTGCTTTTTGTTAACTCACCTCTCCCACTAGAATAGCATCGCCATAGTAAGTTTTTCCTCGCCTAGAGCTCTTCCCAAAGAGCATACAGATAAGTTCCCCTCCGGCCCTATTCTCACTCGGTCTTTTGATGAATATGGAATATATTTGAATTAATCTTCTAGGTCTGTACTTTGCATCGATAAATCTTCATATAGATCATAGCAGATAAGTCAAATTGCAACATTTCTTGATTTGAATTCGATCCTCTCCTGAACAAACACAATAATATTTGACTTGATCTTTTAGGATTCATTATCAAAATCGACACGAATAGCTTTTCGGAAGAGCATCATAGATAAGTTGACTATTCCATGTGCAGTTTATCTTCTTTAAGATGAACATGTTATTTGATCTGATATTCTAGGTTCCATCGCCAACATTGCTAGATGCAAGCTCCCAGGCCTTGACAGTAAGTATCCCTTTTCGCTTCCTCTCCATACAATGTGCTTTCAAAGGTGTTCCTCGTGGGTTTACGTTTCTAGGTTCCATCGCAAGCATTTTGCCGGATGCTCATCTCCCGAAGGTCTTTAAAGTAAGTGTCCCTCTTCCCTTTCTATTCATGGTTTACGTTTCTAGATTCCATCGTCCAGATCTTTAAGAGAACCTTCACCCGAGAGCTCTACAAACAGGTCTTTACTTCCCATCTCGTGAGTATCTGACCTTCTTTTGAATGTATATTTCGTTTACATTTCTTAGTCTCGTCGCCAACTTCTTAGGCTCTTAGAGTGCCTTCCCCAATACAGGAATATCTTGACAGATAAGTCACTCTTCCCACTCGCGATGTTTCTAATCTTCTTTCTAGGTTCCTTCGTCGTCCACCTTGAGTTCCATGGCTCCTCCTCCAGGCAGGTCTTGTTCAGGTAAGTATGAAAAGTGAAGCATGAACTACTGGTCGTGTACTATAATGCCACTGATTTAGGACTGATGCCTGCTAATCACAGCAAAAGATGGCATGTTCTCTTCTTTATTTTGACACTCGCTTGCAGACTTTGTTCTTCCTGGCCACCAGGTTTCTCTCGTCCTCTTTCGTCACCCACATACTGCCACATGACTTTCCTTGCCTACCGACAGTCTCTCATAGATAGGTTCTCCTTCCTACTCCTCTCATAATAACTCATCGTCTTTTTTAGATTCCATCGTCCTCATATCGCCGCAAAACCTCCCTGCCATAGGGCAACCTTTCCAAGGTAGTATCCCCTTCTTGTCTCTTACATTCTAATCTTCGCTTTTAGTTTCCGTCGTTATTGTTCGTTACATATATTACCCAGCCGCTTGACATACTTTCACAGATAAGTTTTTCTCTTGTTACCATTGTTTTATTTTAATTCTTAGGTTCGATTATCGTTGACTTTAAGATACCCCGGATACTCCTCTAGGCAAGTCAACCCCGAAGAATAAATTGACTGGTAATGCAACACGATGCTGCTGACCGGTGATAGATGCCTGCTATTCATAGCACGAGATGCTGCACCGTCTTTTCTTGACACTCACTTGCAGGATTTTTAACTTTCTAGTATTGAGGTTTATCTTGCCTTCTATTACCAACTTCCTCCACCATCGCCGATCCGCCACTTGACTTGCCCTACTACTCAGCCTTCCACAGAGACGCCTTCTCTCCTTGGAAATCACAAGAACATAATGGTACTTGTACTTTGTTTCCAACATTAGAGCTCTCTCGTCCTGTTCGCCGTCATCGTTCGCCGTCGTCCCACCGCCACACGACCTGGCCCCAGGCCAGGCCAGATAGGTTTCTTGCCCTGGGAACCTCCTATGACACTACCTGCTGACATTCTCCTTTCCGCATTTAGGTTTCTCTTGTCTTCTTTTGCCGCCGTCTTCTTACCGCCTTGCCCTACCACTTAGCCAGATAAGTACAAACACCTGGTTGTATGTGCTAACTCTTCTCTTGCTACATTACTACAATGCAGATAGCCTAGCAACCAGAGGTCTCTTGTCCACGTCCTTCTTTCACCTTCTTCGCTCGGTACGTACTGATCATAAGCCTTTCACCTGTGTCAATTTTCCTTTTAATTTTGTTCTATTGCCTCTAACACATCTAACACACGCCAGGACCACCGCACTTTCGCTGTCTACTGCCGTCTTCTGCAGACTTCTTCAGACCTTTTCCGTCCTCGCTTTGTCACATTACCCACACAGTTGCACGGCTTTGCCACGGCAGCTGCCTCGGTAATATTATACGCGATGGTGTCTGCTAATTAACTTTTCATACCAACAGCCATCTACTAATCTAACAGTAAAGCTTTTCCTCCTTGGAAAGACACCTCACAGACTATCCAGCTAGGTTCACTTGCACAGACATATCTGTTATCATTTTCATCAAAAAGTCAAGCTAATCACAGGCAAGCCAATTCCTAAGACACGAAAATGCTTCACTTGATATTACTGACTATCTAGTTTCATCTACAAGGTTGAGGTCTTGGTTTCCACATCTCAGAGAGCTGTGTACTGACACCTGTCGCCACGTGAAGGCGCCTCAATATCGACAGGCTTCCTCCTCTTGCCGGGCCTTGAACCCGCACTTCCGCTGGCAGCCAAAGCTCCAACCTAACAGTATTGATGAGTCTCAGTCCGTCGGTACTGCAGTCGATGAGTCAATACTGCTGCTGGCGATCCCCCTGGCCGGCGTGTGGCTCCCCCAGTCCCAGTCCCCCCCAGTCCCAGTCCCAGTCCCCCCAGTCCCAGTCCCAGTCCCCCCAGTCCCAGTCCCAGTCCCCCCAGTCCCAGTCCCAGTCCCCCCAGTCCCAGTCCCAGTCCCCCCAGTCCCCATGTGCGGCTCCCCCGGTTCCCAGCAAGACCCATACTGAAATGGATCTAGAATTGCATATTTTTGTATCGACAGTGGCTCGAACAGGAATGCAATGGAAAGTGCAAGTCTGTTAAAAAAAAAAAAAAAGGCCCCTGTTGACAAACACCTGCTGTGTTCCCTGTGTTATTGATCTTGGACGTCGTGTATTGGTAGAGTGACACCATTGAAGGGTGCTCTCTTAGACCGTGTCCTGATATTTTGGTTAGTTTGAGAGAAAAGAAGAAGAAGAAGAGCGAGACACATCGGGGGACTGTGGGAAAGACGAGTATTTATACTTGTCGTCAGAGCACTTGGGATTCTGGATAAGAGGGCAATTGTTGGGACGCAGCTGGTCGTGGCTTCCTGAAAAGAATGTGCCTGCATCGCTGCTTCCTCAAAAGATGCACACACCGGTCGTGGCTTCCTAGAAGAGCGGCCTACTACATCGCGACTACTAGGTCGGGATACTTCTCCTTTTGGCTGTGCTGGCTCGCGCTGCTCATGGACAAAATCGTGGGCTTACAGAATTGGTAGGAGACACTATTTAGTAGTGTTCTCTATGACCTTCCCTGATGGTAAAGTTTAAACAAAACAAAAAACGACAGCCAGATACACCGGGAGCAAAATCGATTCCGAGTTGCTGTACTCGCATTTCGGTAGCACGCTGGATCTGGAACAAAAAACTTTGTTGGGAATACACTTGATTGTCGCTTCCTTAATGCTTCTGTCGCAACTTCCCTAACAAGACATTTCATCCATCAGAGTTTCCTCAAAAAGCACTGGTCTTCATCGCGGCTTCCAAATATGAGGATTCAACTTGTGTCGGCTACATCCCCAGGGGAGATCAACACATCTCTGTTTATGTTGGCCGTACAATGGCTTGGACAAGATGGGACCAAGACAGTTTATCTTAAACTTGACAGATGGTCATGACGTGGTTGGGACACGCTCAATAATGGTTTCTGGAAACGGTTTATACTAACAAAATACAGACAAATAGACAGTCACCAGAGATAATCCCAGAGCGTAATCTGGCGGTTCAAAACAGCGAGGAATTACGCGTTATGCTCAAGTCGGGGGGGTTTGGCAAGAACGATGGTTCCGTGTGCATCGTGGCTTCCGATGGACGACGTTGTGCGCATAATGCGGATTGCACCTTCCGTGAAAATCAGCAAAATATTGAGCAGATCGCGCCATCTCTGAACAGTCGCGGCTTCCTTATTCAGGGGCTCTTTCCATAAAGATTGTTGATATCTCGTTCGAGACTCGAGTGCAGGCGCACTTTCCATTACCGGCAACTGCACACTTCTAATATGTCCCTTTCTGTATTGACCTATTGCTACATTAATGCCTTCATTCACCCACTCGTTCTCAGCCAGAAGACAGAGATAAACACACATCTTATTGTGGTACTAGCCCCATGTTGCTGGCCTTGTGGCTTTTTTTAAAAAAAATTCTGGCTCAAGGGAAAAAAGATGGTTACTGAAATCATATCTGATTTTTGAACTTTCATAAGAAGGGCCAGCATCAGAAGGCCCTTACAAGACAAATAAGATACCAAAAACCAGGCAAAATAACTATTGAGAAAATGACTCAGCACGAGGTCTTTTATCTCTGCTTTGCTGTTCCCTGTATGCTAGTTCTTAATATACCATTACGCCTTCCTCTTTGAGGTGTCAGTTCATGGCGGCCGCTCTTTCCCTCAAATAAATAAGAATTGATCGGGAAGGAAGCAACGAAAAATGTCAAGGCCAATCGTCGCTGTACCGGAAAATTCAGTTAGTGGCGGTCCTTCTCTGGATTGACTTCTTTTCTGTTCCTTCCTGTCTGTCCTCTTTATGCCTGCCCGTCGCTCATTCCACAGATATTCAGTTATCTCGGAACCTACATAGACTAGGAAACAGACCAACCTACTTTCAGACATCGCCTTTCTACAGAAAACGAGAAGAAAAAATGAATAAGAATGGGCTCATAATCGATTTTGAAGAGAAAATCAAAGCAAAAATACAATATTGAAGAAAGACATTTGTTTTCCTTTTCTTTTATGGTTGGTTAATTTTAAACAACTAGTTTATATTTTGAAAAGAATTTTTCTTTTATTATTTCTCCCCCCCCAAAGGGTTCCAAAGGTTCCCATTTTTTTCATTCCCCCCCCCAAGAATATCTCAATATTAGAGAAAAGGAGAGAATGAAGAAAAAAACAAACATCTGCGATACAAGATATCAAAGTCAATGGTGGTTTACATGAGTCGTCAAGAGTGGAGCACGGGAGTATTAGTGCTTAGCTCAGCCTGAAGCTCAATATAAAAGTGGGTCAATTTGTTGGAGGGGTGTTGCCTTGCTGCTTGCTTGCTGATTGGTGACAATCAGCACCAAACGTCGACGTCGACTCAACGTCAACCACCTCTCATCGCCTTGTCACACTCGGTTTTGATACCACGAAACTCTGGAAAGACGGCTTCTGTCATTTGTTGTTCTTATCCAGTGCAAATAGAGCATCGTCAAGCTAGCTTTACCTCTGGTCGACCCCCCCTCATCTCTTCTCCTCGACCTCTCGCCCTCCTCCTTCAACTCTCGAAATGGCACCCAACCCATATATAACATCCACAAAGGCAGCAGACGCTGTGCCTGCTGTCCTCCACCCGCTCGTCCTCCTCTCCATTTCCGATCACGTCACTCGCCACAGCCTTCGCAAGATCAAGGGACCCGTCGTTGGTGCCATCCTCGGTCAGCACAATGGCCGCCAGATCACCCTCGAGCACTCGTTTGACTTTGCCGTCGAGAAGTTGCCAGAGGACGGATCTGTGTGGCTCGATGCGGCTTGGTTCAATGACCGGCTAGAGCAGATGCGCGCCGTGCACAAGGACCGCAACCTCGACCTTGTCGGATGGTACACCATGTTCAGCCGTGCCGGCCCCACCGCGTCCATTATGCAGGTGCATGACCAGATTCTCAAGATTGGCAGCACTGACGCATCTACCACATCTGAAAGTGCGATTCTGCTCGCCTTCCACTCAGACGACCTGCTGCAGCAGTCGATCGGCGGCAAGCTGCCGATTACACTGTACGAGACAAGTGTCAAGCCAGAAGGAGAGGACGTCTCTGCTGCAGACGTATCCCAAGACCAAGTTATGGAAGATGTGTCCGAGGTCAAATTTCCTTTTAAGCTAAGCGAGGTTTCGTACACGGTGGACTCGGGCGATGCCGAAATGATTAGCGTTGATTTTGTTGCACGCGGAGCAGCCAACGCGTCGACAAAGACGGGGGCGTCAGGTGCAATATCCACCGCCACAGCCACAACCACATCGACAACCAAATCTACACCAGCTGCAGTGACAACCGACACATTGGGCAGTGTAAGCCCGTCCAACAACCGTGATCGTGCCGTCGCTATCGAGTCCGCTAACCGCAGTAAGAAGCGCCTTGTGTCGGCCGGACCCGATGATAGCACACTGGCAGATGAAGAAACTGACGCGGCGGTGCTCAAACCCGCAGCCACTTCTACACCTTCAAACAGCGACACACTATCAGCCGCCGAAGAAGAACTGATCGCCACATTGACGACCCGGGCCAACGCCATTCGCATGCTGCATGCGCGTCTGCAGTTGCTCACAAAGTATGTCGAGAGTCTTCCGGCAGACGCTTTGTCTGAAGATGCAGAGATACCAGCAGAACCTGCAGAGGCTACCACACCATCTGAGACGGCCGTATCCCTGCCCATCCTGCGCTCGATACAGGCTCTGGTGCAACGTCTGCCGTTGGTGGTGCCACCCGCTCCCGAGGGCAAGTTTGAAGAAGAGCGGCAGCGCGAGACCAACGACGTCGAAATTTTGTCACTGCTGCTGGATGATATGATTGGCGGCATATCGTCGATCCAGAATCTGCACACGAAGTTCAATGTGATGGAGACGCACCGGTGGCACGAGGCTCGGCAGCTGCAGCATGGGCTCAACCAGCAGGCCGCCGTGGAGCGCGAGGGGGGCGATGCACGGGCAAGAAAGTCAGCAGGATATTTGAGCCAGGGTTTCATCTAGGCGGCCAGCTGGTAGGGTGCACAGGCGATTGTGCGAATAGATAAGATAAATGGGCTATTCTAGGCCGATTCGTGACGAGATCAGGAGCCGAGCGTGCTTTCTTCGATATGACCTACAATGAGAAACGAGTACATTACATCCAACAACAACATTGCGAGGCTTCTGCAGATGGGTCAAGTTCGGTTTTTTTTTTAAAAAAAAGAATAATACATTTATGTTACAGTGGTATCTCAGGTCTAAACATAATAGAAACTGCGCCTTCTTCCCTTTCTTTATATACATGGGACAAAGGAAATCATTTTTCACATTTCACTTTAGCAGCTGCCCGACATCGCGTAGCCGAATGTCGTCCGGATTGCTCGTGCCGACGACATTCTCACGGTCGATCCGGCCCCAGCCGGCCCCCCAGCCCGGGAACATACCAGCACCCAGACCCGCGGCAGCCGTGCTCAGGATCTCGTCGTCGTCCATGCGACCTGTGCCACCCGCGCTCATGGCGCTCATGGCCGTTGCTGTGCGGGGCGGGTGGCGCAGTCCGCCACCGCCGAAGCTGGCATATGGATCGGCCTCATCGGCCTCGTCGAGGCCGCGGTTCTGTGACCGGAATACCGGGTGCAGCGGGTGAATATTGGAAGCCCAGTTTGGCCGGCGACTGTCGGTACTGTTGTTTATACCAGTGACAGTGGCAGTTGATGTAGTGGCTGTGGATGCAGCCGAGTCGCGGTTGCGCGATGATGCCGCGACCGAGTTGGCCGCGGATGCCAGCGTATCTGTGGCATTTGAGTGTATGCCGTTTCGGCTTAGTAGAGGGCGGTTGCTTGAGTTCCGGCCCGAGTTGTTGTTATTTCTCCGGCTGCTGCGGAGGCTGCCAGCCACACTAGCAGCAAGTCCACCGCGTGTGTTTTGGTTGTTGTTGTTGGCGTCTCTCTGAGCGGCCAGTTCGGGACTTGTCATGATGCCAATCTGTGTCGCATCATCGTCGTCGTCTCTACGGTCCCTGGGGTCTCTAGAATCCCCAAGTTCTCTTCCCTCTCGAGTGCCATTGCTGCGATTTGTCTGGAGAGCACGCCCAAAGATCTTTCTCCTCCGTTGCCGACGGCCGCTGTTGCCACCCATGCGCGGGTAGACAAACCCGGCCGGCTGTCCGCCTGCAAATGGATTCCACTTGAGAGTGTCCTTGAGAGCCGAGCTGGTACCCGACCCCGACCCAGACCCAGAACCCGAGGGGGAGTGATCGTTGCCAGGTTTGCCGTGCATTCTGCGACTGCGACCACCGCCAATGCTGCCGTTGCGGCCGCCATTGTATGACGTCGCTGCCTCGCCAGCCAACTCTTCGAGTGTGATGCCCTTGGTCTCGGGAATGCAAAAGATGGACACGATCGTGCCACAAAGCATAAAGAGGGCAAATATTTGCATGAGGCGGTTGAGCCAGGGCGAGCAAGCTCTGGAGGAAGTGGTGCAGTTGGCTGGCGCATCTTTGCTTAGAATGGGGATGCTAATAACCTGAGCGAGAACGGCGCCAAGCTTGCCCATGGCGGCGGACATGCCGTGGGCAGTGGAGCGGTAGCGTGTCGGGAAGCACTCGGCAGGTATAATAAATGTGGTGGTGTTGGGACCCCAGTTGAAGAAGAACTGTGCGACAACATAGAGTGCCAGCATGGCGGCTTCCGACAGCATATGGAAGGCGAATCCCAGGATGCAGAATAGGATTGTGAGAATCAGGAAGCCAAAGACTTGAAGCGGCTTACGGCCGAATGTGTCAATCGTCAAGACGGCCGTCCAGTAGCCGGGCAGACTGCCTGCACAAGCCAAGATGATTGTTCCGACAGCGTTACTATCCAGATATTAGTATTCTCCAAATGATTTGAGCGAGACAGCGAGAGGGACTTACTTGTAAAGAACGGTGTAGAGGTTGGCACCCTTGGCATAGCCGATAGCCTCGAGGACGACAGAGTTGTTGAGGGCAAGCCCATAATAGGCCAGATCCAAGAAAAACCACGAGAACATGGTGCCAAAGAGAATCCGAATGTTGTGTGCATTGCCGCGGCCCCAAAAGTACCTCTTCATGTCGCTCCACGATGCCGGCGGCACCGAGGCCGACGGGCCGGACGCCAAGACCGGGCTGGCCACCTTTTTCAGGCGCGCCTGCACGACAGGGTCGACTTCACCGTGAGGTTGGCAGGCCATGTACGCACGGATATCAGCATCGGCCTTTTCGACATCGTGTGCGACATCAAAGGTATACCGCGGCGTTTCGGGGATGGTGACGCGGTAGTAGAGCGCAAAGCATGCCGGCAGGGCTCCGAATCCGATAATGATTCGCCAGCACCGGTCTGCCGCTATACGACAGGCGGCACCGCACTCGCTCGCATTCGCAATACCGATAAACTCGGAACGGAACGCAGCCGTCGCGCACAGGGCGACAATTGCGCTCACAAGCTGGCCCATGCCTTGCATGGAGAACACCGAGGCCATCATGGCACCGCGCCAGCGCGTCGGGGCAAATTCGGACGTGATCACGGAAGACAGTGGGTAGTCGCCACCGATACCGATGCCCATGACCACCCGCCAGAACACGAGGATGCCCGTCGAGCTAATGGCCGGACTGGGACTGGCGAGGGCGCAGCTGAGGGTCGACATAATAATAATGACGAGCTCGACGCCGTACATGCGGCGCCGGCCGATATTGTCAGCAAGCCAGCCAAACATTAGCTGGCCGATAATGATGCCGGCACTGGTGGATGCCTTCAAGGCCTGGTTGACGGGATCGGGGAGGCTGCCTGCGTTGTTGCCATAGCCGTAGGTGGCAGCGATGGCGGCGGCTGTAGCTGAAGTGGTGCTGGACGATTCAGCGCCGTCTCCGCCGCCCCAGAAGACAAGACCCCAAAAGTTGGTGACCATGCTTATGGCAAAAATGTCGTAGGAGTCGAGGAAGAAGCCGACACCGGCGACGGCGACGGCGCGGACATGGTAGAGGCCGAAGGGGACCTTGTCGATCTCGGAAAGAGCGAGTCGGCGGCGAAGGTTGGGATCGGAGATGTGAGAGTAGTCGTTTGCTGAATGGTAAGTTTTATTGTCCCTCCAAAAAGCAACAAGGTCTTAGCAAGCTGATGCAGGGAGCTTACCAAAGTTGTGGAAGGCCCGGTTGCCACCGTAGGTCCGACCGACCTGGACTGGGATGGCGGGCTCGGGAAGCATCTCCATGGCGTTGGACACTTGCGATGTGCGTTTGATTCTTTGTGTCTATGCTGTAGAAGGAGTCTTTGGGAGTGAGGGGAAGTGTCCCCGGGGACCGATGTTGTACCCCAGATAAGATGCCTTTTGGTGTATATCAACGTATGTTGAGGTCAGGTTATGTCGCTGGCCGAAGTTATGTTGTTGAAGAAAGATGTGTTGGTATTGTTGTTATCAGATAAAACATCGAGACCAAAAGTAGGGTCCTGGGAACCTGGCTACTATAAACTAGGTTGCATACAAGTAGGATATGTATTACTGAGTATGTGAACGTTGAGAGTTGGCCCAGCTGGCCTGGAACGTGGGTGAACTGACAAGCATTCACAAGACTTGCCAAAGGCGGCAAGGATATCAAGAGTCAGCTAATAACGATCAAGAAGTGCTAATAGATAAAATAAGAATTGACAAGAATGCTAGAAATAAAAAGAAGGCTAGCAAGGGGTGTGCGTGTGTGTGGAGAGCGGAAGGAGTGGGCAGACGCGGTGGGTAGAGGATTTGAGGGAGAAATGGCGCACGTACTGTGTAGTAAGTGAAGACACTTATAGTAAATATTGCTGTACTTTAGTTACATACCTGATATAACGGCTACGATCGACACGGCGGTTGACAATAGCGAGGTACGGTAAAGATACTGTTTTAAAGAAACATAAAATTCACTAAATCAAAGCATATTATCGAACTAGAAGAGGGAAAAGACACAAGATAACAAGAAGACAAACCAAACAGATACCACCAGAAAATAATTAAAGAGAAGGAGGTGAATGGCAAAGATAAAGGAGATGACTGAAAACGAATGCGAGGGGCGTGGACAGGCCCGACTGAAGGGATTGGCTGAGCTGGCTGAAGAAGTAGGGGAGCCGAATAGATGAACACAGTAGAGGAGCCCGAGGAGCGAGGCTAAGACCTTGAGAGCCGAGAGCCCAGACGCTGCCCAGGTGCCCAGGCGGAGGTATCTTACATACTCTGTACTCTGTATTGATAAAGAATCGGAACTGGTCAGGTATTGCTTATGAGTACAAAGTATTTGCGGCTATTTTAGCAGAGAAACAAAAACTTAAGGGGTCCGCTAAGGCATCCATTGAGTCAAAGCCCGAGCATGGCCTCTTCAATACGTAATGGAAAGGGACGTCAGAACACTCTAAGAACCCCAGTCCAGCAATACGTAAGAGGGCAAAAGTTTGAAGAAGCGAAAGTAGAACAAGTCTTGTATGGCACACTGCTTTGGAAGCATGAATTGCGGTGGCCAGTGATGTATACGAGTTAATGGGGGCGTATTTACACATGATCATTCAGGTACATCGCACTCTGTACATTCAGGAAGCGAGACGGAGAACAACCTTATTGAGCTAGGATGAATATTGATTAGGATCAGGACGGAGGGTAAGCGGGAGTATGCTATGAATGTGATGCAGGGACCATAGATGCGGCACAGGCAGTGCCGTCATGCGTTCGGGCAAGTTGACGACAGCGTACCGAGGCTATTCTGTACATTAAACTCTGTAAATATGAATAGCCCAGCATCGACGACGGAGTAAACCCCGGTGGCCAGTTTCAGCATTAACCGCTATGTGTGTCACGGGCAAACCCTCTCACCGAGAGAAGATCAATGATGATCAAGCTGATCTAGAAAGAAGAAAGAAAGGCGACAAGCCGACGGGTTTACAACGATCAGCATGCTTATGCTCTTCCTGGCGGGTGGCCGACTACTCTGTATGGCGCTACTAGCTGCTGGCGCCCAAGACCTAAGCAACAAGACCCTCAAGGAAGATGCGGCACAGAAGTGATATTATGTTGCCCACAACCGGAGTACCAAGTGACCCAAATCAATACAGTACTCCGCAAATGTCTGTGCGTCGCACTCGGGGCTTATTTCTCAATGTTTGACGTCTCTCTCGCAAGACAATACTTGTTGTGTCGTCGCTCTCGCAACGTAGTCCACGTGGAGGAAGGGAAGGGAAGTCGATCACTGTAGAGCACCATTTGGGGTACATTTTGCACAGGTTGGTTCAGCCGTATGGCCGCCTGTATACCGTTTAAAATAGCGAGTGCGAAAATTATTCGAGGAGCGCATGAGGGAAGAGCAATAAGAAAAGAATCAGGGGAGTTGAGCAAAGTAGCAAGGGACGTTGAGTCTACTAAAACTAGGCCAATCATATTGCTTAATTCAAGCACATGGCGTACTATGTCCGGAACGGGAGCGGAGCCTTGCAAAGTGGGGCAATTATATAATAGAATATGCCGAGCAGCAAAATTTACGGTGCAGCAAAATAGTTTTTTTTTTATAAAGGCTGATACTGTAAGTACTATGCTTTAAAACGATTACTACAAATCTATCGCTTACTCTACACTATAACAACAGCGATGGCGATATTAACACAATAATGCGTATTGTGTGGCGCCTCCTATAGAAGCCGAAGCCGCTATAGGCTCGTACGCTGTAGTTGAGAATTAGTACATAGTATTTGTTGCTTGTATCTTTTAGTCAGCCAATGTACCTTTTTTTTCTAGCCACACATATCCACTATTTTGCTGCAATGCGGCACAGATTTTGCTGCTCGGGAGGCATTCCCTACGATGTAGAATTGGATCTGGTGCACACAGGTCTACTCCAGGTCCATCACAGTATGCTGATGATGTATGAGCTTACTATTTCAGCAGGTATCCCGACAGATTGTGATGCAATATAGTGATACAGTTTATTGCAGAATAACGGTTTCAGGGTCAAGGTCTGAGCATTATTGGTAGGAATTGTAACCCAGGAGTCAATAAAAGCAGTCAAAGGGGGAAAACATATAATAGAAAAAGGAAGATGGAAAAGGCGGAGCATGCAAGGAAATAGGAAATAACCGAAGCAGTGCAAGCTATTGTCAAACCAATAACCAAAAGAATAAGGAGATGCAACACAAGTTACAGAAAATAGGAATATCCCTAATTAATCACACCATAGCAGAACCGCGAGGGTGGTACGCTCGAGAACTGACCACCTGGTGTGGATGATCATCGCGGGACTCCGATCTTCTTCGTTGGTATTCATAGAGGTGCATTATGTTTCGCTTTATATATCTAATATACACAGACAGCTTTAGACATCCAGAGCCTACAGTTCCTTCTCGCGTGGCCCGACGACACGGTCGAAACTGGATAGCTCCATGGTAAACGAGTGTCGTCCACCCGTCATGCCGCGCAGTCGCATATCGTACGAAAGCATCTCCTTGAGGGGCACCTTGGCCACAATCTCCAGAAGCCTGGTCATTCCGCGCTTGGTCTCGCGCAGGCTCTGGATCGACGTGTACGGGTCGGGCGGCGCGTAGACGTCGCTCAGGTCGATTGTTGTCTCGGACGACGAGTCTGATCCTGATTCAGCCGTCGAGGCTACAGACGCTGCTCCCGTAGAGTCCCGAATCTCCAGGACAAAGCCGCCGCGCGCACCAGTGATATCGCGCTGGATGGCGCCTGCACTATCGTCGGGACACGCAATGTGCACCATCATGACCGGCTCCAGCACGGCCACCTGGTTGTGCGCATGCGCGTTGCGCAGGGCCGACCGGACACCCTGCAGCGCGGCGTGCACAATGTGCCCGTCGGTGGTGCTTCCTGCGCCGGCATAGTCGGTCGTTGCGTCAAAGGTGATGTTAATGCGTAGACCCTGCAGAGGCGACCCGCGACGAGGACCGCGGGCAAGAGCACCGATGGCTCCGTTGAATAGCTGCCGGCTGACCATGTCGGGGTCAAACGGCAGTTCTTTGGTAGATGCAGGCTCGTTGCCGTCGGCTGATTCGCCTTCGGAGGTGCCGCCAGTAAATCTGATAACAATGACATTGCCGTCGCGCTCAAACGTGTAGACATGAGGATCGGATGAGTCGACACGCTTCTGTGCATCTGCATCAACATCGGGGTCATGTCTCTCCAAACCGACGGTGCATGCCGCCATGCCGGCCTTGTTGGCAACAACTCGGTCATACACGTAACGCTGCGGCGTGCCTGCCACGTCCACGGTCAGACACTCCTTGTAGTCCACCTGCACACTACTGAAATTGGCGCTCGCAAGCTGGTATGTCGTGCGTAGCCGGTCCATGGCCACATCCAGATGCAGCTGGCCCAGGCCCGACAGTACAAACGTGTCTTCAATGCCCGGCTCATCGCCGCGGTTCACCCGTAAGCTTGGATCTTCGCGTGTCAGCTTGTCCAGCGCGTCGGCCAGCTTCTTCGTCTCTGTCGGGCCACCAAACGCCTCGACGTTGACAAACGCAACGGCCGGGCCAACCTCAGGCGGCCGGATCGTCATTGTCTTGAGCGTGGCCAGCGGAGTGCCGGCCGGTGCCGGGTTGGGTAGGATATGCAGTGTATCGCCTGTGCGCGCCGCTTTAAGACCCGTAATGGCACCAATCTGGCCAGGGGCAAGGTACGGGATCTCGCCAATCTTGGCCGCTGACACCTGCGAGATCTGGAACGGCTTCTCAAATCGCGCGAGATTGGCGTTCCACACTTGTGCATTCTTGTGCAGCGAGCCTTCGTAGACGCGCACAAACGTGAGCATGCCCTGTGTGCCAGGGAACAGGTTGGGGTCGTTGACGACCTTGAACACCGACGCCAGCGCGCCGGGTGACTTTGCTTTTTTGCCACCGTAGACCTGCTTGAGAAGCTTTGTCTCTTTGCCGACGCGCACCTCCACATCGGGCGACTCTTGCGGGCTTGGCAGGTAGTCCACGACGGCATCCAGCAGCGGCTCGACGCCAATGTTGCGCAGACTGCTGCCGGCAAACACGGGCACAACCCGGCCCTTGCGGCCAATTTCGGAGTCTAGCACAACACGCCGGATGGCCGCCTTGATCTGAGCGGCCGGCAAGTCCGTCGTACCCTGCTCGCAAAACGCCTCGACAAGCTCGTCGTCGTACTCACACAGCTTCTCGACGAGCTTGGTGCGCGCCGTCTCCATCTCGGCCCACAGTGTTGGGTATATGTTTTGGAGTGTCTCTGCCGTTACGAGCGAGCCACCGCCGCTGCCGGATGCAGGCCACTTGATACCGCGGCGTGAAATGACATCAGCGATGCCCAGAAACACCTCGCCGCCCTTGTCCTTGTCCCACATCGGGATCTGGCACACAAGGGGCCACGCATTGAGGCGCGACGCGATATCGGTGACGGAGCGGTGGAAAGAGGCGCCATCACGGTCAAGTTTGTTGACATAAGCAATGCGCGGGATATTGTGCTGCTGAGCCGACGCCCAGACACGCTCAGTGTGAGCTTCGACGCCCTTGACAGAGTCGATGATACATACGGCGCCATCAAGCACGGGCAGGCAGCGGTCGACCTCGAAGCGGAAGTCCTGGTGACCGGGTGTATCGATGAGATTGATAGTCTTTGGTGGATTTGAGGTCTGTTTCGTATCTTTGTTAGCAGCCTGGGGCGGCCAGTTGAAGCTGATGGCAGCCGACTGGATGGTGATGCCGCGAGCCCGCTCCATCGGCAGGAAGTCTGTGATTGTATCGCCATGATCGACGTCTATCTGTCAGCATGCATTTTGGTACATTGTACAACCAGATTTCTACCTACTTCCTAGGTGCCTGGATACACCGCTGTAGTAGAGCATGCGCTCGGTTGTTGTCGTCTTGCCGGCGTCGACGTGAGCGATGATGCCGACGTTGCGCACGTTTTTGATATCTGCGTCATAGTATGATGGGCCCGCAGCTGCAGCATAGCCCCTTAGAGTTGTATGAGGCTGAAATAAAGTCTTAGGCACCCTTGTCTGCACTGCTATTAACCTTGTTGTCGTGTGCATCGCCAACCTCGCCGTCGACCTCGATGCGCCGGGAATCCGTCTTAACGTCACCGCCGCCATAGCGCCGATATGACCATGATACAGCCGTAATGACATGTTGTATCTGAAATAAAACATACACCGGCTCAAATAGCCACGCATATAATTTTATTTTATTTTCAAACTGGCTTTGTTGTCCTCGCCTCATCACCCTCTGAAGCTTTCATGAGGCTCTCTCACCAGAACACGTGATCCCCAACTCTTCAACAACGCTAATCCACTTTCGACCAGCTCTTCGTGAGTTATGTAATATGCCCCACTATAGGCCCACCACCCACCTCCTCTCTGTCACCAGGGCCGCTGTCTCCGAGATGCGCATTCGCTCCTTCCTTTCCCATACCCTTAATGTGTCCTGCCAATCCGAGAAGCACAGAAAATACAGCAGCCTAGAGAGGGTCGCATGCGTGATTACATACACATTTCGCCTTGGCTGCTTCTCCGACGTCAGTGTCACTAGATTGTTTGCTCAACGACGAGCCACCTGTGGATTACCGAGTAGCTGCACTTGACTCTGTAACTGAACACCCCCGACGACAACTCCGACAGCACTCCGACACCCTATCACTCTTTTGCTCGCTCGTTGTCGTCGTCTAGCTAGCTCGACAGCTCCTGCAGCCTCCCCAGCCACTGCTTCCCCCCTCGATCTCGGCGCATCCAACGTCAACCACAGCAACGACCAATTGACAGCCAATTGATCTATTTGGTCTCATTGCCTCTCAATGGACTACAGCGCACACGAAAACGACCACTCCGGTGGCTCGCCTTGGGGCTCTCCCCAGAACTCGCCGCAGCCAAACCGCACAGTCTTTGGTGGCAGCTCATCTTCCAACAACGCCGCCGGCGAGGACTACCAGCGCCCCTTTACTGCATCGAGCAGTGGCGGCCTGAGCGACGGCGGTGACAGCGGCGGATTCGGTGCGGGTGCAGGCAATGCCACCGACTACCGCCGGCCGGGCACGTCCCACAGCATACAGTCGGCCTCGGAGACGGCCGTTGCAGACGAGGACTACGCAGACCAGTACCAGCCGCAACAGCAGCAGCAGCAGCAGAACCAAGAAGCGCCCCTGCCACCAAAACCCAACGACTCGCACGGCGGCCCATCTGCGACTGCGGGCGAGTCTTCCCAGCAGTCGCCCCAGCAGCAGCAACCCCCTCAGCAGCAGCGTCCTCCGCAGCCACAGTACCGTCTGCAAGTCAAGATCACCGCACTCGAGCGCAGTGCCAAGAAGGATCCCATCTTCCGCTTTGATGTTCACGTACGTTTAACAAGTGCTTTCCTCCCCACTCTATCTCTTCCTGCTAACAACTGCAGACCAACCTTCCTCGCTTCAGAACGACGCAGTACCGCGATGTGCGCCGCCTGCACTCCGAGTTCGACAAGCTTGCCCAGCATCTTATCTCGGCCAACCCCGAGGCTCTTGTGCCCGCCGTCCCCGGCCCCGTGACGTCGGCCGGCGCTGGCACCGACGAAGACGAGGCTCGTGTCAAGGCCCAGATGCAGCGCTGGTTTAACTACGTGTGCAGCAACGATGTGCTCATGCGCGACGACGAGATGATCCTGTTTGTCGAGAGTGATTTCGGCTACAGCCCTATGGTGAAGAAGAAGCAGCCCGCCACCGGTGTGCGTCGCAAGATCCTCAAGCAGTTCTCGCCTCCCGCCGACGATACCCCCGAGCTGGCCGAGGCCCGTCCCACCGTGAAGCTGTTCTATCTCGGCACCATGGATGCCTGCCACAAGGTGGACCGTCTTGTCAAGGCCCGCCGCGGCCTGGGCCTGGCTGAGTCGGATTTTGGTGTCAAGCTGGGCGCCATGAACGTGCAGGAGCCACACCAGGGTCTGTCCAATGCCTACCGCAAGCTCGGCAAAGTCATCCAGACGGCAGGCGACTACCAGGCCGCACAGGCAACGGCCGAGGCCACGACGGTCGGCGATCCGTTCGAGTACCACTCCTCTGACGCGCTCATCTTCAAGGAGACGCTGACCAACCGGCAGCTGCTGATCCGTGAGCTGCTGCAGGCACAGGAGACGACGCGCGGCCGGCTCAACTCGGCAGATCGGCTCAAGGGTAGCTCCAATGTGCGCCGCGAAAAGGTCGACGAGGCCATCACGGCGCTGGCCGAGGCGCGCCACAACGAGTCGGAGCTGATCCAGAAGACGACGCGTGTCACCGCCAACCTCGTGCAAGAACGCCGGCGGTGGTTTACGCGCACGGCAGCCGATCTTCGCCTGAGCATCCGCGAGCTTGTGATCCGCGAGATTGAAGCGGAGCGGCGCACGCTGTCACTGCTCGAGAGTGTGCGCATGGACATTCGCGGCATTGACGGCTCGGGTGGACTGAGCCGACTGGGCCGCGAAGCACACCCGCCGCCGAGCATGCGGCGCACGAGCGCGGCCGCCAGCCAGGGACCCAAGGGCGACTCCTGGAGCGGTGTGCCGCGGCGGTCTGAAGCAGTGCTGAGCCGTGCGCCCACCGGTGCTGCTGGAACTGCAACAGCTTCGTCGACTACCGACGACAATGCAGACGGCCTGGCCAGTCCGTCGGAAGAGTATGACCCGAACTCTGGCATGCTGCGGCCGGCAAGCATACCGGGTGTGATTAGCGAAGAGGAGGATGACGACCGGGTGGATGCACGCAATGCAGCAAGCCGGCTGGCGTCGAGCACTTTCTAATCGGGTGGTCTGATGTAGTCAGGGTGCCAAAGTGTCGCGTGTTGAGATGTCTATGAAGAGTTGGTGTTGTCCATGTTATGTATTCACCGTTGACGATGATGTTCTGTTTGCAGTTGCTTTCTTTTGTGCCGTTGCGTTGATGCACTCCCATTCATGTATGTTTTTGCTTGAGCTATGATTTTATTGCCATATCTTTTACTTTCTGCATCTCATCAAGCTCAATATATACTCGTTTAGCCGCAATTTGAATACTGACATCACGCAGTCTGTTCTACTTAAATTCAGAGAACAATGCATGAATCGCATTCGAAAGCATTAGCTTCAGACCTTCCTAGATGTGACTTCTTCTGGGATAAATAGCATAGTTACACGGTCCGAAATATAAGCAGAAATAAAATAAGTCATACTGTATGGGTTATCTACGCAAAGAAAACAGGTCCTGAAAATAAACACTCACTTCCCCCGTCCGTATCGGCCCTTCCTACTCGTCAAACAACGCAAACGGCAGCTGCAACAGCCCCTGGTCGTATGTCCATGCCTCAAACAGGTCGCCCATCGTGTCCCCCGCGTAGGCCCACCCTACTTGGCTGTCGTCTACTGTGTTGCCTAGTCTGTTCGCTTGGGCATTGGCCGTGGCATTGCCGTCCCCATTCACGCCGACAATCTCGGCATACAGATTCGGTGCCACTTGTGTAGCTGCCGTCGTCTGCCACTGTGTCATTGACAGGCAGCCCCGGTCGTACCGCTCAAACTGCCGCCAGTTCTCGTCAGCGATCTCGTTGCGCAGTCCGGAGCCCCAGATGTCGATGCCCCACTGGGCCGCGAGGGTCCGGACGGCGCGGATGGACCGGTTGGCCCACTCCCAGTTTGTGTTCATCTCGTAGAGGGAGCGGATGCAGATAGTGAGTCCGCGCATGGCTTCGCTGCAACGGCTAGCGCCACTGGTGCTGCCTGCCTCGGTTTCCGACTTGATGTGGAGCAGGTGCATAATCGAGGCTGTAAAGACGGGATGAACGGCAGAGATCGGGGTATACCGCTAGGAATGGGGGTTAACAAAGGCTATTTTATGGGTAGAACGATGGAAAGCCACAGAGACATACGTGTGTGTAATTGTTCTTGTAAATCTGGAGAATGCGACTGATCTTGCGGGCCGAGTCGCGGACGGAGCGCGAGTGCACGTCTCTGCCCATGGGATCGTACGCGATGGAGTGCTTGCCGGCATAAAGCAGCCGGAAAAAAGGACGGTGTAAAAGGAGAATCGACTGGTGATATTGGAGACTGAAAGGAAGCGTATTAGTAACAAACAAATGTCGCGTGCATAAAATAAACCAATGGGCATTGGAAAGACTGACTGCAGCTGGTATACGTAAGGGGGGGTCAGCTGGAGATTGGAGTTGGACATCTTGAGGTCTTTGGGCAGCCGATTGAAGAGCTTGGTCGCATTTAGATGGGCCTTCATGACGCGGTCCTCCCGCTCGTTCTCATTCCAGGCGAAGCGCTGGGCGTAGCTATGCTTGTGAGTACAATTATTATTATAATAAAAAGGCTTTGGTATAGGACGTACAGCTGATCAATGACTTCCGAGGTGACAAGCATGAGCTCACAGGCGTAGCCGACATTGCTGGTGATATGTGCCGTTGGGTAGGGGCTGGACATCGCAGCGAGATGCTCGGGGAGTTTGGCACCAGGCCAAGGCTTGACTTTTGGTCGCGTGGTTGTGATATTGTACTCGTTGATGCTGGCCGGTCGTCCCATTCCAAGACAATAGAGCCTGGGATGTCAGTACTGCGTTTCTCAAGCGAAAGAGTTGGAAAAAAATAAAGACATACTTATCCAGCACGTAGATTCCCCAAAACGTAATGTTGCGGACCTCCACGTCCTCTTCCGACACCAGCTCCTTGGCTGCGTATGCCGAACAATCCGAGTGGAGTCCCAGATTCATAGCCATGCGTGATGCCATTCCAATGTACATGAAGCCGAGCCCTTCGTTGTCGACAGCCGCCCAAAAGAGCCCCAGTAGTGCCGTCGCCTGCGCCGTCGACGTTGTGGGCGCCTCGTACTCGTAGTGCAGCATCGTTTGGGCCTGATGCGCCAGCGCCTCGCCGGCCGTGTTGGCGTCGTCTGGATCCGTGCGCAGTTCGGGCCGCGGCGAGTAGCGCGAGGCTATTGCCAGCATGGCCGTTAGCAGCAGCGGCGTGCAGTACCGGCCAGTGTGCTCGATGCATAGGTCGCGCACAAAAGGCTCGCGTGGCACCAGGTACTGCCACGTGTTTTGATAAGTCCAAAATAGGCCCAGCAAGTGGTCACGCAGCTCGTCCGACGGCTCCGAGAAGCCCGCCGCCGCCGCCGCTGCCTGTGCTGCCGCGATGCCGCGTGCCTTGGCCTCAACAGAGGACGGGACTTTTAGCGAGTAGTCCTGCACCACGGTGAAGTTGCTGGCGGCACCAAAAAAGCGCAGCTCGCCCGTGTCACCAAGTGTGAAGCAGCCGAGCGCGTCCGCGAGCTCGTCGACGTCGCCGTCGGCGGCATTTGCGTCGGTGTTTTCGCTTCTGTGTTCGTTGACCGCCGTGTCCTTTCGCGTCTCGCCACTCGAGCGAGATTGCGGCGACGCCGCTTCGTTGCTGGTATCATCGTAATCCTGACCACCAGTGCTGACCATAGGAAATAATGCTGCATCACCCACTTGATGATGCGCATCGCAATCAACAAGCCCATCTAGGGATTCATGGGCCAGGTCTATGGCCGCTTTCGGCTGCTGCTTGTCCAGCATCTTCTCGAGCGTCGCGACGCGAGCCTCCAAAGCCGCAATGTATGCATTGCTCGGCCGTCTGTCGGTATGTGAGATGGTGAATCAAGAAGAAAAGGGGTAAGTCGCAATTGCCGGGATACGCACTTTCTGTTGCTCTCTTCCTGTGTGTATTCGCAGCCCTGCTGTCGGTACTGGCATGCGCTGCACTGCGGCTTGTGGCCGTCGCACTGACAACGTTAACAATCAGCTTAATTACATGCATCTCAGCTAGCAGAAAGGGCGGCGCCGTGCTATAGTTACCTTTGTTCTCTTGGCCCGACAGCCATTACACGCAAGCAATATGCGCTTCCGGGGGTTCGCCTGTGCGGGCTTCTTCTGTGTGTTAATCATCGCGCTTCCGGGTCGTAGGATCGCAGGATCGTAGGATCGTAGGATGTATCTGCTATGCTGCCGTTGTTTTCGTGGACGAAGAAGGACAAGTAGGAGCAGAACTGCACAAACCGCGTGGCCGCACTCAAACGAGACTAACTAAAGTGTGGGGAAACTGGGGAAGTACTTCAGATAAATACGCAAGCCAACGTCGCAAAGGTATGCAAGTGCATCCTTTCTATCAGCGAGAACAAGGAACGTATTTAACCAAAGACGCTCTCCGATCAAAGACACATGAACTCTTTAAACAGGCTGAGGGGTCGCCGTCCAGGTCAGTCGATCTATCTTTGAAAGTGCTGATATGGGCTACGGAAGTAGAAAAAGGGTATAAGCTAGTAAATAATATGCGTACTTGTGCAAGTCCTATCTTCGAGATGAACAAGTATTCCATGTCCGATTTCGTCTACGGAGTAAAGGCAAGTGGGTGATATGACTGTACATGATGTGTTGTATAAATAAGTATGTGGTGTAAGATGAAACTATCTGCACCAATAATCTAGCTCGTAGGCCGTCATGGTCCCCCGCAACTTGGTCTACATCTTGTCCCAATGGCTAATGCGTCTAGGACAGGCCAAGCTAGAAGTGGATCTGTACCCGCTCACCGAGAATCAGATCAAAGAGAGTCGTCACCGATTATTCTATTTGCCCTGACTATACCCCTTGTCCCGTTCATTCTTCAAGCAGCACACGACGCATGGCCCGTTCACCTAAAGTAGAAGTCGGCGTATAGCAAACCCGCGCCGAAACGAGGCCTTTGCCTAAACTTGACCCGGTCACCGTTTAACCCCTTGCTATGTGTTGTCGTTGAAGTGATCGTCCCGGTAGCTCCGTCTCGCCAGCACCAGGTAGTCTTGTCCCTCGACCACGACATAGGGATTCTCCGGATTTTTTGTGATTATTGTCCGGGCCCGGCCGATCTAGTCACTTGTCGGCCGTGGGTTAGGTGGTAGGCTAGAAGCCGAGTTTGTCGTCGGGGCTATGCACGAACGGTAGGTCTTCTTTAAATACATGGACGGCCGTGGCCAAAATCCTCAGTGTGTTCGGCTATCGCCTCGTACATGGCCCGGGTGGTTGGCAAGCTGATGGTCTCGCGCAAAAAGACGTCTGTGTCGGAGTCTAGGCCCCCTAAGAAACACGGTGGCGCTCTCCCGCCAGGATTTGGAAGTCCGTGGTGACGCCCAGTAGGTGATCCATACCTTATACAGTGGAGTATCGCAGCTCATCCATGGCCAGACGCCGGTCGTGACCAGGCTATCGAAGTGGACGAAAAGTAGGGGTCGTTCGGCGTAACGATACTAGCAGCAAAATGAAAAGTAACTGGGAGGTGATTTTCCAAGGAAACTGGAACCAAAGTGTTTGTTATTCATAAACGAGGGAGGATCAGCATGTCCTCCTCGCTATATGAAAGTGCAATACCACGACATCCTGCCAGTCACTGAAATCGCCTTAATTTGTGATACTCAATTTGGATACATATCTAAGTGATACTCTCTTTACGATAACGTTCTATATGGATAAAGTATCTCAATTGCCATAGAAGGGGCGAAGTCGATCATAGAAGATACTACGGGGTGGCACGGGTATCAAGTATCCGGATAGTATGTTACGAGCAATCAACTCTCTAGTCTACTATGTACACTAAAATGCTGTCGCAAAGTGGGGAAACGTTTCTTTGAGTCTCGGCAGCGCTACTATGGTACAGCTGATTGTGCGGCAATTCTTCCGTTGACTAGATCAACATTTGCCGAGACCATATCGTCTCCTTATCAACTGGAACATTCTTCTCTATCTTCTACATAGTACTCTATCTTCTGTCTATCTATCTTCTATCTTCTATCTTCTATCTTCTATACTATATCACGACGTAAATGTGGATACGAATTCGCCCGTTCCATCCGAATTCTAAAATTCCATTGGTCAATGCACTTTACTACCGTCCGTTTAGTTCGTTTCAGTCCCTTTCGACTAGATACAGTTCAAAACTTTCTCCGCTTTTTCTGGTTTTTTAATTGGCTGTTAAGGACGACGTTTCAAATTATTAGCTGACGTTATTAAAGGGACCGCCCGACTGACTGACTGACTGACTAGACGGCTGGCTGGCTGGCTGGCTGGCTGGCTGACTAGACGACTGACCGTACGACAGACTGACTGCATGACTTGCTGATCGCACGATAGACTACTGCACGACAGACCGACTGACAGGCTGTAGAAGAGATTGTAAAAGGGACTGCCCGACTGACTGCACGACAGACTACACGATAGACTGCCCGGCAGACTATAAAGGAGGCTATAGAAAAGAGTATACGACTAACTATAGGAGGGGACGTACGAGGGACTATAAAACGTAGAAGTATAAGAGAGATATTTTTTATTTCGGTTTAATTACTACTTATTAGTCTTTAAATTGTCTTGTTGAAGCTACATATAGCTGTGCCAGCCGTTATGTATAAGTATCTATTACACCCCAGCGCCGTAGGTCCGTAGCCAAAATACTATACTATACGGCAATAAAATTTTGTAAATAAAACGACTCTCAAAATGCCTTATTTTACTATTCTATTTTAAAATAATTTTTAATATAAAAACAAATGTAAACGACATTTATTAAACACAACTCTTATTATCAAACAATAGTATAAAGACCAAAATATTAGCCATACTATCGAAAATAAACATAATTTAAAACTAACCCTACCAAACAACAACGCAGTCGACCATCATTCACCGGGCCGTCCACCAGGCCAAACTCTCTCCCGTAGTCTGTTTTCTGCCACACCGTTCAACTCCAGATTCCGCTTCTATTTTTCTGGGTCATAAACCCAAAGTTCCCTCCCTTGTCACTGAATCACCACTTCAGTGTCACGCTTCTCTGTGTCTGATCGTTGACGAGACACTTACTCTCACACGAGAGTTTCCTTGTCCGTGGCCAAGGCCGGAATCTTATCGACGCTGGGCGCCGCCTTGTGGCCCTCGATAATGGTGGACTCTTGCATGATGCGCTTGTCTAGTTCCTCCCGCTGCTCGTCGGTGAGATGCGTCAGTTGCACGGCGACTGTGTCGTTGAAGAGGCCGTTGATCTCCTCGAGGGATAGACCGCTAGTCTGTAAATTATGTTAGCATAGAGCCGATGTGTGACGGAGACAGTAGCGCTTTTAGTTACCTCGGGGCAGAAGAGCAGCAGGAGCACGACGTTGATAGACGGCAGGATGATGAATAGCAGGTAGTACTTCCAGCCGATAACGGCAAAGCCGGTCGCGGACGATTCGAGGAACGGAAGCGTCGACAAGAAGAAGATGGCCAGACTCCAGCCCATACCCTTGGAGCGAATGTGCGTTGGGAAGATCTCGGCGCAGTAGACGTAGACGGTTGTATCGACAAACATACCATAACTATGAACTGTTAGGAAGGTCTCGGTATTATACTTGGGGAGAAAAGCACAACATACAAGGTAATGAAGCCAAAGAGCATGGCCACGCCGGCAGCCAGTGCCGCGGAGTTGTTTGACGAGCCGTAGTTCTTGACAATCGCAGCTTCGATAATGGTAAACATGACACAACCACTGATGCCGATGACTGTATCGTTGTTAGTACAGTGTTCGGAAGATTTTGTGACGAAATTGTATTCTATCATAAAATACGTACCCAGACTCCGGATGCGTCCGAGGCGGTCGAGAATTGCGGCATTGACAAAGTTGCCGACGCAGGCCCAGGTGATCCAGCCGGCCGACAACAGCAGCGAGTCGCTGGAGCTGAAGCCGAGGCCGCCGACGAGGCCGACAATGTTGCTGTAGATGACAATCGCTCCGTTGGCCTGCGACGCCCACATTATCAGTGTGCCAACGAGCATCCGCTTGCGGAAGTGCGGCTTTGTGAAGAGGTGCCGGAAACCAACATCACCGTATGCCGCATGATCGGCAGCGATCTGCGTCGTGATCTGGTAAAACTCCTCGCGGGCAAAACGCTGCTCGGGGTCCTTGGGGTCGTAGTGTAGCAACGACAGCACGGCCCATGCCTCATCCTTGCGGCCTTTTCCAATGACTGTCTGTGTCAGTGTGTTTTCCATTACTTTCTTTAGGTGCAGTACATACGCCAGCGAGGAGACTCTGGTAGCCGGGACACGAAGCACAAAACCAGCAGCGGCCACAGCACCTGAAGAGACAGCGGCAGACGCCAGTTTAGCTGATCATTGTCGGAGTAGAAGCAGGCAACGCCCACCCATGCGGCCAAGACGTAGCCCACAAGAAAGAAGGCACCTGGGCTGATATTAGTTTTTGAAAATGAATGCCATGAAGAAAGGGGACTCCGGAGACGTACCGTGCTGACCGACGAGGAATCCACGTGTGGAAGGTGGTGCCACCTCGGAGATATAAATGGGCACCAGCGCGACAAACATGGCTGGGTAGTAGCTGTTTAGTATCGGGTCTGACTTGGTAAAGGCTATATGGAACAATGCGAATACTCACCAGCAGCGAATCCAGTGACAAAGCGAGCCACGATGAACATGCCAATATGAACCGAGCCGGCCTGCAGAGCTCCTCCGATGACGTTGATCAAGGCAGCGAGCATCATTGACTTCTGACGTCCATGGGAATCGCAGATGAAGCCCACAAAGAGAGAGCCGAAGATGGCGCCGGCAGAGAAGAGACCAAAGACCGTGCCAAGCATCTGATTGCTGTATTTATAAAGATCTGCTTGCGTAGAGTCTGTGGTCAGGCCCATGTAAGCGTACCAGGAGGGCTGCCCGACCGTAGTCGATATGATACTAAAGTCGTAGCCATAGGATACGCTTCCCAGAACAAGAGAAAAGATAATCTATGAGCTGATGTAAGTATATGTAACTTCTGGAGAGGCTCAATCAAGACATATCTTACAGAGATATTCGTCCACGAAAACTTCATGGCCGCCATTGTTGCTAGAGGTTGAGACCGAGAAGGGCGAGTTTATGAAGTTGAATAGGTTGATTTCCTACAGCCGGTATTTTGTAAAGTCGGCGTCTCGGGGGTTCTTATAGACGAACATTTGACTTCATTTTGCCTTGCAGTATTTTAACTTGGATATTCTTTGCTGCGTCTCTTTGCATCTTCTATCTTTGCTTCGTCTATCTTTGATCATCTATCTTTGCTCATCTATCTTTGCTCATCTATTTTTTGTTTTGTCTATCTTGCTTTGTCTATCACTTTATCACTTTTCTGTTGCATCACATGGCCGAAGACGCAACATGTGATAGCGCCATCAAAAGAGCTGCTCACAGACTGCCCAAAAGCTAGCCAGCAACACTCAGAGCACCGCCGTTAGTCGGTACGCGAGTTGTATATCTATTCGCTAGGTTTTCCAAAAGAATCACCGCCACATACTTAGGTAAAGGGCAACATACAGTTCTCAATATGTTCAGAACTAGACAGGGCTGACAAAAGCAACACGCCATTGGCTAAGTTGTTATGGGTCTTGCTCTCTGAGAACATCTGGTGTAAGTGTGCCGGGAACCTAATACCCGGATTGCAGCTAGCCCGGGACGATCAGCCCGCCCACGATTGGAGTATCAAAACAACCTGCAATGATTATGGTGTCGTCTAGAAATGACATAATCAAGTAATCTGGAAATTTGGCATCCGGATTGCTTCACCATGATCTGTACTTGATCAGCGATCAGGGACCTTGTTAAGTCTGCGATCAACGTGTTGGATAAGGCTTACACATTGCTGGCTAATAAATTTCCGGATAGCAAGTATAAGCACACTCTATCTTCAAGATGGCCATGTTTTGGCTCAGCAATGTGCAGCAGCAGTTTAGAAAACGTCGACGGAGTATAAAGTATGCAGTCAGGCCGCTTCGTTCAAGGTATGAGAGACATTGATTTTCACATCAAGTCACTTCATTCTAACTGATCAATTACCACATCTCATTCATCTATCATACATATTAAAGGCGTCCAACGTCCAACCAACAACACTTTCTCCAATATGTCTACAAGCAAGATTGTCAAGGTGGCCGCCATTCAGGCCGAGCCTGTCTGGAACGATCTCCAGGGCGGTGTGGACAAGGCCATCGCTCTTATTAAGGAGGCCGCTGGCAAGGGTGCCAACGTCATTGGCTTTCCCGAGGTGTTTATCCCCGGATACCCTTGGTAAGTGTCTATATTTTGCTCTCCTCTTCTCCCTACCGTAACAAATAGCATACTCATACGAAAGCAGGAGCATCTGGGCCAACTCGCCTATCGAGAATGCGTCGTGGATCGACCAGTACTTCCAGAACTCGCTGGTGCGCGAGTCGCCCGAGATGGACCGCATCCGTGATGCGGTGCGCGAGGCCGGCGTATTCATCGTGCTCGGCTATAGCGAGCGTTACCGGGGTACGCTGTACATTGCGCAGTCTTTTATCGATGAGACCGGCACTATTGTGCACCATCGCCGGAAGGTCAAGCCTACCCACGTCGAGCGTGCCATCTACGGCGACGGCCAGGGTGAGTCGCTGAAGTCGGTTGTGCCGTCCACCTTTGGAAACATCGGTGGTCTCAACTGCTGGGAGCACACGCAGACACTTCTGCGCTACTACGAGTACAGCCAGGACCCGGACATCCACGTCTCCAGCTGGCCTCCCGTCTTCCCTAAGCACGTGGAGGGGTGGCCAGGCAACATCACGCCGCGCAACTGCCAGATCTTCTCCCATATGATGTCAATGGAAGGCGCCTGCTTTGTGCTCGTGGCAACACAGATCATGACCGTCGGCAACCATGCCCGAGCCAACGTCGAGGGGTGCGACTATACCGCTAAGTCGGGCGGCGGATTTAGTATGATCTACTCGCCCTTTGGCGATGAGCTGGCGGAAGCACTGCCGGCGGATGAGGAGGGTATCTTGTACGCCGTTATCGACCTTGGTGATAAGTACCGGGCGAAGCAGAACCTCGACGTTGTCGGCCATTACTGCCGCCCCGACCAACTTAGCCTGCGTGTAAACAAGAACGCCGCTACGCCCGTCTTCTTCGCTAACGATTTGTAAAATCTTGAAGAGGTGGCAATAGATAGTTTAGAGACTCGCTATATAGTATACTATATATGGAATATAACGGGAAAGTTATCCCTTTAACAGTTAAATAACACCTTTAAATCAAAACTGTAAAATATGACTGAATAAAACTATTATTTAAAAAAATAAAATAAAATAAAAAATAAAAAAGCAATGTAAATATACCGCAAAATAAAAGGTTACAGACCGAGCAGTCCCCTCATCCTCCTTCAACAGCAAGTGCCTCGTCAAACAAGAATAGTCAGGTAAATAATGCGTGGTCCGTGCACCCCACGGCGCTAAGGAAGTTTGACCCCTCACCAGCCATACACCCCTACCTAATGCAACCACACTAGATGCGCTGTCCACCTCGACAAAGCTGTTTGTGCCTAAACAATAAGGTGGCGTCGGCCGCCCTGCGTTATGATGGCGGATGGAGGGAAAGAGCGATGGGCTGGGCGTATTGATAGAGTTAGTAAAAGTGGGGCGGTGAGGTTGCACGCGTGTCGCGCCTGGCAATCAGTTAACACTACAAACAGGCCGCCACTTTTTACACCATCCCTCCTCCATTTCCTTATTCTTTCTTTCTCTGTGTACATAGTAAGAACCATATGGCCGCAATGGAAAACGAGCTCGAGCAACTGCGGCAGGCTCTTGCTAATGAGCAACGTTTACGCAAAGAATCTGACCGTCAGCGCGAGGAAGCCGACCGTCGGCGTGAGGAAGCTGACCGTCGGCGTGAGGAAGCCGACCGTCAGCTAGAGGAAGCCGAACAAGCCACAAAGCCTTTATCACTCCATGGGTACCTCGAAGCCTCACACTCGCTTAGCCTAGCCATCGATGTCGTCACTGACTATTACTTGACTACGAAGGGGGACACAACCAACCCCGCCGGCCGAGTCTATCCCCGCCGTATTGTTCCGTGGGACGAGTTCCCAACTCAGCAAGAAAAGATCTGGGCTTTGCTCGCCGGCGAGTCATTAGATGCCCAGCACTTCCCGTCCCAGCACCAGGTGGACTACTTCCAGACTGTGCTCAAGCCCATCAGCTGCGAGCAAGAGCTTCGCCACTTTGAGCGCAGAACTGTTGAGGATCCCGTCCAGAAGCTTGTCGGTGCAGTCTATGACAGCCTCGAGCTTCGAGGCCGGCTGAGACTTCGGGGACCTGTGACATTTGAGAGTCATACCAATCTTGGCCCGCCCAGCGATTCTGATGCTGTCGAGGCGCCGCCCACGGCTAGCCGTGTACCTCGCCGCACAAAGACCGGGAGGGGCACGGCGGACCAGTTCTGTATCCGCAGGACCGAGGATGGCGCAGATGTCCCAGTATTGGCTATCGAGTACAAGGCACCGCACAAGCTAGGCCAGGAGGAGGTTGCCACCGGCCTGCAAGGCGAGATCCAACCTGCACGCGACATCATCAACCAAGACGGCGAGGGCTTTGCGTTTGCGGCCAAATCGCTCACCGCTGCTGTTATCACACAACTCTTCTCGTACATGATTGGCAAGGGCATCCAGTACGGCTACGTCTGCACAGGCCAGGTTTTCGTGTTTCTTCACGTTCCTGACGATCCTACTGTGGCCCTCTATCATGTCTGCGTACCGAACGAAGATGTCATGGATGACGACGAGGACCGACTTCATCGCACAGCCGTTGCGCAGGTTTTTGCCTTTGTTCTTCAGTCCCTCCGCGTCTCTCCACCTACACTGGCCTGGCAAGATGCCGCTGCCAATCTTGATACGTGGGATGTGGAGTATGACGACATCTTGAGAAGGATTCCGACATCAGTGCGCAAAGAGAAGGAAAATCACACACCATACAAAGCACAGCGTTGGAGGGGCTTCAGTCGTTCGCGTATTCGTACTCGGGCGTATTGCAACCCTATGACCGCGAGTCGGCATCGCGACGACGACGACGACGACGACGATGAGGACATGGACGACGAGCACAACCCTCCCTCTACACCTACTCCAACCCAATTAACTCGTCGACAGACGGCCGGCTCGAGTTCTAATACGGGACAAGAGCAGCAACGCGGCCGGGGAGGTCAGAAAATAAAAAGGACGCAGATAAGCATACAAGACCGTCCATATTGCACGCAGGCATGCCTTTCTGGCCTAGCACGGGGTGGCCCGGTCGACACAACGTGCCCAAACGCTGCCCAGCACGGCGCAGGACACATTGCTCAAGCGCAGTTTCTACGTCTCCTCCGCGACCAGCTAGCCCGAGACCGTGGCTCTGATGCAGACGCTACGCCGCTCTACCTCACCGGCTCAGTGGGATCACTTTTCAAGGTTCGGCTGTCAGCATTTGGGTATACGCTGGTTGCCAAGGGAGTGATAACGGAGAACATCTCGTTCCTCCAGGGCGAGAAAGATGTGTACGATGCACTGGCCGCAATCCAGGGGCAGCACATCCCTGTTTGTCTAGGCTTGATCGACCTAATCCTTCCACACTACTGCGATGGCGGCGTCTACAGACATTTCCTCTTGCTCGCCTTTGCTGGGAAGTCCCTGAATCGGTGTTTCAACCAGGTCGACGAGGCGGTTGCCATCTCTGCAATCACTGCGGCATATAAGCAGATCCACCAGCTACGCGTCCTACATAACGATGCGTACCCACGCAACATTCTTTTTGATGCTGTCAGCGGCCACCTGATGGTCACTGATTTTGAGCGGTCTACAATCTGCCGCCGCGATACCCTGGGCCCTGCTAGCCCCAACAGCCAGCGAAAGAGAAAGCGTGAGCCGTCTTCAAAGCACGAGAAAGATGAGAATACGAAGCACGGGAAAGACGAGAATACAAAAGAGCTAGAACTCGCCGTCTGCCTTGCTCAGAAATTGTATAAGAGTCGGTAGGCGACCGGCTTATCTTCCGGGACGCCAGAAAAATACGAAATCATAGGGGTTTATTGGCATTTCTGTGCGCGTCTCGTGGGCTGATTCGTGCCGCCATTGTCGTTGTTCTAAGAGTTCAATTATCGCTTGTTCTAAAATGGGATGCGAGGCCATACCCTGCTAATGTGTGCATGCCCACAACTAACTGGCGACCGATCTACACAACAACGAGAGCATGCACAACGGTAGCTCATAATGGGCAGGTATTGAGCAGGCATCTTGTCATCTGTGCTACTGTTTTCCCTCTTTCATCAATGGGCTCAACTGGATTCAAAGGACAAATGTGGGAAGGAACCACTGGATGAGAGCAATTTGGGAGCAGAGGCGAGGTGAGGCATCTTGCTATTCCACACGCTCTTGCTTCTTGAGTACCAAACTCTGGTCAAGTTGTAACGGGGTCCAGCCGAGAACGGAAGGGTTGGGACGGGCAGGTAATGATGGACAGCAGTGTAAGACAACATGCCAGTGCTTCAGGTGACTTGCCTGCAGGTGTGTGTTTATTCTTCATCTTTCGTCTTTACTATTTGCTTCTACTGAGTGTGCACGTAAAGTGTGCACGTATGTGTAGCCCATTCTAGTGTGCAAATAAGCACTTGCAGAATATAAGAAATACGAAAAGGTGAGAGAGACAGAGACAGAGAGAGAGAGAGAGAGAGAGAGAGAAGGGAACGTCACCTTGATCCGTCGTTGTTTGTCGCCTTTGGCTTTCCTTTGAGAGAGATGTGTACTGCCGGGAAAGAGTAGACGCTTCACCGAGGAGGTGCAGGCATGAAAGGCAGAAAGGAAGAGGCCAAACATGTGCTAGTAAAGATGCCAGCGTTCGGTGCCACCAACACAAGGCGCAGTTCTCACGAAGAAAAGTGCTGTGATCACCATCTCGAAACAGAAACAGGCTATTGCCTGCTGTTTCCCGTAAGGATATTCTAATAAAAAAATGAAATGAAATAAATACATAAACAAACAAAAACAAAAACAAACTCTATTATATTTCATCCGTATTCGACGTAGTCAAAACTAAGCCACTTCAATACAATCGTATTAAATTTAAATAATAAATATAATAAGATATGTTCAAGTCTTGCGTAGATATGATTAGAGACAGAATTGACCCGGCTTTCATTCAAGCCAGGTACCGGTCAATGGCTGCATACTTCTTCCGAGAGAGGTCCCGAAAGTGGCCGAACGTATAGCCGTCGATATACACCGGCCACTATCTAGACTGAGCTTGTGGATTGGAGAAAGAGCGGTAAGGCGATATCTATGAACGGCAAGCCATGCAGCAAGCCGTCTTGGGTGCAGAATGTAGTGCATAATGTAGCGCAGAACGATGATGCAGAAGAACCACTCAAACAGGCCACAGCCCCAGTATGTACCTTATCACGACATCCGTCTTTTTGTGTTGTTATTTTTGTAAATTATATTTTGCTGGTTTGCAGCTACCGGAATGCGGTCCCGAACTCGGGGATGCCGTTGCTACCTTTGCTTCCATTATTTGCCTCGCTAAGACGTGTCATTTTTACCAGCGTTGCATCCGACTGATAGACAAGCCAACAGGCAAACCGATAGACTGATAGACTGATAGACAGACCGTTATCCTTATCAAAGAAAATTCACACCGATTGACTTGATTCTTGTTGACTGAAACGTACATGCATGCTTACCGCTAGAAAACAGCTGCATACACGATATACACCAGCTCAACAAGGTAGGAGTCCCCTTACCCTGTCAGCAATCCCAAACATGCATCTTCCGTCGGAACGGATGTGTAGATGCTATTAATCACAGGCAGATCGCATGCCAGCAGATAGGACATCCAAACATGACTGGCTTGTTTTGGACTCTCCTCTGCTCTGCAGCTCGGACGCACATGGGAAAGTCGAGATATGTTCCGTCATATACCGTCTAGGCCGTCATTCTCCCCACTTGCATGCGGCCCAAGCTACGCCTAAGATGGTTCTTGTTTTCTTGTTGCATCTCTGCTTTGGCTGTGTTGTCTTTTATATGCCTATTGTTGTCTCGCTGGGGGTCCCATCCTTGTCTAGCATCACAATGTAGCTATCAATATCACGACGGGCCAATCTGCTTTGCGTCTATAGACCCCCACCAAAGTCGACAAATCTTTGGGTGTAGAGAAGACACGGCAAGAAATATGCCGTCGATCGGACATTTTCTCGAGACTAGCAGCCTTCACTACCAGTCTTCCTGACAACTCTGGCCTCTACTCGGCCAGTGCCTGCTTCGCTGTGGGAGAGCCTTTGACTGGCTCAGCTACATATCTCTGTTCCAGATTGCATACAGCTTTTACATAAATCTCATCTAGATTATATCATTATAAAGAAAGATACATCACATCTATAAAGTCTTGTCGTAGCCTCCCGTCTTCTCAAGACTACCCCTTCTACTCATCTACATATTTATAAAGGCATCTCCCACGCAGACATATTACACATACTTGTCTACTCGAACCGTCGCATATCGACTATAGCATCCCACGCCACTAGTTTCTTCTACATTTACAAAAGAAGAAAAAAAAAGCAAACAAAAAGGAAACAAAATGGCGCCCTCGGCCTTGGTCCAAGATGCTCCCACGCACCATCCCACGCCCTCCAAGCTGGCAACTGTCAACGCCTCAGTTCTGCATGGCCCCCGCGATTTACGATTGGTAAGTGCTTCGGGGTTTAATAACTACTTTTCTTTTCTCGTCTGTTTCATATGTTGTGAAATGGTAATTCTACTTGGCTTCCCTGACGTTGTTTATCCACGTGGCTCTGTTACGCAGATCATGCCACGTGGGATGCAATCGTATCTGTATTTTTTCTGTATTTTTAAAAGATGACAGCTGGATCGTGCCTTCCTATTTTGGTCACTTTGGCAGTGTCCTACGACTATAAAATAGCTGCTGACATAACAGGAAACAAGAGACATAAGCGATCCCGGTTCGGGCGAGGTCCAGGTCGCCATCAAAGCAACGGGCATCTGCGGTTCCGACGTGTCGTACTACAAAAAGTTTGCCAATGGTGACCTCTGCGCATGCATGCCGCTGTCTCTCGGCCATGAGTCTGCCGGTGTTGTTGTCGCCGTCGGCCTGTCGGTGGGCGGTCTCAAGGTGGGCGATCGCGTTGCCCTTGAAGTCGGCGTGCCCTGCGGCAGCTGTTCCATCTGCAGAAAAGGCCGCTACAACCTGTGCAAGCAGATGCGCTTTCGCAGCAGCGCCAAGAGCGTGCCGCACTACCAGGGCACTCTGCAAGAGCGCATCAACCACCCGGCCAAATGGTGCCACAAGCTGCCGGACCATGTGTCGTTTCACGCGGCGGCTCTACTGGAACCGCTCTCGGTGGCTCTGCACTCGGTCAACCGCGCGAGTCCAATGCTGCCCGGGTCGACAGCGCTGGTGATTGGTGCCGGCACAGTCGGGCTGCTGACGGCCGCAGTTGCGCGCAGTGCCGGCTGCTCCGAGGTGACTATCACCGACGTCGACCCGGGACGGGTCCAGTATGCACTGTCCAAGGGATTTGCAACACACGGCCACGTCACCACAGGAAAGAACCCTGCGGCAGTACCTACTACCATCCCGACAACACTTTTCCCGCTGCCGCCTTCGGCACCATGCACGCCCAGTTCAGGCACGGCAACACCGTCAGAGCATAGTTCTGGCACAACGACGCCAGTCAGCGTGTTGTCGAGTATTTCTTCTGCTTCTAGCATCACTGCTGCTGCTTCTCCAAGCTTTGCTGTCCAGCTTGAGTCGGCCAAGAGTCTCGCTCTCGAGCTGCAGGCACTCACAGCACCCCTTCCTACGGATAGCGATTTTGAAGACGAGGACAACGACGGCGAGAACGTCGGCTTTGACGTCAGTTTTGAGTGCACGGGCAAGGAAACGTGCATGCACACAGGCCTCTATGCGACAAAGCCGGGCGGCAAGCTAATTATGGTCGGCATGGGCACGCCTATCCAGACGCTGCCCGTGTCTGTGGCCCACCTGCGCGAGATTGACATCCTCGGCATCTTCCGATATGCCAACACCTATGCGGCCGGTATCCGTCTGCTGAGCTCGGGTAGCATTCCGAACCTTGACGATATGGTGACACACCGGTACAAGGGACTGGCAGCGGCCAAGGGTGCGTTTGAGCTGGCTGGCCGTACAGCCGATGATGAAGGCAACCTCGTGATCAAGGTTGTCATCGAGGCTGAGTAGTGTAATTTTAGTGTTTTGGTTCCGCTTATTTGACGACTTGTCTTTTTTTTCTCGGGGTTTTATTATTATTTTAATTTATGCTCGCTAAACATAATCTCGAGAACATGCATTGCCAAGAGTAGCAAAGCTTTGCCATGGTATTCTAGTACCAGTGTATTGGATATTTTGTGAACTGTCCAAGATACAGTACATAGGTCGTGAGGCCATCACCGTCCTCCGGACGAGGACCTATAACTTATGAGCACACAACACGACACAAGTAAAAATAATGCACATATGCCTACCTGAAGCAAGACATTAAGGGTAAAATAAAAAAAAGGTGCAACAAAACCGACGAAAAAAAACGTACAGCAGAGGGTATTCGCTGGTCGTCACCGACCCAACTACTAATCCGCCGATTAATGGTTTAACTAGGGGAGAGCGGACGGGATCCCGTGCTTTCCATTATCTATGGCCGTACGTGAAGGGAGTGGCAGCAAGTGAAGTATATATTGTAGAAGTCTGCTAGACGTCTGGTGGCTTTTCAAAAGAAATCAAGATATGAACAAAGAATTATAAATGAAGATGGAGAAAATAGTATGATATAATATAGATAAATGCTAAAGGCTCGCCAGGGGTTATCGTACAATGTAAAGACGGATAGTGCAAGACAACAGAAGAAGGAAAGGACAAGAACTAGCCGACAGTAAGGAACATATGAAATGGTACATGCAATGCTGGTGAGAATGCAACCACGGAAACAAGAATGGAAACAGAACGATAACAGAGTATGGGGGAAGAAGAAAAAGAAAGCTATGCAAATACAAAGGAAATTGTGTCGTTAATGATAGTCTTTGAAATGTTTTACAACTGCAGCACAGAAAGACAGGGGCAACAGCTACTCGCGCTTGCCGACAACCTCTTTCAGCACACGCAGCTTCTCCTCCGTCACCCGGATCGCCTCGCGGATCTCGCGTTCGTCCATCCGCTCTTCACGCAGCTTTTCCTCGACACTGCGCTCCACGCGCTTGTGCTGCTGGTATTGCTTCTTTGCTGACGAAGCTGCCGACGGCGACTCGTGATCGTGCTTACCAAGACGGTCGAGGCCAACACGCTCTTCGAGCCAGTCCCAGAGCTCGCTCTCTTCACGGCGCCACATCTCGTCATACGCCGCCAACCGGTCGGGGTAGTAGTTGCGATCCGAAATAAATGGCCGGCGCGGGCCACCCACACCGAGGCCACCATTAGGAGATCCGACACCGTTGCCGGCATTGCCGCCGCGGAAGCCAAACCAGGACGCAACCAGCAGGCCCACCAGCAGGCCGTACATGACGTTACCCGTCAGCAAAGGCTGGACAATGTCGGCGGCCGGGCCCAGGATACCGTGCAGGGGCTCAAGCAGGCCCCAGTCCGACTTGGTCGTCGATCCCTTGCGAGTAGATCCGGCGATGGCCCGGTCAGAGTCACTTGCAATGCCACCCGAGGCCTGGGCCGTCTTGCCCTTGCGGCCCTTTTTGCCGTGAGCCGTCTTGCCGCCAGTACCAGCACCGCCCTTGGCAAGGCCGGTGCCGGTACGCGACCGAGACGACAGCGCCTCCTTAAGACCTGCAAAAAGATCTCGGCCGTACTGGGCCTGGCCCTCGTTGGCAGCCTTTTCGATGGGAACTTTAATCCAGCTCTTGCCGGTCCATTCCGTTGTGCAGTTCATCTGCACGCGTGTGCCGTTGCCCTCGCCCCATGACAGGCAGTACTTTGTCTTGACAGTAAATATGTTGCCGTTGGGCACGTCGGGGTTCTGGGTGGAGCACAGAATGTGGATGGCCTTTTCGAAATCGAGCACTTCAATCTGCTCGGTGACGATACACTTGGTCTGCTTGGGGCCGATGCTGGCGTTGAGTGGCTTGATGTATGAAAATGTGCGCGTCTTGTTGTCCGGGCCCAGGCCCTTCTTCTCGCCCATCTGTATATCGAAACACTTTTGGTCATTGCTCAACCACTTGGGCATGAAGTTGACAGAAGCGTTGCCGAACATGTAGCTGAACACCTTGCCCAGTGGTGCTGGAATGACCTCGTCCGCCAGGATTTTGTCGTAATGCGAGCCAGAATCGCCGCAGTCGGTCGGTGCGTGTGTGGTAGGGCCGAGGAAATCGACGGCGCCGGCCGCACCGGCAGCTGCTGGTGCATCCTTGGGCTTGTCGGAACCGGCTCCATTGGCACCACCACTGGCGCTACCAGCACCTGCACCTGCACCGCCCATTGCAGCAGCACCAGACACCTTGCGCGTCACGACCTTTTCGGGCTCCGCATCGCCTGTACCGCCACTATGGCCGCCACTACCGCCGCTGCCGCCAGTGCTGTTCGGCTCGGAGTTTTGTGCTGCGTCGTTGAAGTCGTCATCGTCGTCATCTTCGTCATACACATCGTTGGAGTCGTCATCGCTCTCTTCGTCCGACTCGGATGCGCTGTGACTAGCTCCGGACGCTACCTCGTTATCGGCGTTTTCGATCTTTTCCGTCTTGTCACCGCCTGTCTCGTCAATGCGTACACCATTGACAGAGCTCTGCAGGCTGGGGTGACCGAGCTTCCAGATCTTGACAATCAGGTCGTACGTCGAGTCACGGCTAGCGAAACTAGCAAAGATATGCTTGGCGTGAAGTGTCGAGATCATAAGACCGTTCTTGAACACAAGTGCGGTGCTGCGCTTCTCAACCGAAACAATCTCGTCAAAGCTCATGACGAGTGTTGTCACCCAGCCCAGGATATTGCTGCTGAAGCACAGGTGGCATTCTGACACGTAGATGCGGCCGTGCGCGAGAATCTCGCGCTGCAGCGCACAGCTGTAGTCTTCAATGAGATAGTCGTCATCGGGCACGCTCTTGAACAGGTTGTGGAAATCACGGTTCCGCTTCTTACTAGCGACAGCGAAACCAGTCAGTTTAGGCGTGCTGCCGTTGGCGGTAGGGTGTGCGACAGAAGCATTTGCAGCGGCAATAGCGGCCGCAATAGTTCCGCCAGACACTGCTGAGCTTCCACGGGTCCGGTGGTGGCGGCCAATAGCACTTCTAATGCTGCCGGTACGCTGGATCTGGTCGGGGTGCTTGTCGCCATAAAGGCTCGCGTTGGGCGGTGTATCGTGACCGGCAAAATCAGATACAGAGCCGGGACGGCCGCCTCCTCCTGCAGTAAAACTGCGCTCGCTGCCTTGGTCAAAAGACTCGGGTGCCGCGTGGAAGGATGAGCTTTCTGCAGGGGCAGAATCGGACCGGTTTCGTGAATCAGTAGAGACTTCGCCCACTCTCTGGGCGCCCAATACGGGAGATGGTGCACCCATTGTGGCGGTGTTGGAAGATACAAGGGCGGAAGAAAGCGCGGCTACAGCTGGCGAGTTGCTGGGACCGTCAGAGGTGGGAGGCTGGTCGCCAATTCCAAGATGGCTAAGACTGAGATCGCCTTGGCCGAGCGTCTTGATTGCCGGTTCTTTAGAGTCGGTGGACTCGGCAGATACAAGAGATGGTTCAAGGGTTGATTCGACCTGGACGGCGTCGTCTTCCTTTTGTGAGTGTGTTTGTGCGTAGTCGTCGTCGGCACCTGTTGTGCTGGAAGCGGACTTGTCGTCTTGGTCTTTGCCCTTTTTACCACCAGTGTTGCTCCAAGGCGTTATGGTGTTGCTCAAGCTGTTTGTGGCGTTTTGGGCAGCAGAGATGACAGAAGAAAAGAAACCGCTAGCGGAGGGGGTGTTGGGGCCGTTGGGACCGTTCTCGGGAGTGGGTGTGAGAGGAGCGAGGGTAAAGTTGGAAAGCTTGCTAGGGACAAGGGAAGCAGAACCGGCGCGACTCCGTCGTTGTGCGAGCATGCTACTACTCAGCGAGTTGGGTGAAGAGCCTCCTAATTGACTGTGGCTGCCGGGATCACGGGATGAGGCAGCAGCAGTCTGTGGGCGCGTGACGCTAGTCGCACTGAGGAAGCTCGGTTCAGTCGGTGTCGGAGGCGTGTTGACAATGACAGGCGGGGAGTTTTCGGCTGTAGCGGGCGGGGTCTCGGGACGCACAAGAGTGTCAACCTTTTGACCACGAGAGGGCCGGCGGAAGCGCTCAGTGGGAGCTACTTTGGTCGTGTCAGGCTGGTGGGCAGGGGCATTAGGTACAGCTGCTGTCGTTTGAGCCGATGGGGCTGGAGCCTCGTCGAGAATCGAAGGGAAAGCGGCGTTGGCGTCACCGGAATCGTCGGGACGGGGCCGCTCGGGGCTGTGGCTGTCAACACTGGCAAGACTGGTAGCAGAAGTCTTCTTCTTGAAGACGTTACGAAAGCGGCCGGCGGGGGAATGGGCGCGGTTGTTTTTGTTTTTGGAGGTAGGAGGCGCGAGGCCCGTCTTGCTGGTAGTCAGAGAAGGGATCGAGGAATCCAGGTTGGACGAAGACTTTCGCGAGAGGGATTGAGTTGACTGTGTAGAGTTGGAAGACTCGGGGTGAAATGTAGATGCGCGCGAGAGGCGGTCAATGTCGTCGGAAGCAGGAACGGCAGCTGGAGTCCGGATATCCTGAAGATGCTCGGCTTGGACTAGTGGCGATGACGTCGTGAGGTAGCCAATCTGCGAAGGGGTTGAGATGGTTCTGGGGCGTTGCAAGCTGGAATGTTAGACCATTGACGGAGTAATGAGGTGGAAATAAAAGAGCGTAGAGCGTAGAGTAGAGAGTAGAGAGTAGAAAGGCTGTCAGATTTGGATGTGGTGGCTGTGGCAGTGAGACGGCAAATAGAAAATGAAAGGGAGATATAAAATGCAAAAATAAAAATAATAATAATAATAATAATAGTACAGTGAGAAAAAGGGTAGGGAATAGGGAAAACAGGCGTTGACACCGCCGGGGCGCAGTTGGAGCTAGGCAATGCGAGAAGCAGAATGAGCCGAATGGGGGACGGCTAAAGCCAGATGGGACGAGAGATGACGAGGACTTCAGTGCTGACTAAGCTGCGCAGTTGACAAAATACGCCGAGAAACGAAAAAGAAAACTGAGCAACAAAACCAAGTAAATGCAGCAGAAAATCCTCAGAAGAGCTTTCTTTGCATAGTATATATGATATGCAACAGTGCAAAGAAAGCGATGCGATACCGATGCAGCTGCAGGTGTGTGGGAGAGTGGGAGAGGTGACGAGGTGAGACAAGGCATAGGCTAAGCTAGAGGAGCGCTAGATGCAGCAGCAGCCACTGAAGCAGCTGGGGTGGGACAGGAGTGTTTAGAATGTCTGACGGCGAAAGAGAATGTGGCAAAAAGGAGGACAGCACTGAGCGTGGACGACGACGAGCAATGGGCACGTACTCGTACGTCGTAATGGAAGAGCTAGAAGCTCCACGGATCCACCGAGACAAAGAGGGAACGGGACGCGGGAAATGGCCGCAAGACGGAGTTCGGTGTGAAGAGGTAGAGAGGGTCAAGAGCTGAGGGGGCGGCGGACAGACATATTTGTAGTGCAGATTCGTGGTGTACTTGTCTGCAGAATACGAATGCGAAAAGTCGCGATGGGCAAGGGCATGAATGCGAGGTGGAATAAGAAATGAAGTGATCGAGGCAGCGAAATAGATGAAACTGAGGGCAGGCGGGCAGAACGGATAAAGAACAGATTAACAAAAGATGGAAGCCTAGACTGCTGCCAGAACTTACAGGTCGTCGTCGGACCGGCCACTGTCGTCCTCCTCGGCGGCAGCGGCGTCGCGTCTGTGGGTGCGGCCCCGGAGCATATCCTTGAGGCTGTCCTTGTCGGTGGTAGACGAGAGAGAGGACGAGCTTGTCTGGCTCGTTAGGTGTTGTTGTTGATGGGGTTGATGGGGTTGCTGTTGCTGTTGCTGTCGAGGTTGCTGTTGCGGACGCTTCTCCAGTGTCTGCTGGCTTGACCGTTTCCAGCGCCGCGAGCCAGTGATCGACCTGGGCAGAAGCTTGTCCTGAATCTTATCCTGGAGCTTGACAAGGCCGGCCGAAGCCGAAACTGACGTTGGTGACAAGGGCGATGAGTGCAGGTCGTCGGCGAATGATGCCTTTCTGCCGGCAGACGTGATGGTGGTGGTGGTTTTACCGATAACAGGGCCGGAGTCCATGTGGTACGGACGGAAGGGCAGGCGGCTGTGGGTATTTAAAGTAGCACAGGCAAAAGGCCAGGAGTCTACTGCAGAGGTCGTGTGCCTCTGGGTTGCCAGCAGTGGGGAGGACTTGTGAGCAGACAAAGAACGCCGTGAGTACAGTGGGTGTACTCTAGACCAATTGGTAGCCGTACGGAGTACAAGTTGGGGCTTCGATAGGAGTAGTCGCAATAAGAAAAGAAAAAGAAAAAGAAAATAACGGCCGGCGGGACAGCAAGGAAACCCGTCTGTCGAGAATAGAAACTGGAGACGCAAGCTGGTCTGGACTTGGAATCCAATGGTACTCGAGCCATGCAAGTGGATGTCGTCTGCGGCTCTAGTGCTTTGCTTGCTGGTGTTAATGTGTTTATTTCTTGGTTTATCGTCTTCTGTTCGTCTTGTAGTCGTCGCCTATTTTTGGTGCGAGTGATCGCTTTCGGATTCGGTGCTGGAGAATCAAGTCGGCCGTTGCGCTCAGTATTACATAGTACGTAAGATTCTTGTAGTTAGCAATGCACAGCGTCCGTACGAGCTTCTTCTTTTTCGTATTCCCCGGGATCTTGGCGGTATGGGTGCGTAAATATAGCAGCCACCAGGCAACTAGATAATGCTGGAGAATGTTACCACGCTGCCTGAACGAGATCGATACTGAGAAGAGTATCAGCACTGCATCAGCAAATGGGCAAGCGCGGAGAAGATGCAACGGAAAGGAGACAGGAGAAGAGAAGACGATCGCGGGGTGAAGCACGAGATGAGGGTGGAGAGTATGAGATGAGGTCAGAACAGAATAGAAAAAGGGAGGCGGCAGTCTCGCACGAGACAGCAATACGTGATCGGCAAAGGGCGGTTGGCTTAAGCTTGATTGCTCGTTGCGAGAGGTGTAAAGATTGGCAGGGAGGAGAGAGAATGAAGCAAAAAATGCTGCAGCAAAAGAGGTCAAAACGCGATGGCGATAGTACGTAAGCCAATGGCCGTCGCGAGGAAGGCGCCCCTTTGGTCCTTCCCTTTTGATCAAACATCCAGTATTAATTTTCCATTTCCATCCAAATTATATCTTGTGGTGGTCGCACTTTCCCTTGTCACTCCTCAACATTCTACAGCACAGCTATCCGCATTCTCGACAGTGTACTATCTAGCGTATCGCCTCCGAAGCTTGTGCAATAACGTGGACTCTTGCGTATGCGATATCTCACTTCACAAAGAGCCAGATATCCAAAAGGCAACGAGGCTCGAGAACGCGAAAGAAAAAGGCCAAACAGGGGTCGCCCCAAAGTCAAGTCGAAACAAGCGCCAAGAGCTAACAGAACCAGAAGGCGCACATCACTATCCAGGGATGGAAGGAGCGTTGGAATCGTTACAGGGAAGGGGCGATGGACAGTGGGCGATACTACAGACTAATGTCTACATAGTATCTTACAACATAAGAGCTCTTCTATTGCAAGACCAGTCCATCAGAACGAAACAAAAGGCAAGGCACAGTCGGAACAAAAGATGCGACGACAGCGACTCTCTGCATTGTAGAGATGGGATACTCCGTAAAATGTCTCCGTAAAACATGCTAGAAGTCAGCTAGAATACAGCTAGCTGCAGAGGTGCTCTTAGTAGTGGGGTCATACCACGCACTGTACTTTGCTGGTTATGTACTGTGTATATATTGTGCTTAGTCATTGCTTCTCTCGCCTACTCCACAATTCTGCCCTATGAATGGGGAAGTGCTCAGCTATCAGCTGATTACCCGCCACCAGCACCCTGACATCGTCATCGCCATCCAACGATATTCGAGTCGAAATCGAAAGCAAAACAGTAACCGACTTGACAGCGAAGAATACCCATACGCCCTACCACTACTTGATGCATCCATCATGGAAGCATCGCCGCTAGTCAAGGTAAACTTGCAGCCCATCTCTTTCGCTTTCATTTCGTCACCAGACCTTCCGACTAACAACTCCCCGCCAGGCCCACGACCATGCCCGCGAGGCATCAACTGCAACGCAGGGGTCCGATCTAGCTGCCGCTGTGACCGAGCATGCCCTTGCAGCGGGCGAGTTCGCTACGGCCGCAGGCGATACCGCGAGTGCCGAAGCTTTACGCACCCTGCGGCTCCTCGAGCACCACCACCAGCGGCTGTCGCACATACTACGAGTGTCCCTCGAGCGCAAGGAAGCCGAGGAAGCCAGGCTAAAGGAAGCAGAGGAGGCGGAATCGGCTGCGGCTGCACAAAACGAAAAGAACGGACAGAACGGACAGAACGGACAGCGCGAAAATGGACTGTCGGAAAAGGGCATCGAAAACGACAAGCCTGCGCCACTCGGCTCGGCCACGACAACGACATCCGTATCGGGTGTGGTGACACGCGGCGAGTTTGCAGGCGGAAACGACGGCGCCGCGGCTGCAGCGCCAACCGGCGATAGTCCACTGAGCAAACTGCGGAATGCGGCTGCCGCAGCAAAGCAGAAACAGGATGGGCAGGCCGGGCAGGCCGGGCAATTGACACCGTCTTCTCCGCCATCGCAGCAGCTGCAGCAAGCCCAAAAGAATCCAAACCGCCGCTACCCGCCTGCGCGCGAGCTGACATCTTCGATCGCCAACAACCTAGCATCAAAACGCGGCATCCGCGGGAACGGCTCACCCGGCCCTGCAGCCACGACCAGCACCACGACCACAGCGCCAGCTCGCCAAAGCCAGCGCGGTCAGCCAGCTGCACCAAGTGTATCCAACGACCTGGCTCCTGGAAGCCTTGGCGGGTCGCCCGGTCGGGGCTCGCGCGCGCAGATGCAGAATGTCCTCTCTCAACAACAACAACAACAACAAGCCAAGCCAAGCTGGGTTCCGCCCGCCCTCGCAGCACAGACACTCTCTTCACAGAAACAACAGCCTCATCAAATGTACATGGGCACCGATGCCGACAATACCGGTCTGGATGGCGTTGGCAGCGACGGCGAGAACAAGGCGGGTGACGATGGATTCTCTCGGTTCTACAACCGCTTCGGAAGTATCATCAACCGTCTGTCGGCGCCTCTTGCCTTTGCCGGCCTGCCCCTTGTAGCAGAAGAGCCGGTCGAGGATGAGCCGCCCAAAACAGTGACACAAACCCAAAAGTCACAGCCAAAGGGGAAGGAAAACCAGCGCGCCCCGTCGCGGTCCCGTGCCACGTCGCAGCTGTCCAATATTGCCGCTTCGGCGTATAGCTACTACAACAGCTACGGCGGTGCTGGTGGCACGGATCCCGATCTGTCGCAAATCTACTCGCACGCAGCTCTTCGCGCGATCGGCGCAGGTGGCAGCAACCCCAACGACTCGTTCTACGTGGTGCCCAAGACGGGCCATACCGCGTCGTATGCCAACATTTTAAGTTTTGACCAAAAAGAGAAGCGGCGCATGGCTGCGTCGGTGCACGGCGATGACCTGTCAGAAGTTGGAGTCTTTGGCAGGAACAGAGGTGCAGCCGCCGCCACCGGGGCGGCTATCGCAGAAGAGGCAGAAGAAGACGAGCACGACGACTTTGTCGATGCCAAAGAGCGTCCCTTGTCTCAGGAACAGCCCCATCTGGGCCAAAAAGGCTCGCGCAACCGGATGCACGGCGGCGGCGCCCCTGACCATGTCCTGGAAGAACTCTATACCGAAAACCAAGGCCTCAAAGACATGCTGGACAAGCTGAGCCGACGGCTGCACGCATTCGAGGCAAGCGCGCAGTCGTCGCACATGGCGCTGCAGGAGAGCATGCGGTTCATGCGGCCCGGGTCGCCGAGCAGCGAGAGCAGAGGCAACAATCTGTCTGCATCTGCGTCGTTAATGACCCCGGCAGCGGCGGCGGCGGCGGCGGCGTCGGCATCGGCTGCAGCCTCGCTTAAAGCCAACCACGGCGCGGGCAGTCTTGACATCGACGGTGGAATGAGCAGCGAGATGGCCATCTACAAGAACATGGAGGACGAGCTGGCACGCGTCATGGCCAAGCTGGATGTGTCGGAGCGCGAGCGCGCACACCAGGAGAAGACGCTGCAAAAGTACCGGGAGAAATGGGAGAAGCTCAAAGCCGGGGCCAAAGCACGTCGCGAGGCGCAGCCTCAGTAGTTGGTACTTAGTAGTACAATCTAAAGCATTTCACTTGGTACATTCATGTTTTTGAAAGAGAAAGAAAAAGAGAAAGAGAACGAAAAAGAAAAAGGATATCATTATCATTATTGTCGTGGCTATTAATTAGACCGTGGCCAACCCCAAGGGAGGCAGCTTTGTGCTAGATGCCCATGCCGTGACACTCCGCAGTGCCACGGACAAGAAGCCGAGCGTCTCGCGGTCGATATCATACACCTCCCACCACGGCCCGGCCGCTGATGGCAGTCGTGACTGCAGACCCAGATCGCACGCGGCATTGTAGAGCGCGGCGACGGCCAGCTCGTACGGCTGGTGCGTGATGTAGAGGAGCTGCGGCGACAGCAGCGCCGTGTTGAGATAGGCGACCATGCGCGTGGCCATTGGGCTATTGGGCGGCTGGTTGAGGAAGCCGAGAGCCTGCAGGTAGGTGATGGCGAGGGGGTGCGGCAGGGCGACATGCGTGTTGAAGGCGAGGGCTGTGAGCAAGCGGTTTTCGCAGGCCAAGACGTGTGTGTGGAAGTTGCTGTACTCTGTGTCGGTGGATGTTTCCCTTTCCTTGTCGTCTAGGTTGGCATCCGCCACCGCCAGGTAGTGGTAGACGTTGGCAACGTCGCGTGCAGACCGGGGCACGGGTCCTGTTTTGGCGACGAGGAAGACGGCCGCGGCCGAGACATGGCGGTAGCTGGGCCCTGTAGCGCTGCTTCGCTTGGGATCAACCTCGAACCCCGGCTCTAGCAGCCAGTATCGTGCGAGCAGGATATTGGCGCGTGCTGTCGTGGACTGCGACAGCTCGAGGAGGAGGCCGGCGGCCTGGGTGAGGCGCTGGACGGCGAAGAAGACGGCGTCGAGGTGGTCATCCGGCAGTGTAGACGCCTCACCTAGCTGGTCCAGTAGAAGAGAGGACCGGTCCCGGCATCGGCTCAGCTGGGCCACCGTAGCCAGCGGGTTGGTGAGATGGAGATGGGACATGGTGATGTGGTGATGGGAAGTTGTTTATTACCTAAAATTTGCAAGCTAAAAGCTATTCTGTACTACAGGCTGTACTACGCGCTAGAGCAAAGTGCTGTGCAGTGCTAATAGTGGAGACGAGCCACCCAACCACAGCACTACGGACAAAACGACCCGGTGAGCGTCAGACAGCAGATGACGTCGTCAATCGTAAACGGCTGCTACTCCGCAGTTCTAGATCCCAAGTTCTCCTCGGAGAGGCCGGCAATCGATGTGTATCTAGTAGATATCATTACTGTTTCAGTTAATTGAGGTCAATTGAAACAATTGGGCAGTCGGGCATGCACCTTCCTAGAAAAGCCCATTCTCACTCTGCCAACCGTTCCTTCCTCAAGAGCTCGGCTTTGTAGATAAGCTCGATAAGATACATGCCCAAACCGTAGATGTCTCATCAGAGGCGACGGAAGAGGCAACTTCTAGGGCCATTCTTATATTATCTTTTTACAAGAATCTAAGGATCTACGGGAATCTGCACAAAGCTACCAGCCAGTAGTCACTAGCCAGTACTTTGCCATTCCAAGGTTTCGCTCGTCGGCTGACTAACGGTCATGATCTCTATTCGGCTGCCTGCCTCGCCGTTGTGTAAAGTGCTCCGGTCGTACCTTCCCCGCATCGAGATCGTATAAGTCTCCCTTGTTTGGCATATACTCTCTCTCATCTCATCTTCCCTCCCATCGCTCTTTCCTTTTCTTTCTCACTCTATACTCTTGTCTCTACTCTTGCTCCTTCCTGTTCATTCACACACTAAAGAAGTAACAACACACCACTCGATTATTACTAAGATGGTTTCGCTGAACCCATTCTCGCGCCGTGACGAGCGGTCCCGGTCGGAGCTGGCCACGTACCGGACGCTGTCGCTGGCATCGTATGTCGCCGCCGTCGTCGTGTCCGTCTACTACTCGATCCATGCACCGCACGGCCGCCATGCACACCGCATTGCCAACCAGAACCGGCTGCATCCCACGGCCTTTTCCCTAAACATGCCCATTGTCTATGTCTACTGGTGAGTTGCAGCTATTTTTTTTTGTTTTTTTTTTGTTTTTTTTTGTTATACATATTGCATAGAGGGCAGTGCTGACAGTCCAGGATCTCCCTGTTTGTCTCGCAGTCGTCGTACCTGGGCAACCTGTTTGCTGCAGCCCACCAGTCCGAGCGTGTGCGCGCCGCCACTGCGGTCGGCTCCCACTTTATCCTGAACAACATCCTGCACGCCATTTTCGTGCTGCTGTTTACCACGGGCCACTTCTTCTGGGCCGAGGTGGTGCTGCTCATCAACTTTCTCAACCTGTCGTCGCTCTACTTCAGACACCCGCTGGCCTCGCACCCCCGGGCGCTGGTGCACACGCCGGCCGTTGCAGGCCCGCTGGCCTGGACGTTTGTGGCCATCTACTGGAACGGTGCGATCATGGTGCCGCACGCCCACAGCCTGCCGATGCGCGTGCTGGCCAACGTGTTTGTGTGGGCCATTCTGGCATACGGTCTGTTCTTTGTGGCCATCTATGCCGACTACAGCATGGGCTTCGCCCTGACGGTGCTGGCGGCCGCGCTGGGCACCGGCCAGTTCCTGCGGCAGGTGGTTGCGCTGCAGTGGATCTTTGCCTTTGTGGTGATGGGCGTGCTGTTTGTGGCGACGCTGGCGATTGCGCTGCCGTCGTGGGCTGGCCGCGAGCCGCCAACACTGCTGGTAGTCTCGCGCGACTCTGAGCGGGCTCCCCTGCTGGCTGACTAGTCGATGCGGACGTAGCCGAGGGAAGTAGGCGGCATAGTCGTCGCCGACCGAAAGCAAAAGTAGAAGGCCGGCAGCGAGGCGGCCAAGATACTCGATTGAGAGTGGTGAATATGCCCTACAAAAAGAAACAACAGGATTGAATAGCCTGCAGAAACATCCCCAAGAATGCAAAGAGGAAGATATACGATAGTTTTGTTGTTTGAGGAATTTTGATAGATTGAATGGAAGATCAAACATATATAAGTCGTATAGTGTGAATAGTCAATGCGTTCACAATATTTCCGAAAAGCTTTTATGCATCTCTAGATAAAGTGAAATTCGTGGAATCCATCCAAAAACTGGCTTTGATGTATTTGTCGAAGCTACTTCACCGCCTAGCCTCGTAGTGTTTCTGCCTGAGTTCCTAGTGCGGACCTCACTCAACTTGTATTCTATCTTCTTATTTGTTCATCTTCACGGTCAGCGGCATGTCTTTCAGAGCCCCCCTGGTGCGGGCAACGCGCGCCTATTCTACGTCTACGTCTGCATCTACGGCTGCATCTACAGTCATACCGTTCCCGCTGCCATACTATGTGGGCACTGATCTGTGCAGCATCGCGCGCGTCCACCAGCTGCTGCTCAAGAGCCCGGCGCGCTTCATCCGGCGCGTCATGACGCCGCGCGAGATTGCCGAGCTGCCCTCAGCAGCCATACAGTCGCCAGCAGGCGGTTCATTATCACCACGTGCAATTGTATCACAGCTATCAACTGCAAACGCTCTCCCATTACATCTAGCAGATGGTGCCAGAGAACATATGATAGGTTCAAAAGATGCAAAAGGTTCAAAAGATACAGAAGGAGGCCCGCTGTGGATGGCCTCGTCATACCTCGCCGGCAGGTTCGCAGCCAAAGAAGCCGCCATCAAGGCGCACCCGCATATCCCGTCACTCACTCTACAGAGTATCCGCATCGCACGCGCACACCTCGAGACAGAGCACCGCAACAACAGCGGTCCGCCTGTTGCATACATCACTCTACCGCCTGCAGACGGCCGTGTCGAGGGTGGCACGCCAGTCGAGCAAGAGGCTCGTATTAGCATCAGCCATGACGGACAATATGCAACAGCGGTGTGCGTGGGATTCAAGGCATCATGATATACATAGCATAATCATAATTAAATTAATGGCGAATTTAACAAATGTATATTTATTAGTTTAAGCAATAGCAAGCGAAACGATCCGGATTACCCAGGGATATCTTTTGGCGTTCCAAACGCGTCCAACTCCTCCGAATTGAATACCCATCACCATACAGGAGCCAGTTTGTGCAATTCATATCCAGCTAATAAGCGAACGGGCAAAACAGCTGAATACGACGGAACAACAGACAATCAAATTAATATTAAAGTAAACGTGCTACCGTATGTTGGAAAGCACTTAGTAAATGACCTTCTCGGTCCAGATCGGGGGACGAAGGTTCTCACGATCCCAGGTGATCTTACCCTCCTCAGACAGATCGCTGCCAACGTTGGTCATGTCAATCGTCGTAGTCTGGGCGATTTCCTGAGCCGAAACACCTGCCTGATCGCGGGGAATCCACAGGAGAGGAGCCTCGGCACCGGCCGAGGGAGGCAGGTATGCCTTGCGCTCAACCTCGGGCGTGTACTGAGCATTGTAGTCAACTTCAGCCGCTTCACGAGGCACAAGCGTGCGCATGTGCGCGTAGCTGTCGAACTTCCAGGGCTTGAGGTAACGCTGGAACATGCCTCCATTCGGCACCTCGGCCTCAACAGAGCCAGTGAAGCTGCCGTTCGGCTCGACGTGGGCAGCAGGAGCAACAGGCTTGCCATCGGCACCAACTGCTGGGGCAGAGAGACGGTGGGACTCCTCGGCCAGGAGACTCTGAGGCATGTTGTACAGCATCGGGTCCAGGGAGTTCACAACGCTGATGTGGAACAGAATGGTGAAGACGAGGAAGATAATCTGCAGCACCAGCTGGATGATGGCGACAGATGCAGCGTACAGGCCGATCATGCACACCTGCGACAGGTAGACACCAACCATGAGCTGCTTCAGGGCACGGGGGTAAATGAGACCACGGGTGTCGATGTTGGTGTTCGTGACGAACAAAACGTTGTAGCGGTAGGCAAAGTAGAAGCAGCACATGCCAAGGCAGGCGAAGCCCATCACCAGGGGAGCAATGACCGAGTAGGTAATGGCAATGACTGCAATGTTGGCGTACACGGGAAGAGTGCTGCCCCAGGAGATGGCACTTAGATTGGACCACTTCTCATACAGACCACGGGGGGTGCCGGTGATGTACTTGTACATGAGATGGAAGATAAAGAAACCGACAACCTGCGAGATGACGCTGGCAGCCACCTGCAGACCCTGGACAATGAAGTAAGACATATAAAAGTTGGAGGCCTTGGGCAGGTTGTTTGCCAGCAGAGTAGTGGCAGAAGACGGATCATCAACAATCTGCTTGACAACGGCGGTGGCAGCCGACGACAAGGTCGTGACCAGGAAGACCTGGATGACCTGGAAGCAGAAGTAGGCGTTCTGGGTGAACAGCTCAACGCGCGAGTTCGAGGGCTCACCAGACAGGCGGGCGCAAATTCTCATGATGACGGGGACCAGGGACATCAGAATGGACAGAGCAACAGAGGGCAGAAGACCGGTGACAAAACCCATGATGATATCGGGAATATCCTCGAGCCAAGTGAGGAAGGAGATGGTCTCGAGATAGTTGACGTTGCTGATCAGACCGACAACAGCGACGGGGATGGCCCAGAAGATGACAAGAGCAGTGATGAAGGCGAGCACGGCGTAGCGACGCACAACGCGCTGCCACCAGGGAAGGCTAAGAGAGGACCAGACAACGTCAGAGGGGGTGATGCCAATGTAGCGAGCCATCTTCAGGCCCTCATGGTGGGCCAGGGTCTGGTAGGCGCTCTCAGCAGCGGCCTGTGTGTTAAATTCAACAAAGACGGAGCCAGTAGTCGTTGCGGCATCGTACTGAGCCTGCTTCTTAGCAATCTCGGGAGACAGACGACCGATCTCGGTACGGCACCAGTCAATAGAGTCGACCTTCTCGCCAAAGAGGCCAAGGAAGCCAAGCTTGTGGGTAGGGCGGTCCTTTCTGGGGATGTAACGAGCAGCAACGGAGCCAGAGGCACCCGCCTCAAGAGCGTCGGCGTTCTCCTTAATCTCAGCCTCGCCATTGCCAGCCTTAAGGATCTTGGCGCGTGCCTTGTGGACCTTCTTGATGAGCTTGACCTCGGACTTCTCCAGGCGGAAAGCAGCCTTGTCACGGTTCTCAACGAGCTCATCGAGCTCCTTGGTGTCACGGATAATCCAGACGTTGCGGACGGCCTCGCCAAAGATCTTGCGGATGCAGCGGTCCTCGCGGATAGACTCAGGAACGCTGGTGAACAGAACAGTGCGCGACGACAGGCGCTCGGCGTAGACGGGGCTCAGCAGGAAAGCCTGGCGAATGTTGATGTAGAAGACCAACTCGCGGAAGATCAGGTACATGACAAAGCCGTAGTAGATCCAAGAGATGAAGAGGTGGGCAAAGTAGCGGTAGCGCTTCTTGAAGGTGGAAGCGTCGACGTTGGCGTAGGACAGAATGTCCAGCTGGGTCTGGCCACCACCGCCGGTGGCGTTGACGGGGAACAGAACGGGCCAAGTAATGACACAGCCGACAAAAGTGACGACGACGGTCATGCGCAGGAAGCGCAAGAACAGGTAGGCGTCAAGGGACTGGTGCTGCAGGGCGTAGACATCGGGCAGGCTGAAGAATCCTTTGTACCAGTTGAACAAGCCTGTGGGAAGCTGAGGGGTGCGCTCGGAGGCCTTCAAGGTGCCCAGGTACGTGCGAGGAGCGTACCAGCGGGGCTGCTTGTGACGCAGGCACAAGAAAATCGAGAAGTAGATGCCAGATGTGATGGCAATCGGTGCCAGGGTCAAGTAGAGACCTGTTTGTTAGCTGTGGTGTTGACGACGTAAGGTCGGCTGGAGGGCATCCGATGTCAACTCACCCTGAAGGGACGACGAAGAGGTGGTCGTGTCGGACATGGCTGCGGTGGTCCAGGTGATTGCCCGGCGCAGAAGTTTTCAAAAAATGTCGATAATTGTCGTGATGCAATGTCGAGAGATGTCGACTGTCGAGGTTCACTTCGGGATGCCAAGACGGATACGAATAAGAGAAGAAAAGCGATTCAAACCGAGATCCAAAAGCCAAAGGAAAAGAAAAACAAAACAGAGAATTGTCCAGGGGTACGGCGTGGAGGGTGCGAGGCGGTAGCGATAATAAATACGGAAATGAGGTGGGCTCTAGCTCTCAAGCTACTCGTGCTGGTGCAGAGAATTTGTTATGTTTCTCTTTCTTTGCTTTTTCCCCTTTGGCCCCTGTCGTGTGAGTGGGAATGGAGTGCCAGGATTGCCGTTCAAGAGCAGAGGGGTGTCTCTGTAGTACAAGCAGAGGGCAAATTGTCAAAATTGAGACACTGGCTCACTGGCACAGAGCCAAAGAAAGAAACTGAATAGTAAGAAATAACAAGAGAAATAAAGACAAGGGCGGCGAGCAGCCGAGCAAAGCAGCAATCCAAGTTGTCGGGCTGCCAAAGCGTACAGAGTAGATACGTAACCGGGGTGTGAATGGTGGGAATGGAGGGGGTGCGGTAATGCAAGCTGAATCAAAGTGGCGTAAGTGGTATTGACGTACGGAGTATTGATGGGATGGGGATGGATGAGTATGGTAGAAGTGAAGATGAGAAATCAAGTAAAGCAAAAACAAAGAGGGGGAAAAAAACTAGGGGGAGAAGAAGACGAAAATAGATGAGGAAAGGGGATAAGAGCCGATGGTGACGACGATATCAAGGGACAACAGCATTGGAAGGCACGCCCTGGATGCGAGTCAACCGTACAGAGTACGTACAACAGTGGGATGCAGCAGAGACACACTGAAATTGAGAGAGTCGCACCCAGTATCATTAATGGCTTGTGACGAGACAACCAGTCACGAAAACACGCCAGCTGCATACTCCGTACTCTGCGCTGCTATTCGCTCCAGCACGGCAAGCGCAATCGTCTGCCAGCTCTCTGTTCTTTTGGGGTTTTTTTTCTAATTTATCTTTAATAGTTGTCCTTTGTATATTTTACCTTCAGCTGCTGGGGTCCCCCTTGTTGACGCGCTGCGCTACTGTACACTACTCGACGCTACACTCGCGATCGATTGGAAGCAGTTCTCAAAGAGCAAAGGAAACAGTTTGTGGAGGGTGTGGTGATGTGTAATGCAGCGTATTGGCATCTTGTGTGTTTGTGTGAAGACGAACGACGGGCATGAACGGTTACTCAAAGGGGAAGTGCATTCAAGTCTCGAATTCGGAGAACAAGGCAGGAGCGACGGACAAGCACATGGACTCTGGACTCGCTACTCCTCATAGTACATCACTCAAGCAAGGGCTCCTGCCACACGCAAGCATAGGCTCCGTAGATGTACAGTGGGCTCGTCTTAATCGGGAAACATATGACAGAGTGACGACAGCAGCAGCAGCACCGCAGCAAAACGCAGCAGAGGGGCACAACAGACACCACACAGCAACGGCGGTAAGACAGTCAGACACGTTTCCCGTACATAGCAAACATGCACAAAGTGATAGTCGCGTACGTAGCTCTTTCCGTGGCGAATGTCGTCTATCAGAGTCGAGGCGATATGTCGACTCATGATGTGTACAGGATACGTCGATGAGCAGTACATGATAATGAGGATCTGTACTACTTTTGGTATCTACTCCATACAAATCAAATACAATAAGATACTTTCCGACTGCAAGGAGATACCAGAGTACGTACTCGGCCACTGTAAATAACATCAAAGATGCAGATTAGCACTGATAGTGGGAGGCTGGGAGCTATGACGAAATGGAGGCCGTCGCACCCCTGTGGAGCTGAGACAGCAGAATACTCTGGAGAGGTGGTGGAGGAAAGAGAGGGAGTCTGAGGACGAAAAAGGCATGGTTGACAATCTGTCGGGACAAGTGCGGTGGAGAAAGAGAAAAGAAAGATGGGGACGGTAAGATTAATGAGAGAAAGGGCTGAAATGGATTAATTGCAATTAACGAGCAAGAGTTACTTGTGCAGTGTAGATGCAGTGGTGGCCATGCTCTCAGAGTAAAGAGAGGCAAGCAGAGATGCGAACGGCAATGATGAGATGAAAGACGGTGAGACTGATAGCATCAGTGGCAGTAGCAGATGCAGCAGCAGATGCAGCAGCATAGGACAAGGTATCGTCTGATAGTCGAAATGTGGACTATGTCAAGAATGTGTGATTGGAGGAATGCGGTCGGGGAGATAACGTCGCGTACTCAATTACAATCAAATGATTTCGGACAAACTGAGCAAAAATCAAACAGAGTAGAGATCAATGTCCAGACAGAACTTGATGACATCCTCGAGTGACGTCGAGAAGAAGAAAAAACTTTCAGCGATCCATTTCACGGCTGTGATCTCCCTTCTCTCGTCTATAATCACTCCTGCACAGCTGGGTCCAAGGTTGCATTGGTGGCTGGCCGGGCCTGGCTTAGAGTATTTGTTCAGCCTCTTTCAGAAGCATAAGGGCATGGCTGAGCCCAGAATGCGACGCGAGTCAGGTTTTTGGGTACCACTGGTAAAATGCATAACACGAGCTGTATCATGTGCCGTTCCAGGGAACTGACGTTGCTTCTCAGAATGCGACCGACGTAATAATACTGTGATCATTACGTCGGTGCAGTGAGTGCAGCACTTGGACGTGCGTCGTGGAGGGTTAATGAAAGGTTTTCAGACCCCAAACAAACAAGCTTCATTGCATGTCGGGACGAGGACGAGAAAGTACATGGTAGCAAGCGAAGAGGACGCATGCGAAAAGCATAACCCGAATAGTGAAGACAGAGCAGCAAATTATCCCACAACAAAAAACTATGTGGAGAGATTACGCGTCGACACAGAGCGTACTTCTGCAGCTGCCGCAATCTCTGTCATTGATTCCGCCTGCAGACAAGCAGCAAAAGACTAAAGAAGAGTAGTGGATGCTTAGAGATTGGATCGACAAGTAGCCTAAAATAATCATTTGATTGATTCGGAAATGGACAAACAAAACATTGGATTATGGTACATACTGCTAGTAGTACATACTATGGTGTTTCTATGTACTATATAACTCTCTGTTCTGACTTGTGCCAGACTGCAGACCGCACACGTCCACAAGGCGAGGCACTTAAATGGTGATGGGCACCAGGGCTGATCATTGAAAGAGATTGTTATCATCAGAATACCAACAGAAGACGAGTACTACTATGTATGTAGAACAGCTGGATTATGACGAGGCAGGGATGATGGAGTGTATCAACTGTGTTGAATGCAACAGCGAATCAGTGGGAGAAAAAAAAAGAAACAAAGTTGAAAATCTCATTATTTAGGAGAATATCAAGACACCCCGGTCGGCACTTCAACCCTGTGAGGCTCAAAGTCGGAGGTGGGCGCAACCCTTTGCTCACTCGGATATATCAACCCCCATACTCTGTAAATGTGCATAGGCTGTGTTGCCCAGCAGCTCTTGCTGTTTTCATTCCATCTCGGAGTCAACAATAACAAGCATGTGTCGGTACTTTGTTGTGGGCCACATATTTTACATTCCCTCTTTTGGTATCGCAGAATTTCTTTGGGGACCTTTGGCGTACATACGAGTAGTAGTCAGCTGGCCGCGCTGGTTCCCAGCAGGCAGCAGAGACGCAGAAAGATGTTCATTCCTATCCACAAAGGCACCTCTGGCGACTGCAGCGACGTCATGGGTGGCAAGAGGCTGAGAGGCCTCGTACTAGAGGTACAGAACGGGCTAATTAAACAGCGGAGAAGAGGTGCCGGCAGCCGAAGGTCGGCATGTGCTGTGGCAGGAAACGGTCCGTAGACCTCGTCCAGCCGGAGATGCTCATCCATCCCGGTGTAAGCAGAAAACAGAGAGCGCAATGCAGTGTCAACACGGCAGAGATGCAGCAAGACCCTGCATAGAATCGTAGCAATACCGCTGTGATGTCTAATACGATTGATACGAATCCAATCGATGCCGTGTGCATATCAGCGAGAATATAGCTATGCACATTATGGATGGTGTGAGGAAACCGACCAAGCTGGCCTTGGGACTATCAGCAAGCGCATCAATCGCATCAATATCATATCATATCAGCATGCTCACCTTCAGCTTTCGGTATCTGTCTATATATCCGCTTAGTCATTGGGGTAAAGGAAATCGCATCGCGACCCTGATAGGAACCCTTTGTCGCCGCATCGGGAAGTTCTATTATTGTGTCGAGGGTCAAAGGGACCCCAAAAAACTACATCAAAGACGTCAAATAGTGTTATGCGGACGTACTGTCTAAGGACTGTCTCAAAGTTAGGAAAGGGTCAAGGGTAGGCAAAGTGCTGCCGGAGAACAAAGATAACCTGTCTGTTGGTAGTTAGCGATTTCCTAAAACGGACATCTATAACAGCAGCAATGCTCAAAATAGCATCACCGCGTTGACAGATAGTGTAGACAATGCAGTAGACAGATATAAGAAGTATCGCATTATTCGCAAGTGTTTCTGTCCGGGATGGAAACAACGTTAATGTTTTGACAATACCTGCATCTGCAACATCTCCATCATGACCTACGATCCCAACTCTTACCGCGCCGGCTATGTGCCCGCGACCGACTATGCCGCGCCGCACCTGTCGCGCTTCACCATTGCACACGATGCAGAGTCACACATGCTCAAGCACGTCAACTGCGGACTTTTGTCAACACCCGGTGTGCCCCCGACACTGCTTGCCCTCAAACAGCATGCCCAGTCGCTGGCCTACCTGATCGCCATGCTCGAGCCGCACGGGTCTGACGAAGATCCCGTCGAAGTCCTCCTAGGGAGAGTAGATGCGGTCAAGGAGAGAGGCGACGACAGAGAAGCCAAGAGCAAAGTGAAGCCGGCAGTGCTCAAATCGCCCATCGTCGACCTCTTTGGCTTCCAAGGACTCGGCTTGAAGCGAAAGAAAAAGGTCACCTTCGAGGAGCCGGTCAAAGAGATCAAAGACAGCGCGGGATCTCTCCTCCGTCTCGTGGCGGGCTCGCACGAGCACTCTTATGATGGCAGCAAAGTTACGCAGACGCCGTTTGACTGGCTCGACTTTACTCGCCCGTATACCAACGACGACGACCCCGACCACCACCGCCCCCTGCTTGACCTTGTCAACGAAGTGCACGTGCATGACGATGTGCGCGGCACAACATACCACTGTCCTCTGGCCACCTTCAAGCCGCGGTCGCCTGAGGATGCTTACTATGCCGATGAGGACGGCGACGGTCCGAGCGACAAGGTGAGACCCTACGCGTCGCACCACAACCTACTGATGCACGCCAACACATGCCTGGAGCGGCTTGATCATGAGTACGCCACCACGGGCGGCCTGTTATCGCTGCTGCCAACCACCGGGGTAGAGGTCGACGGCGAGGGCGCTGAGTCGCCGCAAATGTCCGCCGCCCGCAATACCCTCGTCGGCCAGTGGCTCGTCTTTACTCAGCAGCTCGTTGGCCGCCTGCACGAGCTCGAGATTAGCTATGCAAACGCCATGAACGCCCTGTCCGGGAAGGCGCCCCTTGTCGGTCAGCCCGGCTATCCCGCCCAGGTCGAGAGTGCGCCTCAGGACCGCTGGATCCTGACAAACGCAACCGATAGTGTGTGGTCCTCCATTCATGACAAGCTGGACGAGGCTACCGGGGCTGCAGCGGACCGATTCGATGGCCACTTTGCTGAAGGAGTCGTCGGCGAGCGTGTCATTGAGAATGGCATTGACCACTTGGTCCATGTCGACATTACGACGCGCTTCTACCGGGCCGAGACCGATGCCGACGCGGGGGCTCGCGGTCCCATCTATATATCGCCGGCCACGCCCGCATCCTCTCTGGCCGAGGCCAAGCAAGATCTGTCCATCAACTTCCCTACCGTGTCGGCCTCGGCTCTCGAGCGGCGTTACGACGCGCAGCTGCGCGAGGCTGCGCGTGTGGCGCGCGAAAATACGCGACTGACGCAGCGCCTGCTGCAGCGCACGAACGTGCTGCTACTTTTGCGGCGCGAGCACACGCGGCTGCAGCGGGTGAACGAAAAGCTGCAGGCAGCCGTTGACAGGGCGGCATCAGCAGGCAATCCGCGAAAGCGAATTCGCACAAAGCATTAAATGCTCAAGACATGGATGGCATGGCTGTGTAGCAGGATCCAATATCACCAATCCAACGACAGGTCGGCGACCTGTCTGCCTACCATGGAGGGTAGAGTGCGGATAGGGATAAAAGGACAGTGTATCCCGTTGTGGTTACTGCTTTTATCTTCAAGTCTCTAGTTTCCATCTGATTCGCTGTGAATCCCTCCCACCCTTTTTCGCTCTTGTTTCTAGCTCTACATCTGTCTTGTCATGTTTCTTACCTGTCTTTCCTGTTTATCGGTTCCTCCTTTTGTGTTATTGTCCCTCTGTCTTCTGTGTGTCTGTCTGTCTCTCATTGACACTCTTTCCTTTTCGCATTCATAGACATGGTCAGAATCAAAGTCCGAGACATCGTATCGAGTGCCCGCAAGTCCAGAACATTGGCTATTCTTATTTTGTTTGATTAAACTTGATGAATTAAAATTAGGGTTTCGTCTGTCCGCATTCCTGCGTCTATTTTGTTTCTATTTTAGTAGGGTCAGTGTAGTTTCTCAGAACAGGTATCTTAATTCTTTTCATTACCTTTCATTTTTTTTTGAAGTTATCTTCATACTCTTGTTTTTATGTTCACGATTATTTTACAAAAAAAAAAAAAAAGCACAGGAAAAGCAACTTTTCAAAAACTATATATTATTTAGAGAGAAAACCTCAAAAATTGCTAATGCCTCGATCTTAATGCTCCGTACAAGTCCCAGCTGAATGCAAATAAATACAATTCTTAAGACTGTGATACAGTGCAAAGTACAAAGTACAGTCGACATGCGCGTTAGTTACGTGTCTTATCGAGTCCGTGCTATCTGATTGGCCGATACTGACTTCTGCCGACCAAAGCTCCCTGCACCTTCCTGTTCCTGTAGCAACAACATATCAAAACATATCAAAACAAATACTCCAACATCTCCACCCTTCCCGTTTGTCGTCAGTTCAGAGAGGAAAGTGGGGATAGTAATCTGTGCAGCTATTATTGCTACTTGCGTTCTCGCCTATCGAGAGTGTGTTAATCATGTACCTGGTCGCCATGAGGAAGGCGCGACTAGAATCCACAGCCGGCCAGGCCTTCCTCTTTACTGATTGTAATCCTCCGTAATGCGATCTGTGCGCCGCCTTCCGTTTCCACATCTCCATGTTCGTCGCACCCTTGCATCGCGCCTTCCTGTCTTCAGCAGAGATACCCTGTCTTGCTACAACGGCAAGCGCACAGTCATCAGCCTGGTCGTTCTTTCTCTTCCTGGCCTCTCTACCCCCGCTATCACCACATACATAGAACTTCATCTCTCACCCTCAATCATCAACCTCCCCGTCACATCCCCCCTCTCATCTCTTCCTCCATACCTCGTCTCATCCCGACTTTCATTTCTCTGGTTTCTAATCTCGTCTCCCCGTCTACTCTCCCGTAACCTTCTATTCTCTTTATTGCCCACCCATACCCAAGACCCGAACTCCTCTTCGCACCACGGCGCCCCTCCTCAAAGCCAACCATTGGAGCTACCAGAGAGCCACTTGCAAGCCGATCTTGTTTGTTTTTAGTTATTTTTCATTCTTGCCAAACTTTCTCGGTCGTCTCTTTGTCCGCCGTTGTGTTTTCTTGTGCCTGCTGCTCTACGTGGTCCTCTGTCTACCTTTGTCTACCTCTGTCTACCTCTGTCTACCTCTGTCCATCTTTCTACCTATCTCTGCTTCGTTGGATGTCTTGTTCTCTGTGACTTTGCTTTCTCACCACCACCAGTCGCATTGCTAGTCAGCTGCTGCCAGACCACCCATCAACTTCGAGTATCGACAACCAGCATCAAGACCAAGAGCCAATCGACATGGGCCGCCAGTAACTCGAACTGCGGTCCTCCGACGCACCACGGCACTCACATTGCACACGGCACTGCACCTACACACTGTATCGACAAGCCGTCTTGCATGATGTAATTGCCCGTAACAGTGCTCACCCAGGCGACTCTTGTGTTGTGCAACTGTTATATATTGTAATCTCGATTCTCGCATCTCAACATCTCGTCACGACGACACCCTCCACCTACAGCAACAACTATGGCATCCGCAGGTGGCCTCCTTTGTGGCCGCCGCCTCCTCCAGCCGCAGGCACAAGCAGTCATCCTCGCTGCCATCCTCCAAATGCTGCCACGCGCCGCAGCATCCTCCTCCTCAACTCCCGCCATCTACCCCTACACTCCCACCACCATCCTCGTGCCGTCCTCCAACTCAAGCACCGTCTACATCTTCTCTCCTAATGCAGACGGCCAGGTCGAGTTCCTTGCCGTTGACATCTCCTCAACCATATCGACGTCGTCCACCAGCAACATCACCACCCTCACACAGGGCGTGCCTTTCCTTGCCAATAACGGGCAGGAGAACACAGAGACCACATACACCCCCTCAATACGATCCGATGGTTCCATTTTCGTCTTTGAGGGCTCCTGCTCCTCCAACGACTCAGCCACGCTCTGGACATACATGCCGTCCAGTGACACCTCTGCAACAGTAGACTGGACCAGCAGCGAGATCTCACTCTCCAGTTCACAGACAGGCCCATGGTTTCTCGGCGCCAGCACGGCCTTTTCAAACCAAATCGCGCCCACCGTATCCAACTCGACATTTTACTTGTACGGCGGCATGTGCCCAACAAACTTGACAGCTACCTCGACATCTACTGCCGCTGCTTCTACAGCGACAGCCATCACAGCCTCCAACTGGCAGACTCTTGCCTCGTACACAAACAAGATGGTGAAGCTGGTACCGGGAACAGACAAGTATACAGTATCAACCGTGTCTAGCAAAGGGCCCCCCGTCGCTGAGGCCGGTTTCTCTTTCACAACACTCTCCGCTTCAACCGCCAACCGCTCCGGCATTGTCACTCAAGAGGTCACCAGCATTGTTCTCGGCGGCCACACACAAAATGCCTTTATCAATATGAGCACAGCTGCCATCTGGAGCCTGCCCGAAGAAGCCTGGTCCTTTGTCACTATTACTAGCCCCTCGGCATCTACTTCATCTACTGGAACAGAGCTTGCAGTTGTGCGCAAGTCCGACTCGTCAACATCTGCCCCCGACAGTCGATCAGGCCACACGGCCGTGCTAAGCGAAGATGGAAACTCATTGGTCGTGCTAGGCGGCTGGGTAGGCGATGTCGGCCAGGCTGCCGACCCCCAGATGGCTATTCTTGAAATGGGCCCCGACTACGACCAATGGCAGTGGGCCATCCCCGATGCACAGCCGTCCGGCTCGGGAATGTACGGCCACGGCGCGGCGCTGCTTCCCGGGAATGTCATGCTCGTTTACGGTGGCTACAATATTTCCTCGTCGACTTCAACCTCGGCCAAGTTGATCAGACGCGACTCTTCCTCTGACAGCGGGCTTATGTTCTTCAACCTCACCAGCCAGGCGTGGCTCGAGGACTATACGAACCCCAACAGTGTGGACTCGTCAACGACGACTGCGCCAACGAGCGATTCGGAATATACGTCGTCGTCAAAAATCGGCATCGGTGTCGGTCTTGGACTTGGCATCCCGCTGGCTATTCTAGTTCTTGCACTCATCGTGCGCAGCTGCCGTCGAAGCCGTCGCCGTACAAAGCGACGCAAGGATGCTGTCCAAGCACTCGCACAAGACCACCAGGAGCAACACTTTTTGAGTCACCACGATGAAATGATTGACGCTGGCCACGGCAGTCTACCCTTTGACTGGATTCCACAGCACCCCTCAGCCGGCCACGATGCATATAACAACATCGGCCGCAAATCGCTTGGATTCGAGTCTCTCCGTGGCACAAAGCATAGCCCGGCGTTTCCCAGCTACGAGTCGCCCAAAATGGGCGTTGAGGACTCGGGAGCGTTTACAACTCTACGGAAACCCTCCCGGAATGTGGCTCGCGGCTTGTACCAGCCTACGACGGTCAACGATTATGATGCCATGATGTCCGGGGGTGCAGGCCCCGGCAGTGCGGCTACAGGCAACAACACCAAGGGTATCCACCCCATCTATGAGGCTGAGGAAGAGGAGGAAGACGAATTTATGAATGGAACGAACGAGAAAGGTGTGCAGCGCAGACCCACGAAAAACGGTGCTACCGACTCGGCAACTGGCCGCTCCATCAGCCCTGAGACTGCCGAGGAGCTTGTTGATCCGTTTTTGACACCCACCAGCCAGACCATTGCGGCCGGGTCGAGCCCTGTTCGGTCATCTCATGCTGGCGCCTTTGGTCCGGCCACTTTCAACTTGAACCCCTTTGTGAGAAACACTCCCAGCCCAGATGCTTCTGGGCCGTCACGGCCTCCTCCCGTGGCTGGTGGTGCTTCGTCAGCTCTGGCAAGTAAGGCTGGCCCGGCGATAACAGTTGGTCAGGACAGGGATGTGCAAGAATGGGTATCTGGTCTGGAAATCGAAGATCTGCTATTTTCGCCGCCAGCGCCTGGTGCAGGGGCAGTTATTGCGGCATCTGTTTCGCCTGGCCCGGGTCAGACAGGCCCAACAGGTACTCCGCGGGGTCGGATGTCTCCTGCGAATATGCTGAGCCGCAACAGCAACCGACTCAGTTTGCGGTCTAAGCCGAGCAATGGAGCGAGCCCTACACGTAACAGCTTTTTTGGTGCAGGCGCAGCAGCAGCAGTTGCGGGTGCCATGGCAGGCGTTGCCGGCTGGGGAGGGAAAGAAGAAGATGCGGCTCGTACGGAAAGCAATCTCTCGGACAAGAGCGCACATACATTTGTGTCGCGCACAGGCAGCTCGCAATCCCGGCTGGACACTGGTGTCTCGGCTGGTGACAACAAGGGCTCCAGCAGTGACTCCAGCTCGGCCAGCTTTAACACAGCGCCTTCTGGTTTCCACAGTCTTCGTGCCGAAGGTCCCTCTCTTTTGTTCGGAAATGTTGCGCCTCCTGGTCAAGTTGGAATTGCCGGCACAGCGAGTGCACCAAACAGCATTTCTGGGAGTATTGCCGGCAGTGTGCGCACAAGAACTAGCTCGCCCGTGCACTACAACCTGCGCGCACCCCCTGCTTTGCAGTCGCAAGGACTGGGCCTGAACTTGTTTGAATATGGTGGAGCTGCAGCTATCTATAATGAGCAGCACCAACACCAGAAGCACCGCCAAGGCCCTATACACGGCCACCAGCGCTCCCATACCCTTGATGAGGGAGATGAAAACACCGCCCTGACAGGTAGCATTCCTGGCAGCCCGAGCAAGTCCAAGACCCGCCGTACATGGATGGGCAATCTGATGCGAATCTTTAGCTCAAGCTCGCCGTCGCACGGTGCTCACGATGGGGCATCGGGCGACAACGAGGCTCTGGACAGTAGCATGGGCACGGGCGCACAGCAGGGTGGTGCCAACTACCAAAATATGGCCCACGCGACTCTGCTGCGGCGCAAGCAGGGACGGTCTGACTGGGAGGCCGACGAGTGGCGTGAGGAAGAGTCCACAGCCGTCGGTGCTATCCGCAGCGGCGGCCGGACAGCAAGTCTTTCTTCCGCGCACGGCTTCAGCCACGGCCATTCACACCCGTATGCTCTGTCGCACAGTCACAGCCGCAGTCTGAGTCACGGTGCTGCCGGTTCGGCTGGTGTGGGCTTTGGCTCTGCGCCAGGCGGCCCATCGACATCTGGCGTGCCTGCCGGTGGCAGTGTGGCAGCCGGACGCCGTGAAGGCAGCGGTAAATCAGACGACTGGGACGTTGAGAAAGCGGTACAGAATCGTGTCGTGCAAGTTATGTTCACAATGCCGCGCGACCAGCTGCGCGTCGTCAATGCTGAGGTTGAGCGTGACGAGGATGAAGCCGATCTTGGAGCTCAGATTGCAGCTACCATCCCTGCCGAGGCTGCCAACAACAGCGACAAAACCGACATGGCCAACGTCAACGACACATCAGAGACGTTGTCAATCAAGAAGCGTCGGCGTGCTACCAAGGAGGTTGACAGTGGCGACCTGGCCGACTTGAACTTGTCGGGCCCAACACCGCCACCAATCCTCCACAAACCCTATCAGTCATATCGGTCAATGTCGCCCATTCACATCAATGCAGCCGCGCTGGCTCGGGCAGGGCTAGATAATGACCAGTACCGCGCAATGCCGCCGCCGCCCGAACTATTGTCGCCTCAGTTAGATTCACCTGGGTCACCTATCTCTCCCGGCTCGCCCAGCTCACCGGACCACCTAAACCATATTGTGGAGCGGCAGGACAACCATATGCGCGAGATGCATGAGGCCCTGGCCGAATCGAAAAGACTGCTATCAGGCCAGCACCTGCCTCCCTGGGTCGACGATCCGGACCCACGGCCGCGCAGCTTTATTTCCAATGTCGACGACGAGCTCAACTTGCACGACGCCCAATCAACTTCCCATAGCAAGGGCAACGTAGTGGGTAGTCGGGATATTAGCTGGATGGACAGTAGCAGCGTGCCGGCACCACTGACGCCCAAGGGTACGCCGCGCAACTCGCGCCAGAACACGCCGACTGGAGTGGCGCCAGCCCAGCGGCGGGCGGCAGATGATGAGTACACGCTAGCCACGGCCGCTGCTCTGGCAAGAACGCTGCTGCAAGCACGCCGGCCAGTACCGAGTCCAGGCGCAGGCGCAGGTGCCGGAACATCGTCTTCTCTGGGTGCAAGTGCAACACCCCCACGCGCGCCTGTTCCGGCATCACGGCTAGGCTTGGGCCTGAGCGAGTCGGCACTGTCTCCGTCGGCACGGGCTATCCCAACGCGACCAGCATCGCCTGTGAAGACGCCCAGCAAAGTGGCATCGAGCGACGCTCTGGGTGCGTCTGCATCGTGGCGGTCAGCCAAGTCTCTCAAATCGACCAAGTCTGTCAAGACGCTGAAGTCGACAAAATCGGTGCAGTCGATGAAGTCGACTACGTCGAGCAAGTCTGGTTTTGTCGCAGACATGGTCGACCGGATTGAGACGTCTTCGCCGTCGAAGCTGCAGTAGATATTGATAGCGAGGCCAAAGCCGAGTTGTCGTTTACAAAAAGGGAGATGGGGTTGATGAAACGTAGTAGTAACTAATGTATTACTATTTATTTTTGTTTTTGTTTTTTGGATTGCTCGATTACGGTGGGGGAAGCTCGGTTCGGTTTGGTTATACTTGGCTTTTTATTTGGCTACCATATTTTGGTTATATTCTGGTTATTTATTTTATTTTATTTTATCTTTGATCTTTTTAACTCATTTGCACATAGCTACGATATAATTCACATTTGTTCGCTGCTCAAAATAAGAAGGATATATTACCATTATATTGGTTGTCAACCAGCGACCAGCTGGGACCAAGCAGCGCTGAGTTGAAGAGACGGGCCAAAGACAGCCAAACGATAGCCAAACATAAAACCAGAATGGATATAATCAAAGACCTTGAAGACCTCTACCATAACGCCACGCACCCGTTTTTAATGAAGAGAAGACCGAAGAACCATAAGAACGAAAGGCAAAAAATGAAGGAAAACAAAAAGACCTCCACCGACACTACACGACATGCTCGTTCCTCTCAATGATAGCACGCATCAACTCCTTTCCGGGAAAGTCGGCCATGACAATGCCAATGGGCAGTTCCCCGGTGTCGAAAAGCTCCTTGCTGCGCACAAACTCGCCCGTCCGGTCGTTGATACCGACCGTCGACCGGTTCATCGGGCCCGACGCTGCATCAATCGGTGTCACGCCCACGCTCGCCGACAAATGGCTTAGATACAGCTGGTTGGCGTCGCCCTGCTTTGTCGATGCCTCCAGGTTGGCCTTGACGGCGGCCCATTTCCCGTCCAGATCGTTGAGGTTGCGCATCTGCCACTTGTCCTCGACGGCCAGCAGGCCCGACTCCAGGTACCACAGGATGCCGTAGACAGGCACCACGCGCGGCAGAACAGTGTAGGCTAAATTTTGCGGGAAGTAGGGGAACTCTTGCAGCAGCATAATCTTGCCGCGGAGGTCGCCCATGGACGGAATCTTTGCAAGGTCGACCGTGCCTGCTTTGGCTTGATCAAAGTCGTACAGGTGCGACTGCAGGCGCTTGTCCGTCTCGAGGTAGTGCTGGAACGCATCCAGGAACAGAGAGCCCGACTTGGTTGGCGGGGCTGTGCCGTCATAGTCGGGCCCGCGCCCCGGGGGGTCACGGGCCGACCCGCTCATCGGCAGGCCTTCCTCCTTGAGGCGCATGATAATTGTTTCCGACGGGTTGGCCGCGAGGAAACCGGACACTGTCTCCAGCACGTCCCCAAAGCTGAAGCCGGTATAGACGTGGCCGTGGTAGATGCCCAGCTGGTAGACATTGCTGGCGAGGGACTCGTTGTTGACCTGCACGCGCGCACGGATGTCCAGGTAGCGCACGCCGCCCATGAGCTGCGTCTCGAGGTTGTTGTTCTGGCAGCGGTAGCCGAGCAGGCTGACATTGTACGTCATGGTGTCGTGGGTGCCCGGGATAGACAGACGCGCGAGCGATAGGCTGTCGGGGGCCGTGGCCATCCAGTCCTTGAAGACGTCGGTGTCCGGGCTGCCGTTGATGTCAAAGGAGTAGGGCGAGTGGTGCTTGTCGATGGGGCTGGCGCTGATGGGCAGCATCCACGGTGGCACCGAAGTCTCAGCCGGGGGTGGTGGTGCCTTTGTGGGGAAGCCGCCCATGTTGAACGGCCGGTAGTTTGGCACGACGTCGAGACCGCCCATGTAGGTGAAGCCGACGAAGCCCATGATGACGACGACGGGCACAATCAAAAAGTACCGACGAAACGTCCATGGGTTTCTAGTATGGGGCGGATCCAGGTGCGGAAAGAGAACCATCTTGCTGTGGATATGTAGCTGATGTAAGATCAGTATGGTCTGGTGGAAATAGTCGGTGATGATTCTCGAGATGGAGTTGTCATCTCTGTGAGCGGACCAGCCGGATGCACCACAGTCCCGGCAGACTGGTTTTTCAAAGCTCTTGTTGAGCTATGTCCAGTTCGTTTGACTGGACCAATACTTCCAGAGACGTACAGGTATAGTTGCTGATTGATGGAAGTTTAAGGTGTGGCAGCTTGTCGAGCTTCAATGAGAGCTCCAGCTTGGACGTCGTCGAAACAGGTCACATGATCTCTAAGAGGGGGCAAACGTGCCACGGCTCACGATATGATTGGTTAGAGTCTACTTCAGTGGTAGTCGGCGCGTGTAAGATGCACGTGAACTTCACGCGGAGTATCACATGACAGTGCACCCCTTTTGCTTTCCAATTTCAGACCATTTCCTCCATTCACGCTTGGCCAGCTGTTCATTTACTCGATTGTATTATGTAGCTGCTTCAATATTTGTCTCGACTTTGGCGGTTGGAAACTGCCGTGTCCTTTTTATGGTTCCTTTTTCTCATTCTTTCACTCTTCCACGCAACCTTGTTGTTTTTTTCTTTGTGCAGCGCCATGCCAAGCACTGTGCCGTCGAAGGAGGAGTGAAGATGACTGAGATGCAACGAGCACTCATATGAGATGCATGGTTTCGCAGGCACAGCTCGTCATTGATCGTCGCTGTCTTTAAGCCAGCTCGGCCCTGTCTTTGCAACCCTAGATACGAGAATAATAAATATGACAATACGCAGCAGGCGTGGCAATCGAGCCACGAGCTCAGTTATGCAAAGGGATACAAAACCTAAGCGAAGTGAAGGGGCGGCGGCAAGGGACAGAATGCAGAGATTGGAGGAGTCAGGGCGGAGGATGCCACAAGAAAGGACCACGCAAGGGAGCAAGCGATGGCGGCCCCATCAAAGGAGTACAATTCAGACCTTGTACATAGTAGTCAATAGTGCCTTGTCAAGAACCGGCAGCTATATACATATGGAATAGGTGGTGACAAAAGAGGTAGAGGTCCATGTCCGGCCGTAGATCTTTTGGTCTGTCAAAGCCATCTGCACCACACTATACAATAGCCGGAACTGGAACAAAGGCGATGTGTTGGTGATTTATAAAGTAATTGTTCCATTGATGTGTATTGACCGATAAATGACGATTCACAAAGATTCTATCAAGTAATAGAAATGATGGCAAGTTCTGCTCCAGTTTGGTCGAGACCGTTTGGATACAATTTACCCAAAACATCATGCTCTTTTGGGGTTTACTAGGGGTTTTTTTTAAAGCCGTTACTTTATTAAAATATTTCATCTTTGCCACTTTGCCAAACATGCCGAGCACTGACAACCGAACTGTAAAAGTGAAAATAACAATTCGAGAACAATCTTTATACTACATATAAACAAGCTCGTAACTGGGCTGATCTAGTGATGTTGTGGTCCATAAGTCTGATAAACGAGAAAGTGAGAGGGTGTAGAGAGCTCGTAATGGACGGATGCGCAGCGAAAAGATACGGACACAGATGCACTAAAAACGACTACAGTGACCGCATGGTATCTCGAGTGACACTGCCGCCACATGGCTAATGGCTCAAGAGCAAATGGCTGATGGCTCAGTTCGAGGGCTTACAGTAAGCGATACGAGGTACAGTGCAAATCACCAGTTGCCGAGAGTACGTTGCAGTTGCAGAGTTGCAGAGGCACAGCCAGACAGAGTGCCGGGTACACACGGACGCGAGATGATACAGCGATACAGCGATACAGATGCTAGATGAAGATAGACTCGAGACGCGAGATGGCTATGGACAAGATGTCTCGGACAGCCATGCATTCTAGAGATAAAAATAAACGGCAGAGCTCAAGAATATCAAGAATCAAAATACATCAACTTCCGACGGATATCATTCATCCCAAAGTGATGTTATTACCGGATAATGCCACAATACCACGCTGCCATTGTCATCCCACCATTGCATACTGTGTACTATGTAGAGACGAGACGAGGCAAAACCGGAGTATCACATACTACGGAGTATGTAAAGCAGAGCAAAGAAGCAGACGACAACGTGATACATTGATGAAAATGTGACAGTAAATGACTCTTTATCTACTTGCCTCGGACTCTACATACGACCAACTACTGCAATACCACCAATTCCAAACATTCAAGACAGCTAGCAGCTAGCCTCATGCAAGACATTCTTTTTCCACCGCCTTGATGTAGTGTCAAGGAGTGGCTCCGGAGTCTCTGCGGAGTATTGGATATTCGAGCATTCGTAAGACACATACATTATATATCGTATCGTAGCCGTGGCAGGTAAAAATAGAGAGCCTGAGACATGATAAGAAACGGTGAACTCAATTATCATAAAACGTAAATAGTGTGAATGAAAGCGAATTACAATTTAGAATAGCCTCGATTTGGATTTGATATTTATTCAAGTATGCTTTTTTTTTTATAATTTTATTATTTTTAAAAATATATAATTACTGAAAGTTCTATAATAATTAACGTAGGACGAAAACACAAATCTACAAATCAACAAAATGTACAAAATTCGCAAAAAATATATCTACAGACTATTGCAGATAAAAATCTCCAGGGGGCGAATCGAACGCCCGACTCTCGGATATTATTAACAATTACAGTCCGATGCCATAAACCAACTAGACCACCCAGAGTGGTGATTTGATGGGAGCAGCCCTAAGAGCTGGAATTTATCAGAGCGAGAGACACGAGAGACACGAGGCGAGCGAAAGGGAAAGGGGTTTGCATAACGTTCTGGCCAACAAATCAGATCAAATCAATAAATAGACAAGACGGAACTGACATCCGGATTACAGATTGACGCGCTGCGACTTTACAGCCTACTATGGTACTCTGTACAGAGGCTTCTGGCTACGATCCACAATCAATGATCGGAACGGAGAGGCACATAGTACTGAAGAGTGAGGTCGAAGTGGTAGGAAGTGGAGACGTCGTGCAAATCGAAACATGACGACGCAGCGGAGACTGAGAATATTTAGTCATAGACGCAGCTATTTTCATGGCGATTTCTTACCCACGATGGTGGGGTTAGACACTGCCTCTTACGTGTGCGAGTCTCCGTAGCGAGGAGTAGCGAGTATTCCGATGTAAATAAACACTGGACGTGTACAGAGTATCACCTACACAGCATGTACACGTACAATGTAGGATACTCTAGCAATGCAGCGGGTATTAAACTGGTACTTTTACCCCGGAATGCCGTCGCGTCAAGGGCTCGATTCGGAGGGGGCGATGCGATGTCGTTTTCAATGTAGCCCGAATATTCAAAATAAACAAAACAAAATCGGAATGCTTAGACGCAGACGCGCTCTTTATTGTCGATTATTTTCGACTGAATTCTCTTAAACAATCTCGATAATTTGCTCGGCGTACTTTTGTCGAGGAAATCTCCCTCAGCTCCACCTCCTTGGATCGGTATCCTTGGACAGCTGGTCAGGGAGTGAATCAGTTCAGTAAGAATAGCAGCAGCAGCAGCAGCAGATCATACATAGTACAGCTGTTTTGGGATTTGGGAGCCAATAGCAGAATTAGTGCATGCAGAATAGTGTTCAGCTTCTCCTTCAGAGCAGCCCCCATGAAATGGATTTACGAATAGGTAACAAAGAAAGAAAAGACTACCAAAACGACCAAATGGAGCCGAAACACCAACAATTTCGGTGAAGTGCGCAGGAGCAGGACTGATAGTGTCTGTTCGGTTCGACACAAGAGATCCTTCATCAATGATCGCCGTCGACCGCGCTTACCAGTGGTTGTGGCTGTCCGGCAGAGCAAGGTGATGCGGTTGATCTGTGATATAAGTGTGCTATATTATAGTAGAAATATGTCTGTACTCCTAGTCCACAGGCTGTGCCTCATTGCTGTTCTCTTTCTTCTAGAACCCAAGAATTCAGACCGAGCACCGAACTGGCAAAAGAAAGACAAGAATAGATCTTAACTTGCGTGATATAGCAGTTGATTCCAAGAAGCCTGTCGCCCTCGTCTCCATATCCGATTCTTCTCTCTTTCGCATTTGTCCCTTTTCCTTTTTCGTCTTTGCTCTTTTCCTAGCCACCGTCTGCCATCCACTATCTACTCCGTAAATCTATCTACCCAGCCCACAGGTGCCACCATAGCCCACGGTCTGTGCCCCCTTCTTTTAGCGCTGTTTTGTTGTTTCGTAGTCAACCTCTATCGGCTGTGATCTGTGCAGAGAAACTACTATGTAATCCTGATCAGACGGTGTTGATAGCCATCGAGCTCGAGTATTCTGGCCAGCCATCCAAACCCCAAAACAGCTGTACTATGTATGATTCAAACATCCAAGCAGTTCCTGAATCACAACAATCTAGAACACCACCACCTCCATAAAAACAAGGAGGCTTCTTTCGTCAAGATCATGATGCTGATGGAGACAGATCATGATCACAGCAGTGGAGCGACAAGGGTATGCGTGTTTGCTCCGCTGGTAAGCTGGCTGGCTGGCTCCAGGGAAGCTGGACGGTAATCTGGCAATCATATATCAGGTACTCAATGCTTGACTGGTGGCTCGTGCACCAAGTGTATTGCTACGCAGCACCTGTCGTCGTCGTGTCGTCGTCGTCGTCGCACAGTCGATATAGTCGTAGTTGACACCGTTTGCAAAGAACAGCGCCTTGTGCAAAAAAAGGTTAAAAACATCTTGTACTCCGTTTCACCCCGTACCGTACGACACCGTGTCGGCGTCACCATGTACGTGGTTTGTACTTGTGTATATCGCGTGGTGCATCTACATAGTACTATGGTGACTGTACACTGTAGCTTCCAGCGTTTCGGGTGAGCTTGACTTGGCTACAGTATCAACCAGCTCTTTCCTTTCTTGTCAACCACATAGTAGACTGAGTGACGGACTACTTGTACCGCTCTTTCCAATCTTGCTTCTTCACGTCGTTGCTCTTTCCCTTTTCTTTCCACACCCCTTCCCCTTGTCCCACACACCATCCCACTTTTAATCCATACTATTTCCTATCCAGCTTTCCAGCTTTCCAGCTTACTTGTGCCATATCCTCGTGTTTACACCACAAAAGACTATCCGCACTACACTCTATTTTATCTCTCGTTTATCGATTTATTCCCACACACTATTCCAGGATATTTCCATTTCCTAGTCTTTTCGTTCAGTCTCTAGTCTGTCCGTATCTTGCTGCGTTCTTTCACTTTCTTTTCCTTTTTCCTCTTCCATGTCGTCTTTCTCTCTCGTCTTTGACTGTCTTTATCTTTTATATTTTCTCTCTTCTCTCTATCCTCCCACTCGCTCCTTCCCTTCCCTGCCTTGTCTTAGACTCCTTCCTTGTCGACGGTGTAGTACATACTCCGTAACCACACTCATTCTTTTCTCTTTTCTTTTTCCCTTCTTTCGTTCTCGCTACATAGTACATACACCGTAATCCGACTAGCCTCGCTCGCTCTTTTCTCTTTTCTCTTCTTTCCCCTTTCCCTCTTTCCTCCTCTCGCCCTCTTGCCCTCTTTCTCTCCGTCTTTTATACTCGGTGGCATCTGCTTCCTTTCTTCTGATCTTCCATCTTTCTTCCTCTTCTCTTTTGCCTCTCTTTCGCGGTTGGAATTTCACGACGGCTTGACTCTCACCACCACCTGCCATCCACTCCGACTCGGCTCCAGTTTGCATACAACCTCCCTAGACCAAGAATCGAGATCACTGTATCTCTTGCTCTCTTTATTATCTCTCTTTAGTATCTGTCTCTCTTTATTATCTGTCTTGGTTCAGGCAGCCTTCCTATCTCGCTCGTTCTCAAGTCGTCTTTCAATTCATCACTCGACCATTCGACGATACTGCCATACTGCAGCACAGGCACACTACCGCTTTCGCATTCCCACCTCAGACAAAGCATTCACTTGCATTTGTTTATCGCTGCCCACCGCGGCTTAGCACTTCCATATCCAGCACCCTCTGGCCCGACTTAACATCCCAACATTCCAGCCATCGAACCCGCCGTCTTGCTTCCCAGATCTCTTCCCTCGTTGAATCTTTCACAAGTTAATATTGTCACCATCAAAATCTGTCAATCTTTCGAATCTATCACCATCCGCCTGAACAGATCATCACTGCCAATGGCAAGGGACTAATCGCCTCGATTCAGCGTTCTTGTCTTTTTGTCACGGTTGACCCCCTCGATACTCCGGTTCATCTCTCTCTTGGTAGCAAAAAATAAATATGGCTCTCGCGTTCTACGGCCTGCTGGCCTCATCGGCTCTTTTCACGTCTGTCCTCGGTACGCCGTCAGTCGACATTGTCTATTGTGCCAGCGTCAACACCGCCTCTGGCTCATCCAGTAAGTCGACCTCCATCTCTGATTTCTGCCGTTCCAGATATCTTGAATTTCGGATCACAAGAAATATAGTTAACAAACAACAGACTCCTCCATCTACCAGTCCGATGGCTTGTGCTACGACTTTTGCTATGACGACTACGCCTATGCGCTGCTTTCCGGCACCGATTGCTGGTGCTCCGACTACACTCCTAGCGAGAGCGACCAGGTCGACACCAGTGAGTGTGACGAGGAGTGTGCCGGCTACCCCTCCGACTGGTGCGGCGGCGACGGCCTCTACGCCTACATGTCCCTCGGCAAGTCGCCCTCTGGTACTGTCGGTGCTTCATCTACAGCAGCCACGTCCACGTCTACGTCCACAACGTCGTCCTCAAAAACCACTACTTCTTCGGTAAGTCTTCCCTGACGATCATGATGTTGTTGCCTTCCATATATATGTTCAAAATATCGGATTGATGGAGAATTCGGGCGAGTGTATACGAGCATCTTTACTGTGGCCGTTCCACTCTGCATTCGGAAATCGATCAGACCGAATCGACGTACTCGTCTGTGCTGCCTCACATGCCATGCAATGCTTTGTCCAATACACGAACGCACCAACACCATACACAAATCCCACCGACACAAGGTTGTCCCGACACAAGGATCAAGGAAGGACATGAACTGAACAAACCAGACATCAACGTCACCGACAACAACATCAACATCAACATCTTCGTCCACATCTTCAACATCAACAACATCAATAAGTGTACGACATTCCAGTTTTGATTTATTCGTTTCGTTGCTTATCTTTTCTTCTTCACAATTTGCTCTTTTCGCTCTTCCTTTTGATTTCCCTGGAAATGGTTCTCTTTCTCGACCGTGACGTGATGGCAGCTTGACATTGGACATGTGACCCTTGTATCAAACGCAGCCCATTAAGACATCCGCTAACTTAAACCTAGAAAACCACTTCGACATCCACGGAGGCTACTGTCCAGACGGTTACCGCAGCTGGCGGTATCGTCCAGACTGTTACTGTGACGCCCTCGTCCGGCACCCCTACTGCCAGCACATCGAGCTCGTCGCACAAGAGCGTCAGCACCGGTGCTGCCGTCGGCATTGCCGTCGGCGTTATCGGTGCCGCCGTGTTTGGCGGTGTCGTCGCTTTCATGGTGTGGCGCCGCAAGCGTCGTGAGCGGGAAGCCATCTACGCCGAACACAACAGCAAGGCCAACTCGCCACGTGGCTCACCCAACAGCAGCAGCCCCAAGGTCAGCGAGGTGTCGGCCGGCGGTCCTTTTGCCGACCAGTCGGGCCGCCGCCGCAGTGCGCTGATGCCCATTGACCCGCGTATCGACCCGGCGTTTAGCGGCATCTATGCACGCTCTGGCGACAACAAGAGCCGCGACAGTATCAACTCGCTCCGTGACGACCACGACTACACGAGACGAGTCCTCCAGCCGGAACGGGTCCTGCGGGCCACCAACCCGGATCCAGAGAATGAGTAGCTTTTTCAGAAGCACACATAATTTTGCTTTGGCTCTCGATATTTCCTCCTTAGACTCACGACGTATACGACACCCCTTTCTCTCATCCTCTCATCATCTTTTCATTTCCTTCTTGGCTATCATCTTGGACCATCTTATTTTCTCTTTCTCCTTGTCTTTTTATAATATTTCCTGTCTCTGTCTCTTTTCAACCTCTATACCTCTTCCCCTTGTCTATACACCCCAAACCCCCTTTCTTTATATCATTGCATCCAAGATACCAGGAAATCGGCGTTTATTGTCTTTTTCTTCAGTTTTCAGTTTCCATCTCTTTCTAAAAAATCAACATTTTTTTTCATTCTCCAAGAAAAGATTCCCACCTCCACCACCTTTGAACAAAGGTACCGGCGAGAGTTGCAGCATAATAGAGCCTTGAAAAGCGATGCATGCTTGAGTCTAATATATTGTTTATTCTAAATGTGGCATGTTGTGTGATGTTGATGCCATGTTGTGTGATAGTGATGGTTGGTGAACGTATGTGTGAGGGTCAAGATAGGCCGTCCCGGGGACGTAAAGGTAATAGTCGGCCTTTTCATTTCGTATCGTGCAGCAGCAAGTGCCTGCTCCTGGGCCGGCATCATAGTCTTGATATCAATAGCTCTTCTATCACCTAAGTGTGCTATAACAGCTACAGCTAGAGCTACAACTACGAAAAGCTCTACCCGTTCGGCATCCCTATACTCATCGTCGCTGCCCTACGTAGCCATCATTGTCATACCATTCACCATCTCCATCACCCTCATCGTCCTCATCACGATAGCCCCCACGATAGCCATTTCTCATCATCATACCCATACATGTCCCGATACTGGCCCCCCTTGTGGCCGTACCAAGCCGCCCTCTGTTCCAGGCGCCGGGTATCCTCGGACATGATAATATTCTCCTCATTGCGCACGCCTCCTCTCTGGTCGGCTCGGACAAGCAGTGCATCGCATAAACGCGTCGGGCATGCTGCGTTGCGCTTCACATTTGTCAGGCTGAATTGTCTTGCAAATAGGATTATAATTAGAAGTATCACGCGTATCATTATTATCAATCACATACACGGCATTGTTATAAAAGTACATTGCAAGGAGGAAGCAAATTTGAGTGAATCAGAAGAGTACAGCAACAACTTGGGAACGATTACGTTGCCTGCGGGTCGCCAAGCTGGGCTGCATCCGAGCAATTACATTTATACTCCCAAGCAGGTGCATCACGGCCCTAGTGCAAATATTTGCTGTATGCTAGAGAATGCTAGTTCTAATTGCGACACATTTCAATGGATATTGGATATTATTCGTATCCATAGAGGCGCAGCGACGCGTTGTGGTAATGGCAATTTACGATTCTGGAGAACGATTTTTCAATACCCCATAAGGCTTAGGACTTTAGTGGAAGACGGGCTGGCAGGACTACATGTAGCAGAAACATCCTGGCTATGACGTGTGTCTGAAGATCCAAATTTTAAATGACTAAGCGAACGCTTTCACGTGCATTCAGTACAAGTAATTCTCTCTCATTTGACACCCGCACGAAACGCGCATTGCGTCCTTGTTTCCAGGGGTGTGGCTCAGCCTCACGCTAAACAGCCTTGGCGTGACAGGTGCAGATGCTTTGTAGTTGCAGCGCAGTTGGCCACGTTTGACGGAGTATCTCGAAGAATCATGACAGGAGAAACCGGAGAGAAGACGGAGAGGAAAAGTCTATGAAGTGTAAATGTTGAAAGCGCAACGAGGAGAATTGTGCTACGTGCGTTCAGTACTTGATCGGCGTTTATGGAAAGGAAGGTGGAACTGAAACGAGACTGAAAACTAGAAGCGCATGGCTAGCTTGCATCGCGACATTGCATCGCATCGAGGGGCGTTCGGCGACATTAAAGTGCTTCATTTTCCTAGACCGTCTTTTTTAGGAGATAGCTGCCAAAACATACTTATTGTAGCTCACACGTTTCCACCACGTGTGTTAGTGACTCGTCGCTTCGATGAGAAAGAGCGACACAGTCGTTCCTTCCATATTAACCGAGACTTACTTGCCTGCTGATGCACCGCTCTTGCCTTTTTTTTTTGCTGCTGTTTATAAGATCTGTTTATGAGAGAATCACCTTGTGCCTTCCTGAATAGTAACTTTGATCGGATTAATCATTTACCCCGCCTGCATCCCGCTATCTTTTCTTGCCGACGTCAATTTGAGCTTCACTTTTGTGTTGCACACACATCGGCACCGACTCTGATATCGAAATCTGCATCTGTACACTATCTCACTGCAACGCCACACCCGCGCATACCCGCCCTCAAGCACCTCGGAATATACTTTCGTTCACTCGCATTTTACTTCTCAATCTGTCTAGTCTTGCGGCACTTTATCCTCATCTCACGACATCTCCGTCTGCCGCTCCTCGTCTCACCGTAAGCTGATGTACCCCAATCCTTAAATGTGTTTGAATACATGAATAAAGTGCCTTGTCTAACAAATACGCCCAGCATAGTCACGGCTTTATGCCCTTTTGTCTGCTGGTCGCTAGCCGTTGGTTTGACGTCAGCCCAGCTCCGCCCGTCTTGGTTATTCTTAGAACAAGCACCCCCAAGACTTTAGCAATGCTTATGCCCTTTTGCTAGGCATAGTAGGTGCATATTCAGGCGTTGAACACACACGTCTGCCCAGCCGGGGCCCTACAGCTATGCGTTAAGCTTTCTTGGCTCGGATTTATGAGAGGCAAAGAACGAGGCAAAAAAAGCCGACGACAGCAACGACGACGACGAGGCCAACTGGGCAAAACAAAGCAAAGAACGCAAAGCAGGACGGGAAGAAAGAACACGTTCAACCTGATCTGTGCTATATTGTCCGTGCCTCTCACTTACTCCGCTGCCTGTGCTGCCGGGCGAGACTGGATCCTAACTGTGTGGCCCTCAACGAGCCTCTCTATTTCTCTGAGGCCTGGCCACTGCGACCCGCGGCCCTGTCAGACAGCAGACCTCCAAGGACCCTCTTCCACACGCCCATTACATCGTGCTGCAGAGGAGCGACCCAGCTCGTATCCCATCTTATCTTACTTTTCCTGTTTCGTTTTCTGCCCTTTTTCCCTTTTCGTCGCGGTTTCACCTCGACCCTGGCTCACTCCGTCTCCTCTCGTCTCCTACTTTCTTTCTCTCTCATTATTCTTACTGTTCTCATCCTCATTCTCAATATTCTCAACATCCCGATACTCTTTCTCTCGATTATTTGCAATAGTCTATGCAGCGCGCCTCCCTTGCTGCATTCCGCTTACGACGCACTCTCGGCCGGTCCTAGATCTGATTCCCTCGTCTTCATTTTGCTCTTTGTCTCCGACTCTGCATCGACTGCATCGACTCTGCATCGACTCTACAGCCCAACTCTACAGCAACTTGCGACGCACTTTCTCGACCCTCTTCACACCTTCTCTCAGTCGTCGCTCTCTCTGGTCTCTGGTCTCTGGTCTCTGCTTGCTCCCTTGCTTCACCCGATCGCTCACCACTAAACACCTCGATCGCCTTGATCACCTCCACCCCAACCACTAAAGACTTCAAGGAGCCACATTCCAGCTCGGTAGCGGCGCCATTACGTATTCCCGACGCACATTTTCTGCCGCTTCTTCTCTAGCCTGCCATTGGCTTTTACCGCTTGCATACCGACGACCAAACCAGCTTATCTCGCGAACTGTCCAGGAACATCTACGACATTAACTTTCCCCTCGAATTTTCAGTCTTGTCTTCAGTCTCTGCCCTCACCTCCTCATCTCTTCGCGCGAGCCTCTACTCTTGAGCACCGATACGACTAGCAGAGCCACTTTGAGCGGCCGCCTCGCTTGACGGCACTTCATCATGAATCTCACCTGCAACTCGACGTTGGAGGATCTCCGAAGTGAGTTTACTTCTACTTCTTCGGGAATTAAATCCTTGACACCCATGGCCTTGCTAATATACAGTCCTGCCAACGTCTGAAAAGACCATTGCCGGTCCCTTGACCTTCCACGACCTCGCGCTCATAATCGGCGGCTCCTCCACGATTATCGCCATCATCATGAGCCTGTACCTCATCTTCATGCACGCCATCCACTACACGAAGCCCAACGAGCAGAGACACATCATCCGCATCCTCTTCATGGTCCCCATCTACGCCACCGCCTCGTTCCTGTCCATCAAGTTCTACTGGCACGCCATCTATTTCCAGGTTATCAGCGATTGTTACGAAGCCTTTGCCATTTCTTCCTTCTTTGCTTTGTTGTGTTCGTACATTCGCCCTGAGCTGCACGACCAAAAGAATTACTTCCGTGACCTGCGTGTGATCTTCCCCTGGGTCTGGCCCATCAACTGGTTCAAGAAATGCTGCGGCGGCGACCGCGGCCCGTGGCGCACGCCGCTCAGCGGCCTGACCTGGTTCAACATTATCTGGATCGGCATCTACCATTACTGTTTCATCCGCGTCACCATGACCGTCACCGCCGTCGTCACGCAGTACTTTGGCCGCTACTGCGAGAGCTCCAATAGTCCTGTGTTCAGCCACATCTGGATCCTGGTCATCGAGTCTGTTGCCGTCACCATTGCCATGTACTGCGTCATTCAGTTCTACGTCCAGCTGCGACACCCACTCGCCGAGCACCGGCCCTTCCTCAAGGTGCTGGCCATTAAGCTTGTCATTTTTCTGTCGTTTTGGCAGTCGAGTGCCATTTCCGTCGGCACCTCGACCCTGCATCTCGTCAGCGCCAACGACGTTGTCGCCTACCCGGACATCAAGGTCGGCATCCCGTCCTTGTTGCTGTGCTTCGAGATGGCCTGTTTTGCCTTCTTGCATCTCTGGGCCTTCCCCTACAGCCCCTACATGGACAATGCACGCACCACTTTCTACCCCGTGGCCGACCCCGACGGACCCGACAACACGCCCAAGGCCAACGAGCACTTCCCCAAGAGCGGCGGCTTCATGGGCTTCGGCGCCATCTGGGATGCCCTCAACATTTGGGACGTCGCCAAGGCCTTTGGCCGCGGTGTTCGCTGGCTGTTTGTCGGTGTGCGCCACCGCCGCGAGGACATCAGCTACCAGGTTCCGCTTAAGAGTGCGGATATGAATCTTGATGACCTGTCGCCGCAAAAGTCTCGCAAAGATGCTGTCAATGCTTCTGCTTCTGCGACCAACAGAAACAACAACAACAACGATGGCGCCATGTTTGGCGACGACGTCGACACGAGCTACCGCTCAAACATGTTGAACAGTCACCTGGCCGGTATGAGGAGCACCACCGACCTTCCGATTGCGAATCAATTTCGACGCAGCCGTTTCGATACGCTAACAACCAGTGAATCAGGGGATGAAAGTGTCAATGCAAACAATGTGAACGGCTTGAACAATGGGGACATTAGAGTACCCAAGAATGCCAACTTGGGTGGGAACCGTCGCCAGGCTAGCGACGAGGCTGCGGGACTTATCGCGTACGCGCAGCCCATGTCGTCAAACGCTGGCGGCAGCCAGAGTCAGAGCCAGCAAAGACAGCAGAGCGGTGGCTCCGGCCTTGAGCGGTATGACCCGCCACGGCCTGCACCCGCTTCCGCATCTGCGTCGGCGTCGGCGCCAGCATACTATGGAGACGACGACCCGAATGCGTATGGCGGTGGAGGACGGGGCTATGATGGCGGCCATGCGCAGCAGCAGTTCCAGCAGCAGCAGCCCACAAGACCAGCAAGGCAGCCGCAGCCATACCCAGAAGAGTACTCTGAACAGCACTACCCTGAGACGTACCAGCCGTACCAAGCGCCAGAGACCCAGCAGCCTCAACAGCTGCAGCAGCCATACCAGCGGCAAGAGTACCAGCCTCAACCCCAGAGACCACAACAGTCGCAGCCACGGTAGCAATGGGGGTAATGCCACCTAAGCTATGTAGTTCGACGAGCTGGCTGGGTAGTGCGTGTTAATGATGATGATTTGCATTTGCATTTGGCTGGGATTGCTTTGTTAGCTTTTTTTTTTGCTTTTTTGTGTTCTGCCGTTTTTCTTCGTTTCTTTTGTTTTATCGTTTTTCTTTATTTTATAATATACCAAAAGCCAGAAGGGGAGAGTTGATATCGACCCTCTCTGGTCTGTTTACTGCACCACTCTTTGCTTTTCGCATTGCTATTATATTGGATTTGATGCATATAGTCGCCGCGTCGCGTAGTCCATTCAGGTGTGAAAAAAGGAAAAAAAATATTTTGATTTGCCATCCATGCGATGCGTAGGAAAAGTTTAGGTAGTAAAAGCAAAAAAGAAAAAGTAAAAAAAGAAAAGAGCAGATGAAGCAAGCTAAACAAATAAAAAAACACAAAACAAAAGAAACAAAAGAAACCGAGCTATCCTTCCCATGTTGTACAGAATGCAATGGAAATGAAATAAAAAGACATAAAGATAATAATAATGAATAAGACAGGAAAGAAAAAAGATGCCGCAAGAAGCTAAGGGGAAAAGATTCGACGATTCTACCGCCGTTGCTTCTTCTCGCTGCGGTCGCTCGACAGCTGGCCCATGCCCTCGTCGCTGCGCCGCTTGCGGCCGCGGTCATGGCGACCGCCGCCTCCGTTGCCGCCTCCGTTGTTGTTGTTGTTGTTGTTGCTGTTGTTGTTGTTATTGTTGTTGTTGGTGCTGCCATTACCACCGCTACCTCTCATGCCCACGGGCTCGCGGTTCGGATCTCCACTGCCGCGGTTCGAGGACCGCCGTGAAGACCCGCCGCCCATCATGGACGGTGGAGGCCCGGACGGCGGTGGAGGCGGGGGTGGAGGTGGCGGCAACGAGTGGTGCTGTTGGCCACCGCTGCTGTTGTTGTTGTTGTTGTTGTGTTGGCCGCCGTGACCACCAACGTGGCCTCCACCGCCGGCAGGACTGCTGCGATGACCGTTGCGTGAGCTGCGGCCGTCTCTGCCGTCACGTCCATTGTCACGGCCATCGCCTCTGCCGCCATCTCTCCGGCCAAAGTCGCCACCGTTGCCTTGGCGCGACGACCGGCCAAGAATGGAGGTATCGGCATTGCCGCCAGTCAGAACTTGAGCATCCGAGCCGGCAAGACGGCCATGGTTGTGGTTGTTGCCGCCAGCGCCACCGCCAGCGCCCATGTACATGTTATTCATGTTGTTCATGTTCATGTTGTTCATGTTGTTCATGTTGTTCATGTTATTCATGTTATTCATGTTGTTCATGTTGTTCATGTTCATGTTCGGGGCCATGGGAGAGTTATTGCTGCGACGGGACAAGCCACCACCTTGCGCAAGAGGGCTGCCGCTGCTGATGGTGTCATTGATGCCTTTCATCAGCCGCGAGTGGCCGCCGTCTCCACCACCACCGCCGCGGCGCATGCGATCGCTTGACGGCGTGTTGTTGTTGGAGTTTGCAATGTTGTTGCTCAACGGCGTGCTGGGCATGCTGTGACCACCACCGATGCGTAGGCCCGACGGACCAGAATGTCCACCTGGTGGAGCTGGCGGCGGTGTAGGTGCACCACCATGCGAAGCCACGTTGATCTGGCGCAGACGGTCGCCGTGCACTGGGGTAGCATTGACCGAAGTTGAAGGTGTAGTCGGCGGAGCAGGCATAGAAGTGCCGGCATTGCCGCCAGCAGCACCCGAGTTCGAGTTTGAATTCAAAGGTACGCTGTTCACGCTGCTGCCCTCAAACGCACCGCCGCGTCCTCTTCTAGAAGAGCGGCTGGGTCCCGACGGGGGTGGCAGGGATGCACTGGCAGCAGCAGCTGGTGCCGGGCTTTGCGCCGGAGCTGAAGTCTGGCCTTGGTTCAGGCGCCCGTTAGTCAACTCTTGGTGGTTCTGCGAGGAGCGGCTGCTGCGGTCGCGGTCGCCCCTATCTCCACGATCGCCTCTTTCGCCGCGATCGCCGCGGTCACCCCGATCACCACGGTCGCTCCGTTCACGACCGCTTTCGCGATCGCCCCTGTCACGACGGTCACTGCGCGAGCTCGATTCACGCCCGCTGTCGCGAACCACATCGCGCGAGTCGCCGTTGGCATTGGCTGGGCCAGAAGGCACTGCAGTCGGCAGCCGGCTGCGATCACGGCCACTGCCTTCACGGTCACTGCGGTCACGACCGCTGCTGTCTCTATCGCTGCGTTCACGGCCATTATCCCGATCGCGGTCACGGCCACTATCACGGTCACGGCCGGTGCCTTCGCGTTCGCTGCGGTCCGACCGACGTTCAGACGACGACGGGCCACGGGGAGATTGCGTCCGGCCACCACCACTGCTATTAGAAGCCTGGTTAGCACCGCCGCTGGGCGGTGCTAGTCTGTCTGGTCTGCCGTCCTTGGGTTGGGTGTCGTCCAAAATGCGGCGAGCACGTTCCGGGTTGATGGGCACAGCTGCCGGCGATGCGCGGTCAGAGTTGGCATTCTTCTTGTTCTGCGAGGCAGGGCCTGTAGGCGGGACAATGTTCGTGTTGGCTGCCGAGGTGTTGGCATTGGTATCGCGGAGAGGTCTTGAGTCGCGAGAGTCACGAGAATCACGAGAGTCACGTCCTCGGCCATCACGACCGTCGCGGCTGTCACGGCCATCACGTGAATCACGACCGTCGCGGTGATCTCTAGTCGACTCGCGGCCGTCACCACCGCGGCGCGTGGGTGTGTTGTTGGCACTTGCGCTGCTGTTGTTGGGGTTGCTCGTGGCCGGACCGTTCCGGCCGCGGTCGCGCGAGTCGCGGACGCTGCGCGGGTCGGTGGGGATGTTCTGGTTCACAACATTGCCGCCTGAAGCACGCTGCTGGCTGGGCTGAGTGGGAGCGTTGACATTGCGGTTTCCAGCATTGCTGCCGGCATTGTTGTTGCCACTATTACCACCAGCTCCTGGCTGACCGAACCGGCCCTGGCCAGAAAAGTCGGGGCGGCTGGGCAGGCTACTAGAGTGCGGCAGCGACGCAAATGATGATGGTTGCTTTGGAAGTTGCGAGGTGTAGTTGTTGTGGCCTCCGTTGTGGTTACCGTGGGGAAGAGAGGAGGCTGGGGCTCTAGGCGTAGAGGGCTTGCTTTTCACCCCCCCACCACCAGAGCCGGCAGCCGACGGAGCGCGAGACGCGGACCGTCTGCCACCTCCATTTGCAGAGGAATCCTTGAGCTCGCCGTCTTCGACTTCAGCGGCCAGGTTGCTACCTCGGCGGGGCTTGAAATCGGGAGCATCGGGACGAAGACTAGTCGCATCCGACATGACAGAGTCTGTGTTTGCATTTGCATTGCTTCCACTGCTTCCATTAACGCCGTTCTTGACGACAGATGATGCGTTGGACCGGAAGGCCTGCACCATGACCCATTTGGACTTGCACCGCAGCAGGGCTGCGGAGATGGCCAGGGCCGTGACGGACAGATCGACACGCGCACTGGCTTCGGCACTGGCGCTGTTGTTATTGGCGGCAGACTCGCGCTTGGCAATGTGCTTGAGCTGGTCGGCAAACCGCTGGCCCATAAAGTCGACGGCAGGGAATACCTCCATGACTGCCTTGAGGATGCTAATGGCATTGCGAATGTGCGTCCACTCCTCATTGTCGAGGCACTCTTTGAGGGCCATGTTGAGGTTCTTGTGCCAGCCGTAGAGCATGTCGCGGAACTCAGAGTGCTCGTAGTAGGTAGACGTTTTCTTGTCGGTGTCCTTGTTCTTTAGTAGCTCCGCCTTGTACTCCTTCTCGGGCTTGATGAAGCCGAGGAGGCCAGGCTGGCCGTTCTTCTGCATGCCCAGGGCCTCGCGCTCGTATCGCGTCTTGTCGGCGTGCCAGCGACCCAGCTCGGCCAGGCACTGCTTGAGGAAGCGACCGACACGCTCGGCCTCGCGCACGGTGCTCGTGAAGATGAGATCGCGGAGACGGTTGGCACTAAACAGGCGCTGGAACAGCACGGCCAGCTGGAAGTTGGGCCCGCGTGCTTCGTGCAAGAACTTGACAAAGCGGAAACAGTACTCGGCATCGGCGACGCTCAGAAGCATGCGCGGGATAAGGCACTGCTCGAGCACAAGATCAGCAACGGCGGACGATGACGCCTTCTCCGAGGGCGACGTGGGAAACCAGGTCTGGGCATGGGCATAGAGGTGCTTCTTGGTCTCAATGTTGCGCTTGGTGAGCTGCAAGACCTCATCAGCAATGGCCGCGCGGTCTCTCAAGATAATCTCGGCAGCCTCGTTGCGGCGCTGCAGGGCGGCACGAGAGTTGTCGACGCCCGACCCGTTGCGCGCGTTGTTGAGGTTTAGCAGGGCATGGTGGTCTTTGCCCATGCTGTCAATGGTGTCATCGTAGCGCTTGCGCGGCAAGACAATGTCGCCCTGCTCGAGAGTCCAGAACGTGACGTAAAAAGACGGGCTGATGCGCTTGGTGACGCGCTCGGGTAGAATCCCGGCGATAAAGCCCACCAGCGGCTGCAGGGCGCCCAGGGTAGTAGCGGGGACGGCAGGCTCATCGACGTCCATAGTCTCTCCATTGACTTCATTGTCATCCTTGGACTCGCCGCCTTCGACAACAGGCGACTCCTTCTTCTCCTCGGCTGCGGCAGCAGTGGACAGAGTAGACAGTGTCGATGGGGGAGTGGGCAAGGCAGCCATGGCGGCATGGAAGTTGAGACCGGGTCGCCCAATCATAAAGGCTAAGCTGGTATCGAGGCCAAAGTCTTTGATGAGCTCGGGGATCGAGGGCACGAGCTCGTCAAATTGGGCAGGCGTCAGGTTGTTGCGTAGCAGATCGAGGTACTGCGTCAATATTTCCTGGCTGTCGTCCAGCAGCGACGAGAGGTACTTGATGTGTGCCTGCGACGCGGCGGGTGCGTAAATGGCGGCCTGGCGGTGCTGGGCAATGTTGATCAGCAGGCGACCGACAAGGGTGGTGTCGACCAGGTTCTTGACGAGCCGCTCGGCGCTGTTGTTGGTGTTTTTCTTGTTGTCTATATCACCCATGGCAAGCAAGGTCAGCCGGCGCATGGCTGGACCGCCCGTCATTCCCTGGATCTTGAGCTCGGTCCAATCCGAGTCGGCGACAAGACCACCCATGGACACGATGAGATCGCGCAGGATGATTAGGTCGCCAGGGTCGCCCGCGACCGACAGGCGCTTGCTGACGTACTGCAGCACAGGCTTGACGTCCATGTTGGGGTATGCGGCAAACACGAGACCGGCAAAGCGCGACAGCGCCTGCAGCCATTTGCTAGCAACAAGCACCGACGATGCATTGTGGCGGCTGCGCCGACGGCCGCCAATGGAGCCCATCAGCGTCCACACGAGCACGTCGTAGCCCATGTCGGTAAAGTAGCGCGCGCACGTGACAAACACGTCAATCAGGTTGTCGTATGCCTCGAGCTCGCCGAGGGCGACCTTGAAGACGACTGCCGGAGATGTGAGGGCCGCCTTGGCCAGAGACCGGCCCATGAGCGCGCTGTTCTCGCTCGAGATACGGCGCATGATGCGCAGGGCTTCGCGGCGCGTGACAGCAAAGGCTTTCTGCATTGCGGGTGTGCGCGACATGGGGCCCTCAAACCATTCGGTGTAGAGCTGGTAGCGCTGCTTGAGCGGGAACGTGCTGAGCAGCTGCCAGACAGCGTCGACACAGGCCGGGTTGGCGGGCACGAGACTAAGGGCGGGCACGAGCAGGCGCTGCAGCAGGTCGAACCAGCGCTGGCGGTTGGCGTCGGAGGGGTCGTCGTGCATGTTCTTGGCGCCGATGGTGGCGAGGCCGGTGATGAGTTCGGGGTCCTGACCGATGCATGGACCAGAGACGCCGAGGAAGCTGTCGCAGAGGGTGAACACGTCGTCGACGGTCTGGCACACGGGGACATTATCGAGCCACTCATCAAAGTAGTAGCGGTAGGGCTGGCCGTCGGCAACGTCGAGTTTATCAGCGAACGGCCAGCGGAAGGGGCGGCGGATGGGCAGCTCCGTGTGCTTGACTCTGTGGCCCTTGCCGCCGGCACTGGGCGCTTCGTACTCAGCAAAGGGCTTAGCCGGGCAGTCTGCTGCAGACGAAGAAGAGTCCACAGGCACAGGGCGCGCGTCGGCAGACACTTTGTGGAGGGAGCGGACGAGGATGCGATGGACAAGAGGCAGCAGGTTCTCGCTGTAGAGGTCCATGATCCAGGGGTAACGGCCGAGGATGAACAGGGCCTCGGGGATGGCGCCGATAAGCAGCAGCTGGTCCAGAATCTGGATCTTCATGTCGGTAGGCTCGGGCAGCTTGGGTTGTCCGTCAGCGGCGGCAGTAGCAGCAGCCTCGGCGGCCTCCTTGGTTGCGTCAGCTGCACCTGTGTCTGCGCTCAGCTCCAGAGCCGGTGCAGCGGGCGGGTCGTCGTCCTCGAGAACAGTGGCGAGTAGGGCGGCATCGTTGGGTGCAAAGCGCTCGCTCTCTTCCTTTGCGGCAAGCTCTTCTTCGCGGCGTTTGCGGGCCGAGTCCATGTCGTCGTCGACAGGCCACAGGTGGGGGTAGAGATCGCAGAAGGAGATGAATCCGATCTTGACAAGCAGGGCGGCGAGGTAGAGCAGGTTAGCGGGCAGGATATCATCGGCGCTGCGGGCAGACGAGCTGTAGAAACGCAGCTTGAAGCCGAGGATCTGGGCGGCGACGCGGTTGCCGGGCGGCGGCATGGTCTTTGTGATCTTGATCCACTCAAGCTCGCCGTCGGTGAAGTTTCCGACGTCGATGTCGGGGGCAGATGTAGGGGCAGCAGCGGCAGATGCAGTGCCGTTGGCAGCTGCCGGCCCATCGGCCATGTCGCCCATGAGGATAGCATCCTCGTCGTCCATGAGTAGCATGTCATCGTCGCCGCCGTCGTTATCCTTCTTTTCCTCGGAAGAAGGCTTGATAAGACGCAGCAGCTTGGGATCGACAACCTGACGACCGCCAAGCTGGTAGAAGGCGTGCAGGTGCAACTTGCGCGCGAGCTCCCAGAAAACACGATCGCGCTTGCGGCGCTCTTCACTGACGCGGATGGACTCTTCGCTAGTCTCGTCCTCGTCCGTGTTAATGACGGCTGCGCCCAGCTCCTCGACAACGTCCGGCTGTGCCCACCGCGGCAGGCCGCCAAAGAAGGAGTTGCGCGGGTGCTGGGGGTGGTCGCGCGGCCACCATGAGCTGATGCGCAAGAACTTGACAAAGAACTTGAACTGCTTGATGATGGTAGCGGCAAAGACGTCGAGAGTGGTATCGAGGACACGGCCAACGTCGAGGTCAAAGGTGCCGATAAGACCCTTGACTTTCTCAAAAGTGACACGCGCGGCATCAAAGGAAGGGTCCTGGGCGGCGGCGGGACTGCTGCTGCTGGTGTACAGCTCGGTGACGAGTTTGGAGAAGCCCTCTGTCTCTTCGCGCAGCAGATTGTAGCTCTGCTGGCGGTAGAGCTGGTTTGTAGAGAGGCGCACGGTCATGCGGAGGAAGGTGTCGCGCAGGAGACCAATGCGCATAAGAAGTTCGTGGTCGAGGATCTGGCGCATGAGGGGAGCGGGGACGGCGGAGGTGGTCAAGAGCACGCGCAGGAGGGGAACATTCGCGTCCGTGGTGGCCTCTTCGAGATCGATAAAGACGGAGACGGTGTCGAGGAACGTGATTGCTGGCGTAGACGTTGAGGACTTGTCGTAGTCGCCGAGGATCTCCTTGACGAGGGCACCCGCTTCGGCCGGGGCGAGACGGCGGTCGACGGTCGAGCGCAGAATCTCCTGGAAGACTGTCGACAGGGCAATCTCGTCAGAGTCAGTGCACGCCTGCACGCCCACAGAAACGACTGCCTGGCGGTTTGCAGCGTCTGTGGTCCATGCAGCGATGCGGTCGTCGGTCACAATAGTGTAGGTATAGGGAATCGACGGCCGGGGCTCGGCGGGGGTGGCCGGGGCTGCTGGCGGTGCCGAGCCTCTTGACGGTGTCGGTGTTGCTTGCAGACGCGCAGCAGACATTGCTGGCGACGGCACAACGGTATTTGTGTTTGTATTTGAGGCTGGAGCTGTCGAGGGCATGGGCTGGGGTGCCGGGCTGAGCGAGGGCTCGAAGCGGTCCTGTCGCCGGTTGCCGCGCAGGCCGTCGTTTGAGGCGAGGTTGTTTCCGCGCGCACCGAAGCGGTTACTCCTCATGTTGTTATTGTTGTTATCGTTGTGGTTCATATTGCTCATGCCGTTGTAAACGATAGAGTCGATTTGGTCTTGCTGTTGCTGGCCGAGACTCGTGTGCTCCGGGCGATGCGGCGACGGACGAATGCCACCACCGTCGGCAGATCCACCACGTTTCCGCTTCGGAGGCATATGCGCCTTCTTTGTAGGTGTTAACAGATCGAATTCATGTGGAGAGCTTGCACGAGTACAGTGTACAGTGTACAGTGTACTTGCGAGAAAGTGCAGAGTGATGTCAAGGAGGAGTCGCGATAATTACACACGGCGGAGATTCGAGGACCGTTGGCGATCGCAGTCGCGGTCGGCTGGTTCAGTCGTCGAAGCGATAAGATATCAATTTGAATCTAGATGGCAAGACGTAGGGTCATTCGGGTCGATGATGTCGATGCCGTTGGTGCACGGAGATGTCGGATCGGTTTCGGGATGAGGCGTCAGGATGTGATGGCGGATGCCGTTTGCAGGTAGATGAGATTAAAAAGTATAAGAGAAACGGGTAGATAGATGCGTCGTGCTGTAAGAAGAGAAATTGAAAAATGAGAAGTCGAGGTAGGAGACGGGAGTCAGAGACGATGCGATGCGAAAAGGCGAAAAAGACGAAAAAGATGAAAAGAAGCAAGAAGGAAAGGAAAGAAGAGATCGCTGGCTTCGTTGGCAAAAGTCTTGCTCGTGTTGACTGAATGAGAGGCAGCTCGATATATCAAACAGCTAGTGTGGTTGATAAACGGGCGTGCTGTGGTGGGGGCATGCAGTGTCGAAAACAGAGCGAAACAGAGGCAAAGGAAGAGATGAAGTCGAAACGTGAAGCTTTTTCGTGGCTCACGACAGTTCTCCAGTTTCTCTGCGCGTCGAGCTGCTCTTTTCTTGCAGGGACAAGACAAGGCTCCGCAGACTTAGGTGGGTATCATCAAGCCACAATACACAGCCACACATGTAACAGCTCGACGAGTTAGAGTGGGGCTATGATAGTCCGGATTGGGTAACAGATAGATTGGTCGACCAGAGTCAGAATTAAGAATAATAACGGCTCATTTGTCAACATTGTCAATCCAGCCATTCAATTCGAATGCTGGCAATTCGGGGGCAAATTCAAAGCGACACATTGCGATGCATATATGAGCCTAAAGTGAAAAGAAATACAATCCTATAATGACATAAGACATGCATACTCTTGCTTATCGAACGCGGGGATATCCTTATCGAGTAGAGGTACTTCTAATCGCGTACAACTGCATGTAAATATGCACTTAGACATGTACCTGTACCCACTTGGTGGCACATCCGACCAACGGAGCTGGCAAAGGGTTTTTTTACTAAGTGCAAACTGGTGCGATTGAGTGCGCTTTGAGTGCAGTTGAGTGCACTTTGAGTGCACTTTGAGTGCATATTGAGTGCAAACTACACTTTCCAAGCGAGACTACTCCCGACGTCTTAATCCACAGATAAAGAAAATTACACGACGAACCACAAATACCCCGGCGAGTGGGAGCACCGATAATAGCACTGAGTCAGAACAGGAAAAAGCCCGAGCTGGTGATGTCGATATAGAGCGACGACGACGACGAGGACGACGACCGTATATATTAGATGACATCTAGACGTTCTCTACAGCACCTGCAATATAAATAAGACAGGAAGCACTCTAACACACACACACACACTTCCAATACCTTGGACATACACACTATGGCGCCACAAGCCAATGGCACTTCCCGGCCTCAGTATGGTCAGTTACTTTGATGTGCTCCGTGTGGATGTCTCGACTTTTGCATCTGCTAACAACTCAGAGAGAACCCTTGGCCAGCCCGAAAACCCCTTTGCCGCCCTCATCCCAGACCAGGAAATCGCACACATCCCCGCCTTCAACCTCGAATCAGGCGTCACCATCCACAATGTCCCCGTCGCCTACACGACCCGCGGCACCCTCAACGCCGCCGGCGACAACTGCATGGTCATCTGCCATGCCTTGACCGGCAGCGCCGACGTCAGCGACTGGTGGGGACCCCTGCTGGGCGGCCCCGGCCGTGCCTTTGACATCTCGCGCTTCTTTATTATTTGTCTCAACAGTCTCGGCAGCCCCTACGGCTCGGCATCGCCTGTCACGGCCAAGGACGGTGACGTGTCTCGCGGCATCTACGGCCCCGAGTTTCCGTTGACGACAATTCGTGACGACGTGCGGCTGCACAAGCTGATTCTGGACGATCTCGGCGTCAAGCAGGTGGCCGCCGTCATTGGCGGTTCGCTGGGCGGCATGTTTGTGCTGGAGTGGGCATACCTGGGCACGGAGGCGCGCACGGCCGACGGCAGCGAGTATGTACGGTGTGTTGTGCCCATTGCCACCAGCAGCCGGCACAGTGCATGGGGCATCAGCTGGGGCGAGGCGCAGCGGCAGAGCATCTATGCCGACCCCAAGTACGAGGACGGCTACTACCCTTTTGACGACCCGCCTGTCACGGGTCTGGGCGCCGCACGCATGTCGGCCCTCCTGACCTACCGCAGCCGCAACTCCTTCGAGGCTCGCTTCGGCCGCAACATGCCAGACCCCAAGCGCCAGCAGGCCATACTCGACAAGGAGCGGCAGTCGTCTGTCGCAGCGTCGGCTGCCTCCAACAGACTGGCGGCGTCAACTGCGTCGTCGCCTTCGTCGCCCTCAGAAGGCCACTTCCGCATCCACAACGACGGCCACCGCATCAAAGAATCAAACCGTTTCCGCACACCGCCACCGGCCGCCCCAGCCGACGGTGCTCCCGACCCGCAGTTCCACAGCCCCAACACCACACCACCAAACGAGGCAACACCACCAACAACATCCACTACATCTAGTACCACTGCTGCTGCAACAACACCAAAACAGAGCCTGACTGGCGCGGCACCGCCAACATCCACCTACTTCTCCGCCCAGTCCTACCTCCGCTACCAGGCCACCAAGTTCGTCAAGCGTTTCGACAGCAACTGCTACATTGCCATGACGCGCAAGCTCGACACCCACGACGTGTCCCGCAGCCGCGCTGATACGGTTGCCGAGGCTCTGGCTCTGATCAAGCAGCCGACGCTGGTGCTGGGCATTGAGAGCGATGGCCTGTTTACGTTTGCCGAGCAGCAAGAGCTGGCTGCACACATTCCCAACTGCCGGCTGGAGCGCATCGACAGCCCCGAGGGCCACGATGCATTCTTGCTGCAGTTTGAACAAGTCAACCGGTATATTCTGGCGTTCCTTAGGGAAGTCCTTCCGGACATAATGGGCCGGCCGGGCATTGACATTTCCAAGGAGATTGACGGTGCTGGCGCGCAGGGCGGCGAGGAGGGCTCCGTGGGCAAGCTGACCAAGTCGAGCACGTTTGGCGAGGCCGAGGTGGATGATATCACGGCCTGGTAGTGTTTATAGCGAGCATATTGTGTTGTTTATTATTAAGGATCAAAAAAGCATTAAGAGATACAAAAATTAAGAGAGAAAATTGAAATCAAGTAAGAAAGCAGAGCGGGTGATTTATTATTTTTATTTTGTGAACTGCAGCACGACCTACAGCTGTTTTCCACCCCTGTTGGAGCATGTTGCTGGGCGGAGAAGCGACGCCACAAGCACAGCCACACTTCGGCACAGCACCTGTAGCTGCCACTTGGCAGTCGCGCCGCGTTCCATAGCTCTGCTCCTGCCCTCGTCATAGCGCTTTGCAGGATTATGTAATCGTTCTTTTTAGAAACCCGCGCCTTGCACCTGTCCTATTGACTTCACTCCCTCTCCGCCACTGCGTCATTACCTCTATTGTCTTCCCCTCGACCCCCCAGCTTCAGCCCTCTATTTGTGGTCTCACAGAAAATACGACAAAAAGGGAAAACACGAAACACACAGAAACAGAAGCGTCTGCGTCTCCTGGCAACTTCAATACAATACCAAACCTCGAATCAAGCAAGCTTCGCAAGCTGCCCCTCGAGCTCTGTCCAACCGGCTGCGCTGCGTCTACTGCGACCCCCAACGCCGCGCGACAACGACACACACAATGGCCGACGAGGCTATACAGCTGACGTCGCTGTCGCTGACGCACGTCTACTATGTGAGCAGCTCTCTCCAGAAGCCTTGTCCACGCTCTCTGAGCTAACCTTCGCTTCGCAGGACCCCGAGGACCCGATTTCGTACGTTTCGGCCTGGCTCGCCCTCGTGCCCCAGGCACTCATTATCGTCTATGTCACGCTTGCCTGGAGCACGCGCGAGGCAGAGATCATCCTAGCATTTGTCGGCCAGCTCGGCTGCGAGGCCGTCAATTTCATTCTCAAGCGTATCATCAAGGAGGAGCGTCCACAGCACCATTATCGCGGCAACCTGCTGGCGTCTCTCCTTGGCGGGCTGTACGACGACAAGCCCAGCGGTGATGTGGCGGCGGCAGCAGCAGCTGCGGCTGCGGCTACAAACGGAGCAACGGCCGGACTGGAGGCGAACACGGCAATGGTCAATGGCCGGCGCCTGCCCTTCCGGCGCGGCTACGGCATGCCCAGCTCGCACGCGCAGTTTGCAGGCTACTGGGCGCTCACGATTGCCCTGTTTCTGCTGGTGCGGTACCAGCAGAAGAAGACTACAAAGAGGTCTGCAAAGAAGTCTGCAAAGGCAAAGAGCGCCGGCATTCTGACACTGACGCAGCGGGTCGGCATCAGTGCTGCTGCGTTTGTGGCTGCCTTTATGATCGCGGGCAGCCGCGTGTACCTGCACTACCACACGCCCAAGCAGGTGGCTGTCGGCTTCGCTGCCGGCCTGGCGGTGGGTGCCGGCTGGTTCGCGGCGACCTCGCTTGTGCGGCAGCTGGGACTGCTGGAGTGGGCACTGGGCCTGCCGCTGGCAAGGTACCTGCGCGTGCGGGACCTGATGCTGGAGGAAGATGTTCTAGAGGCTGGGTGGGAGAAGTGGGAGGTGCTGCAAGCCGAGAAGGCGGCACTGCAGGCGGCCAAGAACAAGTAAAGTAGCCTATGAGCAGAAAGATTACGGAAAGCAAGTCCAGGCGACGAAAAAATAGAGAGCATGAGAACGGGATGCTCTTCGCAGGGCATATACACGGAAACGATGGGAGCCTAGCATTTGTTATCATGGAAGACGCATTGATTTTTTATTTTTTATTTTTTATTATTTAACTCTTCTCTCGCATCAACATGCTGGACCAGGGGTTGTTCCATCTTCTTTTGTTATTTCATCAAAAAGTCTCGACTGCAAGCCTTGAAGCCAAGCGTTATCATTTACATTTTTTTTACGAGCAAGCACAGCATCCAATAAATAATAGGCGGTCATTTTCTAGATATTGAGTTATAACGAGCATCACTTGTAGTTCATAATCACAAGGTATCCTACGCACGAGAAATCTGCTTTGCTTGTGATGGTATTTCCATTGCTATCTGATGGTTTGCCCTGGTTTCCTGTGTAGGACAGTTTAGACATGGGGCGACAAAGAAGAAAAAATAAAAGAAGAAAAACATAACCCAGCATTTTGCGCCGTATAATGAGACAGTGGCATGAAGTAGTTGACATAAGAAAGAAGTCGAGGTAGAGGTAGAGATATAAAGTAGATGAGGAAGAGATAGTGCAGAGGGGGGGGCGGCCTGACAAAAGAAAAGGTTTGAAAAGAAAAAGAAAGGAAAAAAAGAAAAGAAACAAAGAGAACGCTTCACACCGTCGTACACCCAAGCTGCAGGATGTCTTCGCACGCATCAGAAGATGGAAGACAAGAAGGCAGAAGCAGAAGAGAAGAAAGAGAAGAAAGAAAAACAAAGACAAAGAAAAACAGACATAAGAAAAGGTCATTACAAGGACTGCCGTCGAGACTAGATCCAGTCGCTCGACGTCTTGTCCGACATATCATTGCCGCCGCTGCGGGGAGCACTGGTGACATTCAGGTTTGTATTCATTGGCTTCATGGGGTTGACGGGCGACCGTGTGCGCGGCGACACCATGGCAGCCGCGGCCGACGGCGACCGTGCCAGGCCGCTGTTGGACGCGGCAATTGTGCGCAGCGCGGTCGAGCTGTTGCTGCGCGAGACCGTGGCAAACCCAACACCGCGCGGGCTCGGCAGCTTGATGGCCATCATGGCCGCCGATGCCGTGGGGCTGAGCTGCGAGCTGTAGCTGTTGCTGTAAACAGACGGGCTGATCTGGGCATTTCTGTCGCTAAAGATGTTGTCGACGTCCTCGTCCTCGGGAATGTACTCCTGCGCATCTGGAGCGTTGCGAGGATTTTGAGAATCCCGGGCATCAAAGGCCTGGGGACGCGGCACGGGCGGCAGCGTCTTCATACGGGCGTCCTTGACGGGATCGCGGTGCGGCGAGTCCTCCTCGACCTCGACAAAGAAGGCGACGGGCAGCTCCTCGCTGCCGCTGCCATTGGAGGACACGGAGAGGTGGCCAATGTTGGACAGCGGGCTGGGACGGCGTGCAGGGGATAATTGTGATGCAAGAGGTGCAAGAGATGCAAGAGGCGAGAGAGAAGGGGAGGATGGCTTGGGAGACGTGGAAGGCGAAGGAGGAGGCAGTCCTGGTAGCGGCATGAGTGGTGGTGGTGATGGAGACGAAGAGGAGGAGGGGCGCTGCTGCTGGAAGATGGTAGGTGCAAGAAGAATCTCTTCCGGGTTTTGTTGTGGCGGCTGCTGCTGCTGCTGCTGCTGAGCCAAAGGCATGCCAACAATAATCGACGATGTCGACCCGTTCGTCATGTCGAGGTTGTAGACTTTTCCATCCAGAACCTGCGAGTCCATAGGGTTGAAGTCGTTGGCATTGGACAGACGCAGACCAATCTGCACCGTTGCCGACGACACCATGGACGAGTCGCGCCGGTGCCGCATTGCCGCAAGGTTGTTCATGGACGGCGGCGGCTTCAGCGAGCTCAGGTCAAAGCGGCCGTTGCCTCCTGCCATGAAGTTCTTGACAGAACCGGGAGCATATGTAGTGGCTGGTAGGAGGAGGAGCGACTTTGTGTTGTTGTTGTTCTCTGGCGACGACGGAGCGATGCGGGTCGAGGCCGTTGAGACGGCTGACGACACGGCCGACACGGCTGACATGGCCGACTCGGGCATCATTCCCGATGCCGAAATTTGTGCAGGCTCGGGTGTGCGCACCGAGGCGGCGGCAGCGGCGTCGGCGGTGTTGAGGCGAGGCAAAAATGCATTGGAGCGCAGCGCGTTGGTCTGCGGGGGTGCAATATCGTATGTAGCCACGGCTGGGCCGGTGGACATAATGCCCGCCTCTTCCTCCTTGGCCTCCTGCACTGTGCCGCTGATCAAACTGGCATCGCTCAGCATGCGGCGCAGATCGGTTCTGCTGCCGACTGGGCCCATCATGTGGCCAGCAAAGTCAGGCCCGCTGCCGCTGCCGTTACCGTCACCGCCACCTCCGTAGCGGCGAATGCTGCCCTTGATGCGGCGGCGCTCGTACTCGCCGGCCTTGTCGCGCGGGCCGATGGTAGAAATGGTGTTGGAGCGCAGGAACAAGTGCAGGCCGCCGGTCATGAGACCCGACACGTCGGCGACGACCGAGGCCACCATGGACAGGGTGATGGCCGAGTTCCAGTCGCCCTGGTCCTGGTCGTCCTGCTGGAAGCCGAGCGAGAAGAAAAAGGGGATGATAAGAGTGTTGGAGAGGATGGCGAGCGCCAGATAGTAGACCATGCGTGACGCAGCGACGCGCTCCGAGGCCTCGACTTTTGTGCTGCGGGTGAGCTGGACAAAGATGACGACGGTGCACAGCACCAGGACGATGTCAATGGAGAGAAGGGCGGCGAAGCAGCCGCGCGAGTAGATGGCGACGAACCAGAAGAGCGAGGCAAAGCAGAAATCGGGCGAGCGCACAAAGTCGGCCACGAGAAAGTTGGCCAGCAGCAGCATGCCGATGATGACGAGGCAGACGGTCAGAGCGTACTTGGCACGGGGGGCAAAGGGGTTCTTGCGCAGACCGCGGACGGCAAACTCGATGCCAAAGACGAACTGGATGTAGGGCACGATGAAGACGGCCGGCAGCATGAACTGGGACACGAGAGTGCACCCGATGCTGAGCAGGCTCTTGAGGCCCTGGGCCTGGGCCACAGAAAATACGATGCCCTGGATGGTGATGCCACACGACAGGACGAGAGGATACAGCTCAGACGACTGAACAAACGCTGTCGACGGCGGCGTGCTTGCCGACCGGTAGCGGCGAGCATTGCGTTTCCGCGTCGAGTATGCTTCGTAGAGGATACCGCAGGCGGTGGCAAATGCGGCCACGGCATTGAACGCCGCCAGTATTATTGTAGATGTGCGGATGGATTTTGCGGCGGCAAACTGCAGCTCCTTGATGAACTGCGTTGTTGTGTTGGTGCTGGCCTGGTAGATGCTGCCTGCTGCGGTGGTGTTGGACGAGAAGGAAAAGTAGGCGGCTCGCTCGGCCAGCCAGGCCACGTCGGAGCGTATTCGTAGGGCGTCCATGGCGATGTGATGTGTTGGCGTGATTTTGCGAGGGGACAAAGAAAGAGAGAAAGAGAAGAAAGAGGAGGGAGACCTTCTCTCCCTTTAGATGCCGGTCAAGTCATCCAACGCGCACATGAGTGGATATATAGTTGGTTGTAAGTAGTGTCGATATCGTGAGATGCGATAGATGAGAAGGCGCTGGCGAGACGATGGTTGCTGAAGGGTATAAAAGATATTATCAAGGTGAGAATAGAGAGCGAGAGAGAGAGAGACAGAGAGACAGAGAGTGAGAGAGTGAGAGATACAGATAGGAAAGTGGAGAGGAGACGAAGAGGCAGAAAGACGATGCAAGATAGGAGGATTATGGATGAAAGAGGAAGGAGAGTAGGATAGTAGGAGAGTAGGGGAGTGAGAGACGAGAGAGAGTTGCGAGGCGGGAGGGGAGTGGCAAACGATGGGGTGGAGCTGCCAGTTGAGGACGCCCAGACAAGAGGATTGCGGTTGAGCAGGGGTCGAGAAGCAAGGCAGTACTACAGCGTATTACGACGTATATCTCTCTGATGGGGAAACAGCCAAAAGATACAGAGATACACGGACCAGAGAAATCAGAGATTCCAAGTCTGTGGGGAAGAGACGGAAAGGCCAGCAGGAGGAGGCCGGCCGCAGGAGAGGGGGGGAGCCACGAACACGATGGCAGGACTAGTGCAATCGGAAGAGCCGGGGAGCTGGTAGAGATACAGGCAGATTCTGGTAGAGAAGGGGTATTTGAGGAGGATAATACACCAGAACAATAAAATGACAAGGGTTGTTGATTGAGTGACGATGAAGGGATCAAGAGGGGGGGGGGGGGGGGCAGAGAGAGAGAGACTACTCTGTAGAGAGAGGAGGAGTGATGTGAGATCTGGGGAGACTAGCCAGGTACATTCGGGCACAGGGCACGCAAAGTACACACTATGGTATATAGTACAGGTTAGCAAGGGACAAGAAAGGCACATCAAGGTACAGCCAGAGTGACAGGCATGGCAGCCAGGCACACAGCACACGGACAGGGATAGGAGAATTCACAAGACGTCGAGTATCAACCAGGGCCGGGGTCTGATGGCAGCGACAAAGAGGGGCTGGGGCAATCCATTCGGGGTATGTGTACAGAGTGTGTACTGTGTATATCTGAATCCGACTCGGGTCTGCTTTTGCTACTCTGCTTTGGTCAAACTGCGCGCTCTCTGCCTCTGCTTCCCCGTCGGCCATCTAGAGGCCAACCACGGAAAATACGAAACAGCCCTTCCAACACCAAGCGGGGCCGAAAGTGGCTGCCACCTACCAACAACAAAAAAGTGTAATATGTCTGCATGGTAACAGCATTGACGTCTCGACTGGAACCTGTTCTTGGGAAACTTGGGAGCACACAGAAAAGGGTTGACGGTGTTTCCAGAACAGATGGAACCGCCTACCACGCGTGCAGCTCAAAACAAATATAAATAGAGTATTTGGAAGCGCAGTATGTGCTGCATTGTTATTTGTCATGTTTTATCGATGGTTTCGGGCAGAATAGACATCGCTGCTGTTTAGTCATCACGGCCATGAGAAGAGACACCAAGGCCAAGCCGTCACAGCAACATCAGACTCGTCTCAACAACAAGATGGACGCCATGAGATGACAGGAATCTAGTCTCGTCTGCAATGGTACAAGGTAAATGAAAGTAAATAACGCAACAAAACTAGCCTCTACAACAGTCCAATATCGGAGAATTCTCGATACCAATACTTTTGAGATGAAGCCGGAAAGACGCCGTCCCCGGGTCTGTGAGCAGCAGCGAGGTGGCTCGGTGCACTACCAACACCAAGGCACCAGCATAGAGCTAGCCAGAGCTCACTCCTCTAGGTAATCTCCGATATTAGGCTGGGGTTAGTCAAGCCAGAAAAAAAAGGTCTGTAGCACAGCCCTAAGGAGCCAGGAGGAGAGGAGGACGACGAGAATAGAGCTCGATAGGGTCTGGCTACACAAACAGCCCATTCTCACATATAAACCAAAAGGTGCAATGGAATCGATCTTATCCGGTTAGAAAAGAACAGAGCGCGCTCGTCAGCCCGCGAGCATAATGGCCACGAGGGGATGAAGCAGACTTGTAACAAGTCGAGGTTTCGAAGTCGAGTTGCGACGCTGTGTAAGTGAGTGGGGCACCTGCCACTCCCGTCATATTGTAGATTTGCACTAGCCTGTTTGGATTAGTGCCATAACCCTGCTGCAGATCAAACACCACCGTTCATGCATCGCATCGCAGGAAATCAGCAACAGCATGCAAGCCACAGTCAGCCACAGCAATATTCGTGTCCTAAGTTCGAGTCTTGGGTGGAAAATAGTGACAAAGTAGAAGAAAAAAAACGCTGCCTCAAGAAAAGTTAGTAGATATTCAAAACCAACGGCTCGATCCATCAACAAAGGCACGTTGATCCTCTCATCTTGGAGCCGGTGATGGTAATACGAAGTTGGAGCAGTGAATTCAATGTGAGGTGGCTGAGCTCGGTCGGTGTTGGCCTAGTGTTGAGGTCGGCGATGAGATTAAGAGTGTACGACTGGAAACCGAAGAATAATAGACTACACGACTGATAAAATCAATGGATTTCAAATAGTCTGGATAGAAACTGAGCACGTTGAAACAATAATCTGTACAGCAGAAACAGGGGATAATGTTTAGGGTTTGTTTGGAACATCCCAATATTTTAGGAATACAGAAGGAACTGCGGAGTAGAACAAGACTCGACAGACCTCGGATCTCACATATATTGCGCGGGACGGTACAGCCGGGGGGCCCAGGCGTGGCAGCGGCAGGCCAGCAGGTGATATCACCAGCGGTATTGCCTGCGGCACGGTACGCACAGCAGCCGTCTACTGAGTAACATGGCTCTCAAATATGCAGTGTGCGTGTGATGTGATGCCAGACCTATTATGTGGAATCATGTAGCTCGCATGGCAAGATGGACGAGAGACCAGCATATATCAGCCTGAAGCAGTGTCTGTATCACCCCTCATCAAGCACCCATCATCATGATTCTGTCTAGCATTGGTCTCCTTTGTCACATCGATCTCTACTCGAATGTGTCTGCCTCCTATACCAATGGCCGACAAAGATCGATGTGCCGCCTGGGAGCATGCTAGCAGACAGTCAGGGTGTCCTGTTGTATCAGGTCGTCTTCTAGAAGAAGTGAGACATGCAGCAGAGCTCCAGATAGGCAGGTCTATATCATGCACTACATATTCGTTAAAGCTAAACCTGCTGTCTTTACTATGAAATTGAAAAAGGCAGACGTTAAAAGATGCACTGCCAATGCTGTCAGCAGCGCCAACAGGCCAACAGACCAACAGGTACCGTAACAAAGGCCGTCAACTCTGCAACGGTAACACAACAGAACAGGGTTCTTTTGGCTTGTCAAGACGCCGGGGAAAGACATACCATGTACAGACAACCGGGCTGTGTCACACTATCAAAGGAAGACCAAGATTCCGAAGCAGGCATCACCAGGTCAGTGCGCCAGAGCTCTGTATGATTGATTGTATTTTCTCTAGGGGCCCTTGTCTGCGAAAGTACATAGTAGCCAGCAATGAGGTACCCTATTGCTACCCATGCCTTTTTATTCAGCAGAGCCTGTTTTTGCTGTAGCAATTATGTAGCAATACTGTAGCAGCTGTGGCAGCTCAGCAACAGTAGCTTTCTGCTGTGGCAATACTCAGTATGGGCGCAAAACACAAGCACGTCACGAACCCACGGCGATCATTTATTTATAATTCGTACTGTGTTTGTCATAAGTGTTATATTTGCACCTAATATCATAATACTTTGTAATATCTTACAACAATGGTAATACAACTGCTGTTATGCATTTTATGGGGTAGCGTGGCACCTGGTATGAGATACAAAATACGACATTGTCAAGAGAGCTGCGTATGTTGCCGCGAGTTTTGGGCCTGGGCCGCGAGTCCAATGGCCGGCACAGCCAGTCAATGAAGTCGACAATAGCCAAGAGCAAACAGATATCGGGCAAGTCCATCGAGTGTGTGCAAATGCTTCAGATGTTAAGATACAAAGTACATTCGATATATATTTGAATAAATAATGAAAAGAAAACAGAAATGGGAACAAAGCCTAGACATGTCCCTTAACGTATCCCTTGACTGTAGAGCCCCAATCGTATCAACAAACAACAGACTCCATCCTTGCAGGTGCTGGCAGGCAAAGCCCCTTACTTTGTCTTCTTGGTTGCGGCTTTGGCATCGCGCACCGCAAACGCATCCGAAATGTCGGAAATGGCCACGTACAGCGCATACGCCGGGATGAACACCCACAGCATGTTGAAAAAGACCAGGTACACCCACTTGTACATGAAGTTGCTCGTGTCCAGGTTCGCGTTCTGCGTCAGCCACTCGGGACAGAACGTCATGAAGCCGCCGTAGATCTCCGCCGTCGCAATCACCACCATTGTCACATTGGCGCGCGAGTAGCCGCGGGCCAGGTCGTAGCACACCCAGCACGCCAGCGGGCCCACGACGAACACGGTCAGCAGCTCCAGCGAGATGACGTCGAGGTCCGCGCCGGCCCAGCGCTTGTCGGCGCGCGCATAGACCATCCAGAGCTGCGCAAACGGGTTGTCGCCGCCGGCCTGGGCGCCGTAGACGCGGTCCGCATAGCCCAGGAAGCCGCCCTCGTAGCTCGGCAGGTAGTAGCGGCCGCTGCTGACGTCGCCGACTTTGAGGTCGGCGAGGGGCACCCAGCTAAAGAAGCAGTGGTAGAGGAAGCTGCCCTCGAGGAAGAAGTGGATGAGGGCGTCAAAGGCGTGCCAGATGAAGAGGGCGCGCGTGCTGGTCTTGGCCGACGACGGCAGGGCGTAGCATGACGCGGTGTAGGCGGTGCCGAGGATGACGAGGGTCGATGCGAGCGAGATGAGCGTCGTCTGGTCGAACAGGTCGGGCGGCAGCGAGGCCACGATAGATTCGGACATTTTGATAATCTTTGATATCGATGTAGTTGGTGATGCTAGTTGGTGTTGCTAGTTGATGATGCAAGCGTGAATATCTGAAAGAATCGTCAATGAAAGCTACGGAGTAGGAGCTACCTGCTGATGAAGAACTGCCCGACGCGATGCTAAACGTCTCGCGCCTGCCCCTGATGAGCCGAGAGGGGCCTAACGGTTTGCGGATTTAAATTAGTGGGACACCCGAGTGCAGCTGGGTTGGCCACTCAGAGTGCTGGACAGTACCCCACACCAGCTTCACTATGTAATATTTCCACTTTCGTTCCGCAACTCTCGGTCTGCTCGATCTGACTGTGTTAGTGATATGTATGATATTGATGTTTGGATATGTTTGAGTTCTGTTGAGTTTTTTTTATTTATTTAATTGTCACGACTGTTCGATATTGATGTTTGCTTGGTTTCTTAAATTTATTGTATTTGTATTAATGGCTCTAGCTAAGAGGGGACCGTATGAGAGGCAGTGGCTCTGCAGATTGCAGTTGCAGTTGCAGTTGCAGTTGCAGGCGCTTTAGTGGGTGGCGGACTGCTTGTTGGCCTCGGCGGAAGCCTCAGAGCCCTTCTGGTCGAACTTGTCCTTGATGGCGGAGCCAGCAGCTTCGACACTGTGATGTTGTTAGTAATTGGTCCTGGAGATCATGATCAAGTTCATGGTGGAAGAGATGCTTACCGGTTACCAACGGTCTGGTTGGAGTCCTGGGCAATGTTCTTGTTGGCCTCGTGCGAAGCGCCGGAGGTGGCAGCAGAGATCTTGTCAGAGACAAAGTTGGCGGTGTCCTTGATGGTATTCATGGTTGTTGTTGGGTTGCGTGAGCAAGAGTGTGTTTTTGAGTGTGTTTGAATGTTTGAAAGTGAAGATGAGAGTGTTGATGATGAGAAGAAAAGAAAAACGATGAGAGGAGGGAGGAAGACGGTCTTATATAGAAGCCTGGGACTCTCGAGAGGTGGGTGGATTGGATGGGCTGGATAGGCCATGAACTCAATGAACTCACTATTCAACAAAGTACCAACATTCTCGCTCTTTCCGCTTGGGTCTCTGACCTCATGTGTTGTACACTGACGAGGTTGTGGCCTCGTCTGCTCAAAGTGTTGTGTGTATAGTGTGGGTAGTGACGTCATGAGCTCTTAGGACGTTGTTGATATTATGTATGCACTGGATCGGGAAGGCGCCTTCTCCGCAGTCTTAGACTATTAGAGAAATCAAAGCTACTTGCAAGAGTGATCCAGCGTCTTGGGGAAGGTGCAACCAGGCAAAAGGAAGCGACTCTCCGGAGATGGTCTGTACTGTCTCAGGACCACCTTCCACTGCCTTCTACTGGCCGGGTGGGTACAACCGTTAGTTTTCCTCGTTGACTGCTCTTGACTCATCGTTCCTTCCTCACTTGACCCTTGTTTGTGCATTGGGTAACTGGCTGTTGCTATTTTACATGAGGCCTCAGGTTGAGGCACGGAAGTTATTCCCGTTGTTTGCGGCTGCCTAGTGTGTGTCCACAAAAGAGCTACAAAATGAAAGAATCCTGATGTTTTGATCTACTTGATGAATGTTCTATTTATTAATAAGTCCGAATAGAGTGAAATTAGTAAATAGAATAAAAAACCCCATAACAAATAAAAATGCCGAAAATAAATACTTAAAGGAACGCAACCTGAATAGCGACCTGCCGAACCGCACCGAACTCAACAAAACATCATATATCCGCCGTTTTCTCGTTGATGGTGCAAACCCACAGTGCATATACAGTGTCTATACCGTACAATTGTCTCACGACACGGCTGGCAGCTACGCAATCGTCAAGCAATGTCAACAAAGAGTCTGGCGATCAAAGATCAAGAGAGAAATATAATCACGGAGAAGCAATGCAAATGCCAATCATGACGATGCAGCAAGGCAGTGACACAACACCGCTTTGCTTTCGACAGTCATCGCCATGTCTGACAAGTAAAACACAAAGCTGTTAGACATCCGTGTTTAGGTGTTTATTATTTAGTGTTGCTGCTAAGCTTCTTAGTGTAACAACTGAGGAACTGAGTAACTGACTGTCTGACCTGGAAATGCTCCGACGAGGTCACAGCAACGCTTTCGACATTCTGACACTTCTGACATCTGAAAACGATAGGCACGGGCCGACTAGATCTAATATAAGTTTACTCGCTCTTCTGGCCATTCGACTGGCACATCCTTGAGCGTGACGTGCCGTAACATACAAAATGAAGAGCATCGCGATCAAACGCAAGAACTGTGGGAGCTTCTAACTGCACTACCTCTGAAGGTGCATATAACTAATAAAGTTCTGATTTAAAGTTGACATGCCTAAATGTACATGTGTATGACGTAGCCAAGTACGTATTTACCGCCCGATCGCATACCAATGGAGCACAGCAAGTGAGACATTGAATGTCTCCTCCCGCCTCACTCAGAGACTCTTATGTACAACTGCCTTAGTGGCCATCTCATTTTCAGTCACCCACTCGTGTTTGCCACCCACACTGTCCTCCTGTTCAAGCTATTCAGCTTAACCGTATGTAAGAACCATAGAGAATGCCCGCTTGGCAACGTGACAACCATTACAAGTGACTCAGTGAGATCCAAGCTAGCGGAGCCTTGCTGTTGAGATCGGGCTTTCAACGAGCAATCGGGCATTCGGTGGCGCGGTTTTCGTTCGGTAGACAGGCGGGGACGGAAGCGGGACAACAGGAGCTACAACAGCTCTCTTTCGCCATGTATGTACTTTGTATGTGGCTCTCGCGTACTTTTGTCGAGCTTGCCTCTTACTAAGGATCTCCGGGTCTTCATCTTCATCCACACCTCTCCCATATACGATGTATTGGTCTTTCTCTCATGGCTTGGATAATGCAGCTGCCTGATGCCTGGAGCTTGCTCTGGGGCTGGTCTCAGGTCTCCATGCATTCCATTAAAACTTCCACTTTTTGTTGTACCCTGATTCCGTCTTCCCTTCTATGCTTAGTATCTTGAATGTCTCTTGGATCTTTGTCAATGAGCTCGGAGAGAAGTCAGATGCCGGGCCCGCGGTGATGGATCTCGGAAATCGGATTGGCAGACGTAGTTAGAGTCAATGGAGATGACTGAGCTTATGCATATGCAGGCGATGAATATCGATATAGCCCCGTCGCCGCGGAGCCAATGTCAATAAATCACGTCAACAAAGACGATGAGCTCCATCTGTCCGCCTAGATGGTGCCGGCCGATGCTTCGTACGGGGCATGCCAATAACATCACATCACCAGACTGGATGCATCCTTCCAAAGATACTATGCAGCCCCTACGCCCAATATTCCCCTTTATGTCCTTCGTATCGCATGCCAACCTCACGCCAACCCGGGTTCTAATGCAAAAGGACCCAGTAAGGGAGGGCAGGACTGTAAAAATAGCGGTCTAGAAGATGGACACGAGGGCATCAAGGGCCATTCAGGGACGTATGCTGTCCCTTGATCTCGATTGCGCCTGCATTGGCAAAATCGTGCATAGCTTTCGACCGCCGTAGACTCTCGTAGACGGTACAAAACATTATGCAGGGAGTTTGAGCCGTGCATATCAAGCAAGATGTGCCCTGCCAGTCTCGAGACTCCAGCTCTGATAGACAGATCACAGTCAAAATGGCCTGCTTACATACACGAGTTGAGCTTGCTGAGCTAAGGGCTATTATGGATCCGCAGAGCAATATTCGAACTACTTTGCGGTGCTAGTGCATCGTGCCTTCCTCTTTTGGCGGCATCGCATCACCACCGCCTACCACAACGAATCAGGCTACCCCAATCATGCGCCTGGGTCACTCCTTCCTCGTTTGACATCCCCTCCTTACTCGTGCCTCTTTCTTCTCACCGAAACAAACGCAGCAGCCTTTATAGCCCTGCCTGCAGCTCTCTCCTTCAACCAGACGCGCAGGCAGACAGCAGGCAGTCCTGCCCTGCACGCTGTGTGCAAACAGAACCGGTATGGTGTAACGGTCAACATTCGAGATTCTCACTCTTGAGCCCTGGGTTCGACTCCCAGTACCGGTGCTTCTTCTTATTTTTTGCTGCTCCCAGCATGGAAGCTGCCCGTCCCCAAAGCCATTGAAGTCAATGGCGTGTTTACTTTTTGCTCTCAGGCCACCTGGTCAAGCCATCCTCGGCCGTAGACCTCTTTTTTTGACGATACATTCACCGTCACAGCCACCTTGACATCACTGGCCAGTGAAGTTGCAGAGTTGAGCTGGCGGACTGCTGGTGCTTAGAGACAGTCATTCTCTTTTACTTTTAGCACGGCCACGCAGAGTAGCACAAAAGGGCGGGATGTCGTTTTGGGCAGGAGCTAAATCTCCTCTCCTCTCACCTTTTCGCCTCACTTCCCACGCTTCCACAGGCTTCTCACAGACTTCCTGGAACAGCTGATACAAGGCACTGGCAATAAAAGGTATGCCGGCACTGCCAGTATCCTTCTTAATCATCAACAGCCTTGTTTCTAGCACTTGATTGCACGCCATTTTCTCACACGACCGCCGGCGAGACCCGACAAATCTGACAAATCTGACAAATCCGCCAAACCCGACGCGTCTCCTGCTGGCCCGAATCCCTCCACTCCAACCGCGTGCAGCGGCCACAACTACCATGCCGCCTCGCAAGGTCGTCGACCTCAGCCTCAGCGACCCGCGCGATCTTCGCTTCCAACCGCTGAATGTACTCTGGGGGGGTCCGTTGGTCGTGGATACGAAGCTGAAGCAGCGCCGCAAAGAAGAGAAGCTGCGCAAGGAGCTCGAGGCCAAGCACGAGGAGAACCTGCAAAAGCTAGTCCAAGCGCGTCTCGACGAGATCAAAAAGGCCGCCGCTGAAGCAGAGCCGCCGCCGCCGGAGACTGCTCCAGAACCGCCTGCCCCAGAAGCACCTGCTGCGGAAGCACCGGCCCCTGACGCGTCTGCACCAGAAGCGATTGAAGCGCCGCCACCTGCCAATCCGGAGGCTACCCCGGAAGACACAGAAAAGATGCCATACGCCGTTCTCACTCTCAAAGGACTGCCCGACGGGCTTGGCACAGCCAACATCCAGCTCAACTTCAAGGATCCGGCCGAGAATATGGCCATGGTCCCGGTTGTCGAGGCTCCTCCTGCCGAAGCTGCCGAAACTGTTACCATGATCCCCCAGCTTGTACAAATCAAAGCAAAAAAGAAAACAAAGGAAAAGGACAGGCACTCTCGCAGCAGCAAGTCTCACAGTCTCGGCGTGAAGAAACACTCTAAGAGCAGCCGCAGAAAGCACCGCAGTAGAAGCAAGCATGGCAGGCATGAGCGGCACGGAAGCCGCGGCCGCAGCCGCAGCCGCAGCCGGAGCAAGACCAAGAATGAAGAAGAACATCGCCACCGCCGAGGCTTCAGCTCAAGCCGTGGAAGAAGCAAGTCTCGTGACGCGTCGTGCAGTTCTTGCGGCGACCACGAAGACCTTGAGAGCGATATCAGCAAGCTTGCTCGCAGGCTCGACCGCTTCCGCAGCCGCCGCAAGTCAAGTACCCACGTTGCCATCGATAGTGATGTTGGCAGTGGTGATGGCAGTGCCAGTGAATGTGACAGCGAGTGCAGTTCTTGTGCGAGCTCCTCCAGTACGGAAGCCGAGCGTGGCCACAGACACCACGGACGCCATGGACACCACAACCATCGCGTGACCCGCCGTGGAAGAGTTGCTCGTCGCGAGCGACACCTCTCGTCTGTGCGCTGCTCATCCTGTGGCCGCGGGGCGCAAGTGTACTCAGACATGGACGACGACGGACACGGCAACTGCGAGTTCCGTATCCATGGCAGTCGTGGCAAGAAAAAGCGCAGCCACAACAATGTCAATGCAGGTGATGCGATGGAAAACGGGAACCAAGATGGTACTGGCAGCGATAACAAAGCAGGAGACGAGAACAATGAGATTCTGCCTGCACTGCCTCCTATTGGCGGAATGGATGGCGGCTCCCCAAGCCAGGCAAACGGATGGCATAACAGCCACCAAAGCCAGAATGGGACCGGCCCTAACACCCTTCTGGCACGCATTCCCAGCCCTGATATGATGGGCGGATGGGAGCAGAGTTTTACCGATCCCGTCTACGGCAAGCACAACCACCGCCACCCAGGGTATCCTGCCTACGCACCTCCTCCTCCTCCCCAGCACGCATACCATGCGTCATACAGCCCACCGCGGCCGTACGAGGCTTACCACCATCCATACCACCACGCCCCGTCGCACCACCACGGGTATGCGCCGCCGTATCCGTACGCTTACCCGCCTCCCCCGCCTCCACATCCGCCATATGTGCCAAATCCTCCACACAGCTACGGGCCGCCCCTGTCACCCACGGGCGGGTACGAGCAGCCGTCGGCATACGCGCACTATGGAGGCCCGCCACCGTGGGCTATGAATGCGTCACCGCCAGCGCCGCCGGCGCTGCGCTCGAGCCCTACCAGACACAGAGGCAAGAGCGGGCGCAACAACGGCAGCGGTGAGTACAATAGCCGCAGCCCACCCGAGCCAAAGAGCAAGTTTTCGCCTCAGGGCAAGGGGTCCAAGTCACCAAAGAATGACAACGATGACAACAACAGCAACAAGAGCAACAGCAGTGACAAGAGCAACCAGAGCAACCAGAGCAACCAGAGCAACAAGAGCGACAAGAGCAATAAGAGCAAGAGCAGCGACAAGGACAAGAGCCAGGATACTGATGATATCTGGGCCGGTGGCGACAATAACGCTAATAAAGGCTGGGACGGCAATGGAAACGAGGAGGACGGCAGCGGCAACACAAACAGCAATGACAGCTGGGCAGGTGGCGGGGGGTGGGGAGACGATGGCGATACGGCCAATGACGACGACAGTAAAGACAGCCAGCCAAAAGACAAAAACGTATGGGTGCCCCCAAAGGACGCCATCATGTCTGACAAAAAGAGCGTGTCATGGGGCAAAGTCGAAATGCACTCCGACCCCGGCAGCTACTCTACCAGCACCGGCGACAAGGCCAGCAGCGACCGCAACAGCCAAAGCAATGACGGCACTGGCAGCTATGACAGCAATGATAGTAGCGGCAGCTCGATTAACTACAAGGATCCCTGGGAGTCCATTCGGAAGCAAGAGAACGCGAGCATCGACAAAAACAGCAGCAGCAGCAGCAGCAGCAACCCCGGCGGGAGCTACCCTGGGTACAGCCCCCTTAATGGCAAGGTCTGGACGCAAAGGAACATTGCCCTCGTGCGCCGGTGGAATGCCGAGCTGAGCTCGGACGCGCTGGGCGGCAGGGACCGGTGGACCGAGCTTCAGCACAGACTGTTTACCAAGACGAGCTATGTGGTGACCCGCGAGGCGGTCGCCCACTATGCGGCGGGACTCGACATCTCGGGTAGCGGTGACGGGGGTGGAAGTGGTGATGGAGATGGCGGTGGAAGTGGAAGTGGCGGCGGTAATGGAAGAGGCAAGAAGCGGAGCAGCAAGAACAAGCAGGCTGAGGCGGAGCCTGAACCTGAACCGATGCCGGAGCCGGAGCCGGTGAACAACAATGTGTCGTGGTAGACTGGGATGTTGCCTGCCTGTTTGATATGAGCGTTGATTACATGTTTCCCTTGATTTAGTATGAGGATGTTGCTGCCATGTATGGAGGAAAAGTAGAATCGATGCAGTTACCGAAATTACCAAAGCTTCGATTATGGTTGTGTTTGAAGAGAAGGAGTTGACGGTGGGAGTAATCAGTGCAGTCGCTTACATAATGAATCATTGTGTGCGACGGCATGCTAACCTTGTACACTGTAGTGCCGAGCCCAGCATTAGTATTACAGCATACGGAGGGCCTGGACCACCGTAAGATGTGGGTTACAGCTAGCAGAGTATTCTATCTTATAAGCAGTAATAGTCACGCGCATCACGATGCCATCGCATCACACTTCAAAACAGCAAGAGCGACTGTCATGAAGCAGTGCCTTCCCTTTCAATTGTATTTTCCGGCGATTACAGCGAGATATTGGCCGTAATGAACTGGCTTGCGCCTTCCTTTTCTAGAAGAGGCAGCCTTGTCCTGACTACATCCGGCGGATCTGGTGATGTTTGCTATATCTGGCAATCTCTGGTGATTGGTGAGATGGCGGTGGCGATGATCAATTGACCACCGAGCCACCCGGCCATCTCCTGTGCCGTTGCACAGCAGCCCAGAGGCTCGCCGCAAGTCGTGTCAAGTAAGCCGCAGTGCTCATCACCAACACAGCCATACTATGTAGCTGTCTGTCCCATACTCCATGGAGTCAGTTGAAACACGATGGGCCTGAGCGCGAGATGGGTGGAAGCAGCCGTGCCGAAAAGCTTCGCACACTGGGCGAGCGGGTGTTTCGTCTCTCCCTCAACTGCCTCCAATTGCCTCCAGTTGATACTGTACTCGGTACTCTCCCTGTGCATCGTGCAGCTTCGTCCAAGGATCTCGGCGTGTCTCGAGGTGAGAGCTGACGTTGTCCTTGCATCATACAGCTCTGCTTGTCCTCTCTCAGCGATCGGCGGCCTTGGATCGTCTTCCTCTTCTGCTCTTCAGCCCACACCGCCTCACCCAGCATCGGGTTCTGGTAGATTCCCATCTCGCTGATACAATCCCATATATCTCGTCCTCCCAGCCCAGCCACAACACACCGACAAATCACAAATCCCATCAGGTCCCTCCAAATCCCACCCTTTTCTCACTAACCCCTTGGCTGTTTTAGCTCGGTGGCTTTGCTTCTTTCGGTTTTTACACACCACTACACACGTGCTGTCCACACTTTCTGCACATCCTTTGTTTCTTTTCCTTTCCTCTTTTCCTCTTTTCCTCTGTTACTCTCTTCTCGTCTTGTTCTTCTTATGATCCACCCCCTTGTCAGCCCGCCCCTGCTCGTCCTACATAGTACATCGGTCTCTGTGTATCAAAGTACTGTACATAAGCTAGAGGCTATTGTGTAGACCAACTGCCCGCTAGACTATCGATTTCGCCCTTTGCCCATCGAAAACTGCCAATTCCCATCCCTCCCCCATCGCACTTTCAAGCCCCCTCTCCGTTTTCCCCTTCTCTCTGCCCTGTCTCCCATATCCCTGATGGGACCACGCCAACGTCCCGCGCCCTTGCTGTCTGGCCATGGTGGCACCACTTGCCGTCTCAGTCCATTGAACTCTGATTTCCTCGACCAAGCTTCTACGGAGTGTTCAGACGTATGATTTTGTTCGTGACTTTTGACTGTTTGACTTTTTCTGTTTTTCTATTTTTCTGTTTTTCTGTTTTTCTGTTTGACTGTTGACTGTTTGACTGTTTGGCTCTTTGGTCCCTCGGTGTCTGTCGAGTGTTTTCAACAACGACCGTTGGTTTGTTTATAATGGCTCTGGGAATGTGCCTACATCCCGCAACCCCCTCACAACCGCGATATTCAAATCGACCCCAGCTACGCCTACATAGTCTCGAGCCCCCTCGACCGAGCTCAGATTCTACGACGCCGATCCATGATACACTTCTCTTGACGCAGCCGCGACGCCATACATATTCTGTATGGGCTCGACTCGACTAAGCTCACCGGACATTTTTTGAATCAGCGGCGTCCAGACTTTGTACTTCTCATCACCACCCTCTCTAGCTTCCTGATATTCTCCCGTTGTCTCACTCTATTGTTCTCTCGTTGTTTAGAGCCCTTCACTCACTCTTCCTGCTCACCCTCACAGCCTTTTGCGACAACACCCACATCCTCATCTTGCCATCCCTCACCTCACCCCCATCCTCCCCGAGGCGGCACACTCCGTACAAGTACATCGTACATTACGCTATTGGAACCAGAACCAACGAGTCTATATTTATACCAGTCCAGTTTCTGTGGCGTGTGGCTTTCTATTATTGCCCTTTGTGTGTGTCTCTCTGACTCCGGCAACTGGCTGTGGTGTATCGACCACCACCGTGCATTCAATACTCGGCACTCACTTGTACATAGCCTGTCTCTCCTTCGCCGGCCTGCTGCCCCAGACACACCTTCTCCCAGTCACCCCATACATAATCTCGTACGAGGCCATCTTCTTATCGATTCCTTCTCCCTACTTCCTTCCCTCTCTACTCCCTCCCACATACTCTCTTCATTCCTCTACGCCCCTGTCCACCCTCATGTCGCCTCTCATACCGTTGCACACTCTCCGCACCTATAAGACACATCGCCGTCATAGCGATGCTCTGGTACTTGTTATATCCTATACGGGGGTAAGCTCGCCCTTCCTATACTCATCCGCCCAATACGAGCTCACGCGGCCCTCGAGGACCCTACTAACCAGACAGCACAACGAGCGCCCCGAACCTTGGTCCAGATCACCCACTACGACGCATTGCCACCCGCTACGGCATCGGCATTGCACGCAATGTTGCAACCACTCTAATCATCTTTGTCGCCATCGCTACAGCTCTTCTCTACCCCATCCCCTTTCTCTACACCAGCGACTTTGCCAGCGGCGCGTCCAACCTGCCACACCATGTCTGGACCAATGCACAGCCCATCAAGGGCGCCCTCGCCGTCGAGCCGGATGTTGTTATGCGCTCCATATGGGTGCACGGCAGCTACATGAAAGCCCTAGACCGCGATGTCCTCTTGGGCGCTCTCGAGCTCCAGGACACCCTCCTCGGCCCGACAAACGACTTTGATCCTCGCCAGCCGGCCAACAACATCTACCTGGAAGACCCTCTGAAAGATCTCAGCACTACCGAGCGCGACACGTTCCACGTCGTCAACGGCCTCACCAACCAGTCGTGGTTTTTCCACTCGCCGCTGCTCTACTGGCTGGGCGACCGCGACATCATTGCCAGCGACCCCAACATCCTCAGCACTGTCAACGAGCACAAGCAGCAACACACGTATGTTAATGTGACACTGCGCCACTCGGTCGTTTTCAGCGGCAAACGCTTCGAAGACCGTGTGCTCGTCGCTGCCGACGCGCTTGTCATCACGCTGATTCACTTGCGTGACTCGCCCGTCGGACGGCAGTGGGAGCGCAAGGCCGCGCAGCTCTCAGCGCAGGCGACGGACAGATTCGACGTATACCCCAAGAACAACCCGCACAACTTGTCGAGCCAGCTCTACGAGTTCCAATTCCTGCCGATATCACTGCAGGACTCGATTATGCTCGCCCTGGCATACGGCGGCACCTTTATCTATGTGATACAGAACCTCTCGAAGCTGCCGGCCATCAAGTCCCGGCCCGGCCTTATCGTGACGGTTGTGGCGCAGATTTTTATATCCATCATGTCGAGCTTCACCGTATGTGCTGTTCTCAAGATTGATCTATCGCACATCCCGCGCGCGGCGTACCCAATTGTGATCGTGTCGATGAGCCTGGAGAACATGCTGCGTCTCATCAAGGGCGTGATAGCGACCAACCTGGAAGACAGCACAAGCAACCGGATCGGTGTCGCGTTTGGGAAGACGACACACGTCGCCTTTGCGAGTGTCACGGAGCACATTTTCTTGCTATGGGGCATCTCGAAACTCGTAACGTCTGGTCTCTCGGATTTCTGCGCGTTCCTTGCCATTGCGATTGTCTTTGACTTCTTCTACCTCTCGACATTCTTCCTCGCCGTGCTGAGCTGTGAAGTGCGGCGGTCCGAGCTATCTGAGATTATCGAAAAGTCGTCGTCAGTGCGGCGCAACAAGCGGTCCGGCAGCGACCCCATGTACCCGCACTCATACCAGTCGCTGGGCATGCCCACGACAAATACCAATCCGGTGTCGCCGCCGCGGCCGTCGTGGGTGGCCGCGATGCTGCAGGGCCGTGTCGATGTGAGCACGCGCATTGCCGGCACAATCATCATGTTGGGCTTTGTGGTGATTGCGCAATGGCACTTTTTCGAGAACGAAAGCATAACGCAGACGTTCCGGCGGTTTCTGTTCATGTTCGGATCGGGCGGGCTGATTGGCGGTGCCGGCAACAACCTGACGGCATGGAACAGCGGCTCGACTCTCCACCAAGCCCGCAGCCCGGTATCGTGGCTGCACATCCAGGACCATGAGACGGCACAGGAAGTGATCAGCGTCGTCAAGCCGCTGGCACACAGCTATGTGGCGCGCGTGTATGAGCCGCTGGTATTTGTGCTCAAGGGCAGCGACCGTATGCCGTCCGTGACGGAGCGGCCGTTCCTGCCGGCTGTGTACGACTTTATGCGGCACCAGTCGCAACCGTTTATCATGACTATCCTCGTGCTCACGGCTGCCATGCGAATCTTTGTCAACTTTTTGCTGTGGGACGAGATGAGTGAGGCAAGCGACGACGCCGACTCGGCTGGGTCGCTGCTGTCGATTAAGACGCTAGGCCAGGGCCACACGCTGGATGTGGCACTGATGGCGGCGACGCCGGACGGCATTGTGGTGTCGGTGGGCCTTGATCGCTGGATCCGCGTGTGGAATGTGCCTTTTGGCGGCATGAGCTACCTGCTGTCGAGCCAAGACGTGCCGTCAGACGTGCCGTTCCCCGTGCTCGCACTCACAATCGACGACGACTCGACATGGCTTGCCATCCTGTCGTCGTACAAGGTGATGCTGTGGAATTTGGAGGCCCGGCGGTGGGGACCGTCGATTGCTGTCGACCTGTGCGGCCAGAAGCCCGAGGCCTTTTTCTTCACGACCAACCAAAAGAGTCTGGTCTTGCATATGCCCTCGCTGGTGGTGGTGCGGCGCAACGGCACGCTTATCGAGCTGTGGGCGGAGACAGGCGAGACGGTGGACTTCTCCATCTGCAAGAGCCCTCTCGTCTGCGCCGTCCCCACCAACCTGTCGCTGACGGCATCGGACACCAGTCCATTTTCCATTCTGACAGCCTCGCGCAACGGATGCATCCACCGTGTCACGTCTGTCGGCGGCGACGGCGGCTGGGTATCCCAAGAGGTCAAGCACCGGCCCAGGAACAATGAGGAGCACGCATCGTCGATTGTGCCGTTGTCTTTCTCGGCCTACTTGGTGGCTCGGCAGTCGTCCGTCGACCTCGTGGACGCCGCGACGTCGCAGGCCCTGCACACATTTGTACTCGTGTCGCCCGCCAAGGCGCGCACGCTGCGCTACCTGCATTCGGTGCGGCGGCAGACGCAGCGCGGCACACTGGAGCTGAGCTACTTTAGCTTGGTGTACACCAGCGCAACCACAGGCAACTGCGTGATCCAGACGCACCTCCCCCGCGACGACGAGGGGTCGATCCTGGCCGTGCCCGACGGGACGGCCGTGGGCAGCACCGCATGCTCGTGGTACGAGGCGCGCGAGACGGTCAAGGAAGTGCCGAATCCGGGCGTCTGGGAGGCGCTGCCCAACGGCTGCATCATTGGTCTGCGGCAGACCGGCGGCGAAGACCAGTCTGCTAAGAACACAAATAAAAACAGCAAGGCGGCTACTGGTGCCGAGGTTGGTGTGTCAGGCACCGGCAGTTTCCGGCGCCGCGGGTTCAATGCGGCGGCGGCAGCGTCAGAGACAGCCAGTGCATCCGCCAAGACAATGCACGGCCGCGGCACCTGGGAAGCATGGTCCATTTGCAGCGTCATCGACCACGGCGTCGGTATGGACGACGAGGGCGAGGCCGTTGGTAACAATGGCGACGCGACAGACAAGAACTACATTACGCGGCCGCTGGGCATCGACCAAGGCGGGCTGCTGGTGACGGAGCCGGGCCCGATTGTGTGTGTCGGAGCCGGCTCTGTCGCCTTGGGGCTGGGCGCGGCGATCAAGGTGATCACGATGGGCCACGAGCGGTACGGCAGCGCAGCAGAGATGCTAGAGGCGGCGGCCGGGCAGATGATGGCGAATACGCTGGGCAACCGGCGGCGCAAGAACCGGTCGGTGCAGAGGCATTAGTGGATAGCATGGGCGGCGTTTTCTTTTTTTTTACTCTTTTTTTTACTCTTTCTTTCTGTTTTCTTTCTGCCCCTTCTGCTTGATGACTAGTCTTTTTACGAATATGATACCACGAGTTGGACGACACGAGATTCAAAGTGACCGATTCATGCCCAACCGCCTGTCTTTCCGTCTTGCCTTTCTACTATGTAAGTGATTGCTGCCCATTGCCCATCCTGGCTATTTCTTTTATGTGATTATTGGCATGAGTGATGCGCTGTCTTTTATCCACGTTTGCAGGTTTGCAACGGCCGATTTGGCGGCCAAGCGCTTTTGCCTAGAGAGACGACGGCCAGCCAGTCGTCGAAAGTGCTTAGGAAGCTGAGAAAGAGGAGAGTCAACAGCTGGCACCAATCAGGGGCCGAAGAAATGGGGAGGCTGGGAGAGATTCTCTGTATTTATTACTGTACTAAAATAAAAGCTGGACAGGTGTACGGAGTAGTAGGCTCGTAAAGAGGCAGCCGCAGCAGGGGTAGCACCAAGTCATCAAGCAGGCCTGGCCAGGGGAGGGTAGCACTCAGGCGCGTCATCTCTTGAAACGTGGAGGCGCTAGCATTGCTCTATGATACATTGATACACCATCTTGTTAAACACATTCACGCCAGCTCGTTCTTGATATGTTCGTCCGCGATGCGATGTGCGCACACAACTCGCTGCACCTAAAAGGCAAATGCAATTTCTTCCTGGAGCCAGGTGCTGGACATGCCTTTTATCTGATCAGGCAGTTCAGTTGCCGGTTACGTAATCACTCGATGGGCGTCGTCTTGTCATCTCACCAGATGCTGCCTCTCGTCCGCCTTTTCCAAACTCTTTCCAAACTGACACTCGAGTCTACTATCTCTGCCCATCTCCATCTTTCTCCTTACCTTCACTCTCTGCTTGCAAGCCCTTGCGCTGTCTGAGACACCACACCTACACCGGCAAACAGCGGGCTACCCGCATTCCAGCATGTAAGGGCCATCAAGTCGGGGCATTGCCGTCAAGTGGCTGTCCATGTCCCTGCAGTTCTGTGTCTTTACGTCTCTACTATTTCATATCACTTCATATCACTCTGCCTTTTAGATGCACCTCTTGCGCCTGCCTGATCTGAAACAGGATGTCTTATGTAAGCAACCACTATATCATTAACTCAAATTAGCAATATAAATAATAAATTAATGGGTGTCACACAGTCGCGTCCTTTTGTCAATTGTCTTGTATTCTCACTCGGTATGGAGCAATGAGTAATTGACTGCAGTTTTATTTACTTTTGTTTGTAATTAGAGGTTGCAGTCATTATCTCGTCTCCTCAACCTCTATCACTTTTAATTACTCGAGCTGTGAACCCCTGCTGCTTTCGTCCCGAGCAAGCCTAGCTCGATTCTATTTTGGCGGTTTTGTGCTCTTCCTGGCTTTTCTGCGGACAGAGCAGGAGCGCCTCACGCGCTCGTCTTGCTTTTCGCTTTTTGCTTTCGCGTCTCTGCCATGCCTGCCATGCCCATCTGATCTGGTTTCGCTCTTTCCCGATCTGATTGCCCGGGTCACTCTTTCCTCTTTCCGAGTCGCGAGTCGCTCAGCCGCTCTGTCGCTCCTTCCAACGCAGCGTGCCTTCCTCTTCTGCTTCCAGCTTCCACCTCTTTCTTTTACTTTTCACCTCGCCTCCAATCAGGGCTCTCACTTCTTTCCTCGTTCATCCCCCCCCTCTCCCTCTCCCATCGTCACCTCGATCGCCTCTACCTCACCTCACCCGATCCACCAACCAGTTTGCCGGGCCGCAGTAACCACATTGTCTGGCGCATTCGCAATCCATCCAACACCTTGTTCGCTGTTCACACTTCTCACACGCCCTCTCGACCAATCGATTACACGTCGCTGCAGTGTAGCTTGCACTAGTTCGAGTCACCAGCCTCCATCTGAGATACTGGCGACTGGATACTGAGATACTCCGAGTACTTATCGCTCTCTTAAGATAGCTCCATGAGATAATACCTCTCTCAGCGACACAAACACAGCCAGATCTTGAGCTACGATCGGTACCTCCGCGCTGTCTCTCGTCTCATAAGATCACAGATCACAGGTTACAGATCACAGGTCACAGATCACAGATCACAGATCACAAGATACAATATCAAGATACAATATCAAGATATCAATCGACGACTCGCAGTCACTCAATCAATTGCCAACTTTCAATTGCCTGTCCGCGACGTGTTGCGCCCGTTCCTGCAGCTACTGCAGTGCAGCGCACCACTGCACCGCAAGTCGGTCAACCGAGGTCCACCAAGACGCAGAAACTAGACTCCTGGCCTCCTGCAGCTGCACGTCTACGGAGTAGTTTGAGAAGCCTGCGTGCGCGGGCCAGAGAGCCAAGAAGAGGAAATAGAGTAAAGACAGAGAGGGAATACGATCAATCGACCAGAAAGAAAATTGAGAAAGACTATCCGCTGGAGAAGAGACTGCTCATAGCGCAAAGGAGCGGCCGCGACCTCGACCTCGCCCTCGACCTCGCCCTCGACCTCGACTAGCCACAACGCGACCCACGACAACCAGACAGCCAGCACGCTGTTGTTTTCTCTCGCCCAGTCGGCCATTCTCGAGACCATCGGCTTTCTCTCTTTGGCCTCTACCCTCTGTGTTGGCACGTGGATGTCTCACCGCCACGAGCCCCAAGTCAACCTCCACACACCCTCTTCCGTCTAGATCAGGCACTCCCTCACCTGAGTCCTCTCTCTCTCTCGTTCTACTCTACTTGGCTCAAACGGCCTCGGAATCAGCCGGTCCACCTTGACTGGAAGAATCAGCCACAGCCAGCTCAGCAGCCCATTGTCGGGCATCAGCTTACCGGCCAACTCAACAGCTCGACAGCAAATTCTCACTCACCCTCACATCCAGAGCATGGCTTGAGACACCAGCGAAGCATTTCCTTGTGTTTGCGCGGCGTCTGGCGGCAGTCGGGTTTCTGTCTGCTTCTGTCTTGTGTCCTTTGCCTTTTGTCTCCCGTCCGTCTACCGCTGGGGCTCTTTCTCCTCGTTCTGACTGGGCGCCAGTAATCTCGAGTGGGTGTGCGTCTGTTGATTTTTGACAACGCATCGTGCAGGACACCATAGACCAAAAGAGGAGCAACGGGCAAGGCACACGCCCCCTTGTCGCTGGGTTTCCTCCTTCCTTTCGTCACTCATTCCGTCACTCTCTCCCATTTCCCACCTTTTGTCTATTCTCATTCTCTTTTTCACTTTTTCTCTTTATTCCCTCACGACTTGTCTTGCTATCAACCACTCTCACTTGTCGCATACTCCCGACGTCCATTCCTTCAGCTTGCCAGCTTCAGCTTGCCAAACGCCAGACAGCTGCCAGCGCACACTCTTTCACCTGGTTATATTTCCAACTCCCGCCTGTCATTGACTCGGCAGATCTGCCCACTCTCAGGCCTCTTCCATCTGCCTCTATTTCTCTCTTGATCTCTCTTGATCTCTGTCTTCTGCCCTTCTACCTTTCATCTACCCCCACCGCTACTGCATGCATCCTGCAGCTGCAGAGCGGAATTGGCCTGCATTACATCCACTGAACGCTGGATACAGCCCACGAGAGCACGATAGGGAAAAGAAAACACCACCAAGTCGCCATCTCAAATATCTTGCCAGTCTAGACCCTACCTTTACTATAGGGTTCTAGACGCAGGACCGGTGGCTGCATCACACTCGTTCATGCACACCATCCATCGCCAACACCTCAGAGCCAAATCGCCACATAATCAATAATCAAACAAGAACAAGCAAATCAATCCTCCGAGACTTCAGTGCATGCAGCTGCGGCTTTGTATCACTCTGCTGCAACCCCTTCCTGCGGTCAGTTGTTTCAGCGCACATTCAACTCATCTGCCTCATTAACTCTCTCATCGCAAGAGTTGGTCAACTTGGCGTCAACCTTCTGCGGCTATATTTCCCATCTTATTACCCTTACTCTCTCGACTATCGACCATTGCGCCTTCTTCCTCGCCTTACACCTCGTTTATTGGTTACTCGCCGTCTCCACTTCCTACTCTGCAAGCCTGCAACTTGTATTACCGGCTCCCTCACCTTTTGTCTAATTCTATTATATTCTCGATTGTCTTGCTGCTCGATCTTATGCAGCTTTAGTCGCCTGTCTAAAATAAACAATCACCGCCATTGGCTTACCTGCAGCGTTCGCCTTCCCCAGCCACCTTTTTATACACAGACACAGCCTGACCGACTCGACGCACATTTCATACTGTCGTCTCATTATACCCCCGGCGCACCCTCATAATACTGTCGATAATACTGTCGATATACACCGATATGCTCATGATCCTGGTCCTTTTCACTAAGTTGATCTGATCCAACGCTCACTTAATTCTTAATCACGTCACCTGTCTTTCACCTCTCATCTACATCTCCTCTCTACTCTCTACTCCTCTTGGTACATTCACAATGGCCTCTTCCGAAGTAGATCAAAAGTTCCTCGGCAAAATGGCCAAGGCCGCGGAACAAGACAACCCATTACTAGCAGCCATGCTGTTCAAGGTCCTCGGCCTCTCCATCAATCTCTCCCAAGAACTTGTCCAGGCCCGGAAACTTCGCCGCCGAGACCCGACAAAGTCACCACAGCACCTCGAGCTCTACTTTCACATAATATGGCTGTCCCGAGAAGGCCTTGTCATGCTTGAGCAGTATATCCTTCCCGTCGTGGGTAACTACGTCGAGCTCAAAGTGCTGGCCTACAAGCTGCGCGCCTCCTTCTACCACATTTTTGTTCTCTTCTATAATCAGCCGCCTGTATCGACCATGGGTCTTTCCACACCAGAAATACACCAGAGCTCATCCAGCGCCGATGCAACACCCCCGCGGCCACCACCAGGGGCTTTAAACAAGGGCAAGGGCATTGCTCGCGACGGCGACTACGACCTGGACGCGCAAAGTACACGGTCCTCGCTGCAGCCCACACATCCCATGGAGGGCGGCCCCGTCCAACCGCCACCCGGGTTCGGCCCGGAGCCGCCTGCCGCATTCCTGCTGCCTACTGCCGATTATCTGCCAATAGCCAACCGCTATTTCATAGACGCCATAACCCTCGCAGAGACTCTTCTGTGGGGCTCACACTCATTACGACTGTCCGTCAAGACAGAGTATGCTGCGTTTCTATATGAGTGCATGCATGACGTCGAGGGCAGCCGCAAACTAGCCAAGGATACCATTGCCGAAGTATACGATGCATCCGAAGGCATCGATAACGACATGTTTGGCGATGCATGCGAGCTCGTTACGGTTCTTGGCAAGATGATGAAGCGTGGTCTCAGCTCGTCGTCGCGGGCAAAGGGCACCTCAAAGGCAAGTCAACAGAAGCAGCAGCAGCAGCAGCAGCAGCAGCAGCAGCAGCAGCAGCAGCAGCAGCAGCAGCAGCAGCAGAATCAGCACCAACAACAGCAACAACAAACCAGAAAGAGGGCAGCATCGTCGGCACGGCCAGGCCAAGGCAGGATTGTGCCGCCACCAATGCCGCCGACGACCAGTGCGCCCATGCATCCAATACACCCAGACGACATGGTGGAGTTTATTTGATTCTATCCGCTCTATTATATTTTAAGTTTTGAGTTTCTATTTTTTTCAATACTCTTGTTTTACTAGCTGCAGTTTTGTATATCTAGAGAGGCCTTGTGCATTTTCTTTCGTCTTGCATTATCTTCACATCTGTTTTCCTATACTTTTTGTCATTCACTCGCTATTCTTTTGATATTCTATTTTTAATCGGTTGGATTGCATTTTTATGGAGTTATCCGGTTTGAGGTCAGGAGGCATCTGCTTATATTTTTGCGTTCTTTATCATTTTCTCTTATATCTTTACCATATCTTCTCTTTTCTGGATTCAATTTTACTTTTGATCATCTTGAGTCTTAGCTCCGTGGAACAAATGGTATCCTTATGGTGTAAAGACGTTATCGATAAGGACACCCCACTAAATTTCAAACCTCACGACATCTTCGCCTCAAAGATCCCAGCTTAACGGCACTCAGCTACGGAACTATGGACCCAATCGAAGAGCTCATTACGAGCTACTATGAGCTCAATGGCAACTACATAGAAGAACTTGCAGACGGCGACGGCGTTGGTATCGAGCCCAGCCCGCTCGAGTTCATGCGCCATGTCGCCCGCAACTCGCCGTTTGTCGTCCGCGGCGGCGCCGAGCTGTGGCCGGCCGTCACGACATGGTCTGTGCCTGTGCTGCGACAGCTGTTGTCTTCACATACCGTCAATGTCGCTGTGACACCCAACGGCCGCGCCGACGCACCGACTAGTATTACAAACGTTGAAACCAGTCAGCAAACGACTGTGTTTGCCAAGCCGCACGAGGAAGACCAAAACTTTGACGATCTATTAAACTTTATTATCCGTCAAGAAGCCGGCGAGCCGGTTGGAGAGACTCGCTATGCCCAGACGCAAAATGATAATTTGCGAAACGAGTATGCCGCCGTGTTTCCGCATGTGCCCCGGGACATTCCTTTTGCACGCATTGCCCTGGACCGACCGCCCGAGGCCGTCAACCTATGGATCGGCAACTCGCACTCGGTCACGGCTATGCACCGCGACAACTACGAGAATATTTACGTGCAGATCCTGGGGCAGAAGCACTTTGTCTTACTTCCGCCGCTGTGCCAGCCGTGTGTCAACGAGCAACTGCTGCCACCGTTTACTTATAAGCGCAACACTGCCCAGAGAACAGAAGAATTGGGGAAGCTCGACCTGGTGCAGGATGAAGAAGCGGTTGACGGGCCAGGCGGCGCAGGCAGTCATGTGCCGTTTGCCCTCTGGGACCCGGACCGACCCGACGAGAACAAGACAGCGTACTCGCACTTGGCACAACCGATGCGCGTGACGTTGAATCCGGGGGATATGCTCTACCTGCCGGCGATGTGGTACCACAAGGTATCGCAGTCGGCGTCGAGCGAGGGCGTGTGCGTGGCTGTCAACTACTGGTTCGACATGGACTTTACCGGGCCGCTTGTGCCTTTGACGTCGTTTGTCCGGGCCGTCAACCAAAAGGCGACGGCGTAGGGGGAACACTTTTATAACTTTTTAAAAATAGTAATGACTTATGAACAATGAATACATAGATTATAAAGATCTAAGCAAGATGCGGACAATATGGAAATGTGCAAAATGCAAGAAAAAGATGGCAGATGACAAAACATGACCAAACGACACGAGAGAATGCAAAACGCCGTTAAACCGCTCCAAGAACTTTTTTTTGTCTATACGCTTTTGGCAGAGTAGGGCAAGGAAGGATAGCAGTCTCAAGATAGCAGTCTCAAGACAGCAGACCTCTACCACGCTCACCTCCGCTTCTTTTGCTTGTTGGCCGCGCGCTTGAGGCCGCGCATGTCCTTCTTCATGCGCGGGTCCACAATCTTGTAGCGGCCCTTGACACCCTTGGGCCGGCCCTTGATGGCGCGGTTCGAGCCGCGCGCGACGACGACCTTGGTGGGGATGTGCGGCTTCTTCTTGGCCGCCTTGTTCAGCAGCTTGCTGATCGAGTCGGCCTTTTCCTTCTCGGTCATGCCCTCGTCGGCAATCAGCGACTCGGACTTCTTCTTGAGCTTCTCCAGGCGCTGCACAGCCTTGAACTTCTTGCGCGCCTGCGCCTCGCGCACCTTCTTGATGGGGCGGGCGTTGTACGCGCGCATCTTCTCCTTGATGGCGTCGGCGGCGGCCTTGGTGATGGGCTTTTGCGCGCGGTCGTGCTTGGACTCGTCGTCGATGAACCAGTCGGGCAGGCCCTCCTTCTCGCGGAAGTTGCGCTTGTTGAAGGTGTCGTCGATGACGTCGTGCTTGGTGCGGCGGCCGAGCGCGAGGTCGTGCGCCATGGTCATGGCCTCGGCGGTGACAATGTCGACACCGATGCGGCCGTCGGCGCCCTTGAGGCGGGCCTCTTCCTCCCAGTCCTTTTGGCTCGCCTTGGTGTGCTTGACGACCTCGAAGCCGTTGTCGTCGCCGTCGCCGTCGCCGTCGCCGTCGCTGTCCGAGCCGATCTCGTCGTGGCCCTCGCGCTTCATGGGCACGGTCATGTCCTCGTCCTCGTCGTCTTCCTCCTCATCGTAGTCCTCGTCGATCTTGACCACGGCCTTCTTCTCCTTCTTCTTCTTCTTCTTGTCAGCCTTGCTGGGCTTGGCAGCCGGCTCCTCATCCTCTTCTTCCTCCTCCGCGTCCTCGGCAATGTCGAGCTCGTCAATGTCGCCGACAATCTCCTGGAAGATATCCTGGCTGAAAAAGTCGCGCGCGCGCTTCGACAGGCCGTCGGCGTCGGTGCCCTCGTTGTCCAGGTCGGTCAAGAGCCGCTTGGGCTTGCCCTTGCCCTTGCTCTTGTTGTCCTCGCCGTCGCTGTCGTCGTCGCTGCTGCTGTCCTCCTCGAGCGCGCCGTCGCTGTCTTCAATGTCCGACTCGCCCGCAGACACACCCTCCCACTCGTCGTCGCCGTGGTGCGCGCGCTTCTTCTTGGCCAGGTGCTTGGCGTCCAGCTCGGCACGGCGCGTCTGGTATTCGTCGTACTGGCCGTCCATCTCGCGCTCGAGGCGGTCCAGCTCCTCCTCGTCCTCCTCGTCGTTTTCGTCGTAGTCGGAATCGGACTCGGTTCTGAGGGTGGTGTCGACGGGGGCATCAGGGTTGACAATGGCCATCTTGCCGCGAGCTATCCGCGTCATGGCGGTGGTGTCGTCGATCTTCTTGAGACCAAAGAGCGCGCCGTCGCCCATGGCGTCGGCCTGCTCCATGCCAATGTCCATGGGTGCCGTCATGTTGAGCTGCATGCGCACAATCTCCTTTTGCTTTTGCTCGTTCTCTCGCCGCTTCTTGCGCTTGTTCTTGGACGTGTTCTTGTCCTTGAGGTCCTGCAGCTCCTTTTGGATGCGAGTCTCCTCGTCCATGGTGTCAATGGCGGCCTCGCCCACCTCCTCCGAGAGCGTCTTGGCGGCCGTCTTCTTGGTGGGGAAGCCGAAGCGCTCGCGCACCTGGATGCGCCAGCTCAGCAGCACCTTGAAGTCCTTGCGGCTCAGCACGCGCAGATCGGCACACAGGCGCTTGATCTCGTCGGTGGTCTCGGCCATTTTGGACAGCGCGGCGAGCGCGACGTCGCCGTTCTTGGACTGGTCAAACAGCAGCTTGTTGTACTGGCCCAGCACGGCGATGGGGTCGGCGGTCTGGATGAACTCGCTGGCGGGCATCTCCTTGTACAGCAGGTAGTTGCCCTCTTCGTAACCGTCACGCTTGCGCTTCTTGATCTCGGGGTTGAAGACGCGGGCCTCGTTGTTGGGCGTGGGGTCGGACAGTTCGGCGAAGACGGCCTTGGGGTCGAGGAAACGGGGGTCGATGCGCTTCGGGGCCTTGAAGCCGCGGCACACGACGAAGATCTCGGCGGACACGTTACGCGACGACGGCGGCTTGGTGGCCTCGACCTTGGCGAACAGCTGGTTGAAGACCCACATGAGCGAGTTGTAGTCCTTGGAGCGGAAGACCTTTGTGACAAAAGTGCCGCCCTCGACGAGGAACTCGGTGGCCAGCTTCATGGACTGCAGCACCAGCTCGGCCTGGTTGAAGGAGTCCTGCACCCAGGCAGTACCGACGTTGGGCGCACCATCGTGCAGGACTGTGTCGGCTTTCCAGGTCTTGAGGTGTGTGCGGATGGTGGAGCGGCACTTTTCGGTGGTGATGTCGCTCTGGAAGGTGATGACTTTGGGGATGGGCTTGATGGGGGACAAGTCGACACCGATGATGATGCTGTTGGACGGCATGGTCTCTACTGCGACCTGACACCAGGACTGGGGGGGGGTTGTTAGTATACAGACGGGGATTATGCTTCATGCATCCAGGAAAGAGAATCACGTACACCTGGCGCAGCGCACAGATCCAGCAGGACCTTGCTGTTCTCGAGGAAGCCATACTTCTTGTTCAGCTGGATCAGCTTGAACGCGGCACGAGCACGGTAGCCCTTTTCTTTGGCAAGCTTGTACCACTTGTCCAAACGACCTTTGCCGTTCTTCTTTTGGATCGCCATGGTTCCCGGGTGGTGTGGGTGGCGGTGGTGGGAGATTGGCGGGTGGTGGTGGTTCGTGATATTGTGAGGTTATGAAAAGTCGGCCCTCTAGATAGACCCTTTTGGCCTGTACGTACCTTGGGATTTCTCTCCGCCTTTAATTTTTTTTTTCAAGTGGCAGAATCCTTATCTTATCGCAAATGCCACTGGGCTTAGTCATTTTGACTGTGTACGATAAGATAAGAATCTTGACCACTTTCTCCATAATTTGTGGGTCCTGTATATGACTAAGCGAACTGTAACAGCACTCTTTCTCTTTTTTCTTCTTTTTCTTTTCAGAAGTTGAGCAACTGAAGTAAACAAGTCTGAAATAGTGTTGCTGAAAGTCTTCAATCTATCCATTGAGCTTTGTGAGAGTTGTTATCCAGAAAAACAATGGCACAGCTCGGCAAGGTTGCTGCAAGCACCGAGGTGCATGGACTTGATACAGACGTCCACGGGATGTGTATGAGATGCAATAGAAACAGCACAGGAGACCAATCATGCATTCAGCCCAGCAGTCAGTCCCGAGGGAATACCGGACCATGCCTGGTTAATGCAAGGTAAACACCGAATGCCATCCACAGACCAAATGGGGAAGGAACGCTCATCCGCTGTGTAGTCAGCAACAACAAGCATAACAGGTAAAAGGCAACCGTCTCGTCCAGCCCAGCTCGCTCTGTTCTTTCGCTCCTACAGCTACAAACTCACCCTCTGCAGCCAGCGCACTCACTGTACACCCACACACTCCAACTCGTCTCAACCACCGCAAGCATTCCAAGGAGGACAGCAGAGCAAGTCTGAGCAAGGCGCACGCTTCGCAGGGGCCATTCATTCAGATAACCAAGAAATTAAATTAAACTTGTATAAAATATAAAAAACCAAAAGAAAAACGCTAAAACTCCGTGTTCATCATGTCGTTGCCAAAGTTGGAGCTAAAGAGCCCGGCAAAGGCGTGGTCGGTGCTGCTGCCCATGCCCTCGGGCGGGAAGTCGAGCCACTGGTCAAAGTCGAGCTTGATCCCGGCAGGATCGCCGGGCATGGCCATGGGGGCAGCCGCCGCTGTAGCCGTAGCAGCGGCTGAAGCCGTGTCGCCAATACTGATGCTCGCCGGATTCGGATTGGAAGCCATGGCCTCCCACTCAAAGGGATCCTCCGACACGGCGCTGCCCTGCGGCGTCAGGCCCCAGATCTGGTCGACGGCCGTGCTGGCCGTGGCCATGGCGGCCGCGATGGCATCTGCCGACATTGGCGTCAGGGCGTTTATTCCACTATTGTTGTTGTTGTTGTTGTTGTTGTGGTTGTGGTTGTGGTTGTTGATATTGCTGCTTGCGTTGTTGGTATTGGCATGCTGGAGCAGCTTGACGGCGGCAGCCATAGACACCGGCAGGTAGGGGTTGACATTGTTGCCGCCTCCCGAGACGGCCGGCAGATTGAGCGACATGTCCGCCTGGCCTGCATTGTTATCGGTGCCGCTTCTATCCGGTGTGTCGTCGGCCGGCGGCGTGGTGGCGCGCGGCGTGTTCGCCGCATACATGGCCACGGCATGCGCGATGCCGTCCTCCGTGTAGGGCACGCCGACATTGGCCGTCGCCTGCAGCAGCGACGCCGACGTGCCGTTGACGGGCGTGCTCGTGCCCGAGCTGTCCAGCATGCTCATCTTGCTGTTGTTGTTGTTGTTGTTGTTGTTGCTGTTGTTGCTGTAGTGGCTGCCGTTGCTGCCAATGTTGTCGACAATCGTCACGGCGGCGAGGTCGATGCCGGCTTTCTTGAGGAGGGACTCGACAAAGCCCTTGGCGATCTCGGCCGCCGCGTAGGTCTCGCGCAGGCTCTCCATGACGCGCATGCACGTCAAGAAGCCCAGAACAGCCTGCTGGCGGCGCTCGCGCGGCACGCCGCCCTTGATGTCGAGCAGGTGGGCAAACATGGCGGGCAGGAAGACGGTGACGCCGGCGGTGGGCAGGTACATTTCCAGGCGCAGGCGGAGCATCTCGCCGCCCATGCGGGTGACGCAGTCGGCGGCGTCGCGGACGCGGGCGCGCGAGAACTCTTGCTGCTCGATGGGCAGCACGGGGCTGCCGCCGGCGCCGGGCTGGATGCGGGGGCGGTGGAGGGCGGACATGGTGGTGTGGTAGACGAGGTGGAGCAGGGTGCGCTGGACGGCGATGGTGGCGCGGCCGTTTTGGACGTCGGAGGGGGTGAGGGCGGCGTAGCGGCACGACAGGGGCAGGGCGAGCAGCCAGGCGCGCAGCTTGGCGTCGATCTTGTCGACGACGCTGGGGCCGTTGCCCTTGCCGTCGTCGCTCACGGGGCGGTTCGGGAACAGCATCATCGTGTTGGTCGTATTTCCACCGCCATTTCCGTTTCCATTGGCGGTTGCAATCCCGTTTGTTGTTGCGCCGGACAGCCCCGCATCGCTGCCGCGGTGGCGGCCTCTGGGCAGGATGGTGTACTGCTGCTGGAGCATGTTGCCGACGAGGACGCACAGCTTTGCCTTTTCGACGCACAGCTCGGCGAGCTGGGCCTGCATGTCGAGATCGCGCACGAGGCGGCACTCGGGCGGCAGGATGTCGATGGCGTCGGGCAGGACGGCCTTGTCAAAGTCGGCGGGCACGAGCATGGGCACGTCGGCGTCTTCGCTGCGGATGCGCTTGGGGCGGCGCATGCCGAGGGCGATCATGCGGTCGCGCATGAAGCAGCACCACCACAGCAGCTTGCGCAGGCGCTGGCGGCGCAGGGGCTCGCCGGTGGTGCGGGGGTCGCGGTGCAGGCCGATGGTGTGTGCGAGCGAGACGGCGACGCCCATCCAGTGCCAGGTGTCCTTTTGGTCGTCGGGGGTCTCGTACCAGTAGGTCATGAGCAGCAGGGCCTGGACGAGGGTGAGGCGGTCGGTCTCGTAGTCAAAGTCGTAGAGGGCGCGGGCCTTCATGAAGAAGGACTTGCGGGCCTCGCGGCGGCGGCTGAAGCCGGCGGCCTTGAGGAACTTTGCGGGCACAAAGGAGGCGGCGGCGAACATGACGGCGTGGTAGAGCAGCAGGCTGATGGTGCCGCTCTTGCCGTCGCGGTGGTGGATGGTCTCGAGCAGCGGGTGCAGCTCGAGCAGCGGCATGTAGGGGTGGACGAACTCGACGTAGGCGTGCAGCAGGGCGCGCTGCAGGGCGATGTCGGGCAGGGTAAAGGCGCCCTTGCTGTGCAGATAGATGATGTCTTCGGGGGCCATCTTGCCGGGCAGCAGGCGGATGAAGCCGGGCAGCAGAGCGGCGACCTGCTGCTGGGGGTCGCCGAGGGTGCCATTGATGGGGAGGAGCGGGAAGCCGGCGAGGTTCAAGGGGGTGGCGGCGACGGCGGCGACGGGCGGGTCGGCGGCCGAAGTAGTGTGGGCGTGGTGGCCATCATGCGAGTGGCCATTGTGGTTATGAGAGTGCGAGTGGCTGTGCGAGTGGCTGTGGTGAGAGTTCGTCTTGGGCAGCAGGAGCGGGTTGCTGCCGATGCGCTGCTGGGCGGCGTAGCCAAACGTGTCGCTGCCGGCGGTGGTGCTGCCGTTGGCGGGTTTGGGGTCGGCGAATGCGGTATTGAACTGGCCGTTGACGCCGTTGAGATTGACGCCGTTGATGCCGTTGATGCCGATGCCGACAATGCCGCTGTTGTCGACCATGTGGTGCTGGAACGCCTCGGCGCCCGGGAGCGAACCCGCCGACTCACGTGCATTGAACAGGCCTCGCCTGGGGAGTTAGTGTGTAAAAGAATTAAAGGAGAAAATAGAAAAAAAAAACTAAAAAACTCACCGTCTGCGCCGGCCTTCTTGGACTACACAGTCGATCTTGTCCCAGCGGCAGTTGCCACAGGGAAAGGTCTCGACGACGTCGCAGCGGACCTTGCGGTTGCGGCAGCTGACACAGGCGCGGGCGGCGCGGCGCTTGATGACCTTGCCGGCGGCGTTGGTGGTGTGGTCGTCGGACGTGTCCTTGTCCTTTTCGCTCTTCTTCTCCAGCTCGGCCTTCTCGGCGGCCGTCTTTTTTGTGCGGCGTTTGCGCTGCTGGAGGGACGGAGCCGCCGCCGCCGAGGACGAGACGGAGGCGGCAGACATGGAGGCGGAGTCGTAGGAGACGACGGAGTCGGCGGCGGAGGACATGGACAGGGTGCGCTCTGTGGCGGGCAGCAGGGGTCGCTGGGCGGTTGCGCTGCTCGCGTCGTGGCGGTCTAGACTGTGGTCATGGTGGTCATGGTGGTCAAGATCGAGATGATCGAGATGATCAAGATGGTCGAGATGGTCAAGATCGGGCGAGTCGTGCATGGGCACGTCAGTGGCGGCGCTGCTGTCAAAGACGCTGAGGGTGGACGAATTGGGGCTGGAGACGTCGTCCATGGTGGCGGTAGGCATAGAGGGAGAGAGAGAAGACTAGATAGAAGGGGGGGGGAGAGAGAGCGAGATGCGGCGGGAGATCGCAAGCTGCGGCATGCGGCAGTCCAAGTCGGGGATGCGTGGCGGGTGTTAGATGTGTGTATAGGAAGCCGAGGCGTCAGTGTCCTCGTCGGCAGGCTCCAAGAGTGTGAGGCGAGGCGACATAGATGTCGTGGTGGAGGTGTGTGGGTTGGCGGGCGGTAGATGTGAGATGCAGATGCTTGTAGGTTTGTTTTGGTTGATTATTGGATGCGGCGAGTTGGTTGTTGACATCAACGGTGCCGTTGGATGGCTTGTTTGCTGGATGGGTATGAGTTGTAGAGGGATGAAGAGAATCGAGTTAAAGAGGCAAAGCAGACGACGAGAATGAGGTTGTGTTGAGTGAATCAGTGACGGAAATCAAAGCGGTAGATAGTAGAGTGGAGATTGGTCTAGACAAGGAAAATAAAAATAAAATAAAAAAGGAAGCACAAAGGTAGAGAGTGGAAGAGAGGGGGGGAGAGAGGTCAATCAAGCATCAAGGTCAAGAGTCGAGAAGTCGGAGCATCAGAGACAAGATTAAGAAGAGATCAAGAAGATCAAGAAAATCAAGAGATCAAGAAGATCAAGAAATCAGAAGGTGGAAAGAATCAAAATCAAAGAATCAAAGAAAGAGTTCGTCAGAGCGAGAGCACAGGTAAAAGCGAGACTGTCTGAGCTGCAACATAAAGACTTAATTAATTCCAGTATTTAATAATAACAAAGGACCTCGTCGCGGAGAAAAGAGGCGCGAGAGGCTCCGTCAGTGGGAGCCTCTACGTACTGGTAGTAGGGACGCCAAAACGGAGGTCAACGTCGACAAGTCGCAGCAGAGACGTTTGCAAACTTCCCCAGTTAACGTCCATGTCGAGCCTAGTGTGTGCGCTAGCGCTGGCTAGACCAAGCCAGACTACTCCGTAGACTTGACTAAGCTGACGAGAGAGAGCTACTATGTACAGAGAAAGGAGAAAGGCACGAGAACGGCGAGGCAAGAGGAAAAAGGAAGAGGGGCGAAAAATCAGAACAAATCATGTGTGATGTTTTAGAAGATAATAAGAGGCAGGGGTAACGGTACATTCCTACGTTATGGGGTGGAGAGTGAACATCAAGTGCATGGAATGAAAATAATTCTGTAGAAAAGAGTACTACGAAATACATAAAGGAAAGCCATTGCAAACCGAGTGGCTGAAGGCGTGCATTGTTTATTTGCATGTATTGTTTCGATGTTTGATATTGTTGGTTTTGATTGTTGATTCTTCTTGGTTTGCCCGAGTTGCTTCACTTTGATGTTTAACGCCTCACCTCAGACCGAATGAGCGAATAACGAGCTCGGAACTCGTCGTAGAATTAATCAAAGCAAATGAAGAAGAACAAAAGAAAATACAGGCGCCATACCTACTCGGGCATGACAATGCATTGATAGCGTGAAAACTGGGACTGCGGTGAGCTTTCCGGGGCATCGGGTTCCATATCGGAACTGCTTTGTCAGAGGGAGAACGAGTACTACATAGTACGTACAACAGTTCGTTGACATTGCGCAGCACTGGATTGGGCACGCGAGCGTCGACTAGCGAGTGCCCATACACAGTACTATGGAGTCGTAGAAGGAGGTGAAGCCAGAGCGGCTAGTGGGAGGGAAGGATTCGGGGTTGGCGTGTCTATACTCCGTATGTAGACGTCGCATGAGGGGTTGATCTCGAATCTCGAATCTCGATGACATTCTGTATTGACTTATTCTGGCTGTTCTGCTTACTTTTGGGGGTTGAGGAGATGTGATCAGGAATATTACCTACGAAAAGGAAGATGTGGGATAAGGAAGAACATTATTTAATAATCAATTAATAAAAATAAAACCAACAACGGTAGACTTGTCATAAACGGTGCAATGCGGAGAGACCCTGAAGCCATGAAACGGTTGCATCAAAGGATAAGGAATTCAGTAGACAGCAGGAAAACTCGGTCACCATCAAAGACCATTCAAATAGAAATATCCAAATATTCAATATTCAAAAGAAGCACACAATCGGCAGGGTCTGCAAGGGTACAAACAGCACGCTAGGACTGCCGGAGATCGAGTAATTACGACGGCTCGGAAATAGTAGACAGAGTACTATGTAGATTTGAGGGTGCATAGTAAATGGATATACGGAGCATAGTTATGGAGGATAGTTGACCCTGCATCTGATAGATCAATGATAAGTGAGGTAACGAGCGACATGATATGAAGAGATGAGGTGCATATAGTAACTGAAATATCTCTGAAAATTCAATACGCTGTAAAAGCACGAAGTGAAAGACAAGAACAAGACTGCAGGCCATGTGTCTCGACACCGTCATGCTTGCCATCGCGATCCAGCTAGTTGCTGCCAGCATTCTGATTCTGTATTCAAGCCGTACTCTATTCAAGTCCATTCTACATACGAATACTCAGTAGACTACCCCAAGCCAAGCCTGGATTGTGGAGTGCCTCTCCATTCCGATCAGCATGCTACGAGTCAAGAGTACGGAGTAGAGAGAATACCATGTGTGCCTCGTGATAGCATTGTACGTACTATGTTGGATACGGAGTTCGTCTAGTTTGCTGTCTTGTCTTGTGAATGGACAATGGGCCTGGGGAAGATGGAGAAGGCGGGGGCAGAGCAGAAGCAGAAAGGGGGGGACCAAGTAAAACTAAATAGAACAATACACAAAGAAAACCAAAGGGTGGTCGAGTTCTTGTTGCATGCTATTGTCTTGAGCTGGCATTGATAGCCGTTCGCTTGCATGTGATGATTGTGAGGGCAGAGTAGATTCCATAAAGGTTGACGTGATGCGTACGAGTACACAGAAGATAGAAATACAGCATGTGAGGCCGCAGAGCACAAGAAGATTGGAGAACCCCTCATGATCGCCTGCTCGATTAGGTAGTTCCCTTGCCCCATGCTTTATTTGGCAATATTTGGCAATATTTGGTCATAAGTAATCGTAACGGACGAGAGGAACACGCAATGCCATGAGTCAACACAACCCCATGAACGACAGACGGTGCCTACTCCGTCTCCGTTATCCCAGGTGCTTTCCATGCTCGTGTGGGCCGCACAACTACACATGTACATACAGAGCGGCCCTTGGTAGCTCGGTGCTAATGCAGTCGATGCTGTTCATTACGTTTCAGTCTTGAGTTTGCAAGTATTGTTTGTATTCTGCTTTCTGCTTTCCGCTTTTGCTTTCTGCTTTTCGTGCCTGTTGTGACTTTGCTTGGGAACATCATCTCGGCGAGAACCGGAAATGGCCAGAGTCGATTACCCGAGCTTGATAGGGAAAGGGATGGAAAAGATGGACATTCACAATATCAGGGCAATCAGTATCTACTTACATACCTAGTAGTATACATAGTAGTACTGCGTCTAGGGCCAAGATAATACGGCGCAACACACCCCGCAAACACGGCTCCGCATGCCCATAATCTGGAGTCATGGAGTCAGTCTGGAGTCAGTCTGGGGAGTCAGCCTGGAGTCTGGAGTCAGTCTGGAGTCGACTAAACTACAAATACGGGGAAGAACCTTGGTGGCCTAGCACACGTCGTATGATGTACAATGGCTGCGCCAAGTGCTTGACATGCTGGCGACTGATGGCTTCGTCGACGCTACAATGGACTACTCGGGGCACTGCTGGAGGATGTCGGGATTTATCGGCCGGCATCCATTGATATACGGTGCAGTCGCCAGCTGGCGGTCGGAACCATGCGCAGAGACATGTTTCCGATGTCTATCGCGTGCTTGACTGCCTTGTCGGGTCGTCACGAACTTGATACGCCCCTTTTGGGTATTGCTCGCCTTATCTGCTATCTTGCTACATACACAGTAGTACACAAACAGTGCCTAGGCTCGGCTACATGAATGTCGGCCAATCAGTCAGAGATAAGCAGTTGAAACGAGCATGTGAGATGGTGCTACTCGGCATCCGTGATGGGGATTGCCACCATTTGCCCTCAAACGCCGGCGATGCGTCCGTGGCAGCAAACACTACACGGCGACAACATACACTGGTGCTCGCACCCGAAAGACAGGCATGTATGAATCCAGTTGCAGATGTAGATATGCGAGTACCTTGGACGGGTGCCACCCACAACACGAGGCTGACCATACATAGACGAGGAGGCAAAGCAAGAGCACAGCATGGAGGATGGGAGGGCATCCGTCTGCAGACGGGCCTCTCCTTGATACTCGACACTCGATACTCGTCAGGCCATACGCAACGCAGACGCATGTCTCTCACACGGCCCTGCTGTCCACCACATGCGTGCACTGGCTCCCTGGCACCAACAAAGAATACACAGCTGACCAAGTCGCCAGTTTTGTCTTTCCATTGTTGGCATACTCTGGATTGCCGCTCCGCGTGCACGAGAGCTGATACAGACACGTGCAGCAGCAGCAAGCAATACAGCAGCCTGACCAGACTCGATGGACGGCGTGCAAATGTCAACGCACGAGGCACCATGGGGCACCTGCAAAACCGCGAGGACAGGATATACGATGAGAGAAGAGAAGTTTGCTGTGGCAGCGGCACATACGCCGCTACGGCAGCAGCCGTGCTGCGGTGACGATGGTGTACTCTGTTGTAGGAAAGGCTTCACTGCATCGAGGTATGGCTCACGACAGCATTCCCGTCTATGAATGCATGCATGCAATCACAGAAGACTGTATCGGCCATCGACGGATGTCTTTGGTCGACGCAACTCTCGATACCTTGGATGTCCTTGAACTCGGCAGCCTGATATGACGTCCTGATGTGCATCATGCGATCGTTGCCGTAGTCGCCAGCTGGCTCACCCAAGAAGATCAGGAGCCAGCTCTGCTGAAGATGCATGCAATGAGTCTA
>JAKRGL010000055.1:1225549-1273927 GCA_022392935.1 Ophiostoma cf. undulatum | reverse complement strand
TGAGACGGGTCTATGAGACGGGTCTATGAGACGGGTCTATGAGACGGGTCTATGAGACGGGTCTATGAGACGGGTCTATGAGACGGGTCTATGAGACGGGTCTATGAGACGGGTCTATGAGACGAGCCTACGAGACGAGCCTACGAATCAGACTGCTTCGTGGATATGCACCTCTGTGGAGATGGCCGTCCGCAATAGGTTCTGATGATGCAGCACGGGCTTGTCCCGCAGGCAAAAGAAAAGACGGGCCAGACACAAGTGCAGATCGCGGCGGTGAAGCTGCATTGATGCATATCGACACGTTGACTTCAGCCCGGCGGTGAGTATGCATCATCAAGAAGAGACGCCAGATTAGCAAGACCAAAGAAAAGGGGGTCTAGACCTCTGTTAAGTTGATTATGTCAGCATATTGATAGACGTCGGGATCACAAGCCAACAACGATTTCAGCTGGCAGCCAACAGCTTAGGGCCAACACCACGGCCCGCGTTTTCTTCTTTTCTTTCTTTTTTTTCTTTCTTTTTTCCCTCTCAAAATATTCAAGCTAAATCAGCAAAAGAGCCTGTCAAGCTAGTCTTTCAACCACAGTCCGTTGCTGCCCGACTTGCCACCTTTGTCCAGGGCCATCTTGATGTTCACCTCAACAACCCGCCGACTAACAAGACGGCCAGGCCGAGCGTCGATGCAACACAAATCAAGTCAAATAGTCAAGGATAGTATAGGAAAAGGGGAAAATAAAAGGACGACTGTGGCGTTGGACATCTACGGAGTCGTTGGCAGCTGAAAATTGCAGAGTGACGTCACTGCCTCGCTGCGCTGTTACAGAGAGCAGAGGTGTGCAGACATCAGAGGTAAAAATGCGCTAAATCGTCCAAACGCGCTAATAACTGAAAACCCATCACACATCCACAGAGCATATCTGAGAAGAAATCTGAGAAGAAAGAAGAAAAAAGAAAAAGAATCTCCATACCAGCTGAATACTAACCTAGTTCGGATTGGGCTATTTTCGTGTGATTCGCTCGGTGGTATTCCCCTATTGTCAAAGGCCACGCGAACACGGCGTGCCTGTCTCGCGCTGTCTATGTTAATGCCAAGGGGGGACTACGGCAGGCGAGACATGTCGTATGACAAGACAGGGACAGGCAGGGAGACAGGCACAGGGACAGACAAAGAAAATAGTATCAAGTGATATTAACAAGACAGAAAAGACAGGCGAGAAGAGAGATCCACGCTTTTAGGCCGAAAGATGTGCAGCTTGTTGTGGAATGAGCTGAGACTATTCAGTGGTGCATTAGACCAAACGCTACTCTGGGCAACAAAAATGGACATCAACACGGAAGGGGAAAAAGGAAAGAAATGACAAAAAACTCTGCAGTCTACTGTATGTACAGGGTGATCTGGTCGTAGCGGACGTGGCGGTTTCGGCGACGAGCAGGATGTGTGGTGTGTAGGGAAGGGAGGAACAAGAGCAGATTATATAAGCGGTGTTATGGTTAGGCGACATATGACAACCATATGACAAGATACAAGACAAAAACAGCAGGCGCAAGGGCCACGAGACACGCCGAAATTGGGTCTCACATGTTTTGACAAGATGCTTAATACTCTAAAAATCTATAGTACATACTATGTAATAAATAGTATCTTTTGAATACTCTTTGACTTTCTGTCCACAGACTACTGGTTTTCATATTCCTAGCTTCTACATAGTACAAGAGTAGAATTGCTTGGATCGTGGATCCGCCCGGCGATCGGGTTTAATTTAAGAATGCCACCTTAAAGAGGAGCATATGGAAATAGGGAATACAGTTTGGTGGAGATAGTAAAAGCTTAAAGAATATATCAAAGATGCAAAGACAGCAGAGAAGAACACTGTGTAGACCATTCTCTACCACAGGGCGACAATATCAAACACAAAGTGATGTAGCTGTGAAAGAGTGAAATGAGTAGAGGCCCAATCTCCAATCAGGGAGAGAAGGAGCAACGCAATATGGACTTACCGTACCCTTCCTCTTTCGACACTCAGCTTGGCGGCGATCCCAGGGAGGGAGCCAAAAGAAGAAAGAACTACGCTCTACTCGGTACTTTGTACCTTGTCATATGAAGGAATGCACAGGATTGAGATACACGTTTTTACACGCAAAAGTACGTTCAGCTACCAACCAATTCGGCAAGAGCTGTCATGGAGGTCCATTTATACATCAGATAAATAGATAAATAAACAAAAGCGGCTCTTGTTTTGCAAATCTCGACGGAAACGACATTGCCGTGTGCTGTTCCAGCGGGCGTGAGTCGTGCTTGGTTGTCTCGACTTTGTTTTTGTCTCTCATTAATTACTGTAATTAACTCTCAGCCATTCTCAATTCCCAGTCGCCTCGACATCGTCACTCTTATTTAAACCGCGAACCCCCCTCGTCTTCGTATTCACTCTCGTCTGGCTCTTGATCCGACGGTTTGCTTTTGTGATATCTTAGTCATCCTACGTCACTGTTTACATTCTCTCTTTCTCACTCCCTCTCTCCCTCTCCCTCTCTTTATTACCGCCACCACCATGGCCTCAAAAGCAAACGTCGGCCTCAAGGCCCTGCAGTTCGCACTGCGCCTCGTCGTCTTCCTGTGCTCCCTCACCGCCCTCGCCATCTACTCCTACTTCCTGGTCTCCCTCACCCGCCATGACCTGACTATCAAGACCTGGGTCCGCGCCGTCGAGGGTCTCTCCGGCTCAGCGGCCCTCTATAGCTTGGTCGGCCTCCTGCTGCTGTGGTGCCTGGCTGGCCACACCATGGCCTCCGCCGTCGCCCTCTTCCTGGACGTCTGCTTCATCGTCTGCTTCATCTACATTGCCGCTGCCAACCGCGCCGGCGCCAGCTCCTGCAACGGCGACGCCATCAAGACCCCCTTTGGCACCAGCGCCGCCGACACCAAGACCGTCACCAACACCAACGGCGACGTCGTCGAGACCATCACCTTCCGCACCGCCTGCAAGCTCGAGACCGCAACCCTCGCCGTCGCCGTTATCGCCGCCCTGTTCCTGGTCTTTGCCTTCTTCACCGAGATCCTGCTCGCGCGTAACCACCGCAAGGAGAAGAAGTTTGGCCCCGGCCCCAACAACAACTACACCAGCGGCAGCGGTAAGAGACGCCTCGGCCTCTTTGGCTGGAAGCGCAAGCAGGCCAACGCCGACCTCGCCGCCGACCCCAACGCCCTGCCCCTGCACACCGAGCCCGGCCACGTCCGCGAGAGCTACAACACCGAGGCTACTGCCGTCGGTGGCTCTGCTGCCGCTGCCGCCCACGATGCCTCCAAGGCCGAGCACGGCCGCCAGTACGGCAACCTCGAGCCTGTGCGCTACGACCTGCCCCAGCAGCTCAACACCACTGCCGCCAACACTGCCAAGACCAACTTTTAAGAAATCTTTGTTGAGTTTCAAGGCCTCGTAAAGAAATGACCAATCAGGGGGCGAGTGGACGATACCCGGCGAGCCAGAAAGGCATGCTTCTCGCGTATTCCCGACTGCCACAATGTTGGGATGATTGGGACAGGCTTGGTTTTGAAAGCAAATGGGAAACGAAATGGAAACATGAAATACGAAATACAAACGACTGCAGTTGGACACAGCACGATAGGCTATGACTAGTACTCTTTTAGTTCTTGTTCAACTTGTAAGACAGCTAGCTTGTCTAGAAGACCTCTCACGGCACCTAATATTAATAACTTTTTTACAACTTTGCTGCTTGCTCCACATAAAAATGATAAATCAAAATGATCGTAAAATTCATTCATCGTCTGTGCTATCTACCTGTCTGAGAACTACTCGTTTTGAATCCATGCTGGCAATTCGTCTCTGCCGCAACCGCACTCGGAGCGTCCTACTCTGTGCCCCATTGTCGGGCGTTTGCTCCTTTCCTTCCTCGCGCAGCTTGTCCTTCTGGCTCTGCTCTCGCATCTCCGCCTCGGCCTCTACCTCGAGCTCGGCCCGGGCCTGCAGCGCTGCGTCCCTGGCCTGCAACGCTGCGCTTTGGCTCGGGCTGCACCGGCTGCACTGGCCCCGACGGGCCCCGCTCTACGGATCCCACTCGGACAGCATGCTGCCCTCGCCGTCGTTCTCCGACCAGCTAAAGTCGAGCTTCTCCAGCTCCCGCACAAAGAAATCGCGCTCCTCGCGCAGCGCAAACCGCACCTGCGGCGCCATCTTGTCCGGGTACCGCCGCACATTGAACCAGTGCGTCAGGCTGCGCACCGCCTGCTCCAGCGGCAGCGAGCTCTCCACCTCGCCGTCAATGTCGCTGCCCGCGAGCCACTCGTCCCGCAGCTCCGGCCGGCAGTGCAGGTACACCGCCGTGATCACCCGCATGTTCGACTGCCGCCACTTGCGCCCGCAGTACGGCACCTGGTTCTTGAACAGCTTGAGCGTGTACAGCCGCAGCTCCGGCTGCGGCACCTTGAGCATCTTGCGCAGAATGTTGGACGACTTGTAGTGCACCAGCAGCAGATTGCGGTGCGCCTTGTTCTTGCAGATCTTCTGCATCACGCGCAGCAGGTTGATCAGCGAAAAGAAATTGCGCCGGTTGAAGTCCGTGATCGGCTCCATCACCGCCTCCGGGTTCAGCGGGTACCCCAGCTCGTCCACCTGCGGCGGCGTCGACCCCACAGCACGCGTCGTCACCGTCACGCCCGCACTCGAACTGGCTTGAGAGCCGGCCCCTGGTGACGGTGACCAACGACGCCGAATCGCCGGCGGTGCACAGTCGTCTTCGCTCTCCTCGTCGTCCGTCTCATTGGCATCACCACTGTTGCCAGCAGGACAAAGCAGGTCCTCTTTCGTAGGGCCGTGTTCGCGGTAATTGCACAAGTAAAAGAAGTTCGACTCCGCATGGTCCGTCTTGCTGTCGATCAGCTGCTGCACGTCCTGGTGCGCCCAGAGCTTAAGCAGAAGCGGCACGTAGTTACAGTCCAGCAGTAGCTGCGTCATATACTCGAACTTGAGAACGTCTATGCAGTTAGTAAATGTGCATCAATCAGAAAAAAAAAGAAAAAAGAAAAAACTCACGAGAAACTTTAAGCCACTTCAAGAGGAGCAGCAGGATCCCCGAGACGGCCTTGGCATTGATCTCTCTAGTGCGCGCCGCGTCCATCTCATCCCGCGTCAGCTGCACCGCCTCGGCATTGTTGCCGCCCTGGTTGGCACCGGGCTGGTTTCCGCCTGGGTAGCCGCGGCCATTGGGACCGTTGGTCGCCGGGTGCTGCTGTGGTACTTGCGGGGCCTGCGCCATCAGCACCGCCACGTTGACGAGAATGGCCTTGAGCAGGACAATCACCAGCGACTGCAGGTGCGGCAGGGATTTTTGGTAGAAGCTCTCCAGCCCGTCCAGGCGCTGCTTGACGCGCTCGTTGATATCCTCAGCCCGCGGGCCAAGGTCGACTTCGACGTCCTCCTTGTGCGCGGTCGCATGCATGTTGTTCGGCTTGACGAGACCCAGCTCCTCTTTCTCGGCGAGCGTAAGCGATGAAAGGTCGAGCTCGTCGATAATGTCGTCGTCGACCGGGTCCCAGCCACGCTCAAACTTGAGAAACTTTTCACGCTCTTCCCACAGCTGGCGCGTAGCCCGCGTCATGCGGACCCGCGTCGAGAAGAGCTGGCCGGCTTCGAGAATCGATGACGGCACATCGCTGCCCTCCCACCGGTGGCCCACGAGGGCATCCTGGAGAGCTGCCGGGCCCTTGCCGCCGGCGCCGTTACTAGTGGCGTCTAGGGGCGGGTACATGAACGGGAAGTTCTGGTTGGTCTGGTAGTTTTGCTTCTTGCCGCCCTTGCCGCCAGCGGCAGGCGATGGCGGTGGCGATGGGGCAGGCGTGGCAATGTGCACAGGCTGCGTCAGGATCGAGGCGCCGCCAAACGAGTTGGTCGGGCCGGAAAGTATGCCGTTTGCGCCATGGTTGCGCGGCGGATGGTTGGGAGGCGGCGGCAGCAGAGTGGTGTTGTCGTCTTCGAGCGGGAAGAGCGGCTGTGGGGGGATGTAGGCCGGGTATTTGGATGTAATCTCGTGCCGGAATGCGTGGTAGTCCAGCGGCGATGCCATGATCAAGTTCTTCTCTTTGTCGTCGTCGCATGTGGACTCGGCCGTCGCCTTCTTGGTTTCGATCAGCTCCCGCGTGCCTCCAAACACCAGAAGAAGGGACTTCCACAAGAGAAGGAAGACCTGGCACTGCGGGATGACTGGGTTGTCTTCCCACCGCAGCATCGAGGTCACGTTCATCATAAAGTCGGGAATGGGCGGGTCGAGCTCGACCAGCTTGACGTAGCACGCGGCCATATCGAGGGGGTCGCTCAGCGTCGCCTGTATCAAGACGTAGAAGACGGTCATGAGGTTGGACAGCTCGTCCTGCGCATCCTGTAGCTCTCCAACCGGCAGCGGCTGCACATCGCCGGGGCCCCAGAACATCCCAAATGCTTTCCGCAATGCCTTCCAGATAATGGGGATGCCGCCCAACTTGCCGACAAGAACCGCGTTGCTCTTCATGGCGTCCAATTGCCGCTGCCGCGCGACTGACCGTGCTTTGGGCGACCGCTTGGATCCGGGCTCGGGCCCAGCCGTGGTGGCACACCAGCGTCCCAGAAGCAGGTAGACTAGGCAGCCGACGACTTCGGGCCGCTGGCGGGCCTTACCCGAGTCCAGTTTCCTGAGCACGCCGGCCACAAAGTCGGACTGTGTCTCGGCATCGACAGTGTCCCAAGGCCGGTCTTCAAACTCGTCGTCGCTGCTTTCTTCGTCACCTTCGTGGCCATTGTGATTGTCTTCGTAATAGTGGCCGTTGTGATTGTCTTCGTAATAGTGGCCGTTGTAATTGTCTTCGTAATAGCGGCCGTTGTAATTGTCTGCGTAATAGCGGTCGTTGTGATTGTCTGCGTAATAGTGGCCGTTGTGATTGTCTTCGTAATAGTGGCCGTTGGCCCTATTGGTTGAAGATGGCCCATTGCTACCATAGGCCTTGTTTGTCTTGTTTGCTTTGTATCCGCCACCACGGCTGACGACCCGCGCCCACCTGGTCTCAAAGTGTTGGTGTGCATACGTCAGGCGAATCCATTCTGAGATCTGGTAGGGGAACCATTCGTCGATCTCCTCGTCAAAGTCGCCCATATCCTCGTAGGTGAAGTCGTAGGTGATCGGTTCATTGCGCGGGAGCTCCGAAGCTAGTCGGCGGAGCTGGGCAAGAGATAGCGAGTCCGTTGGTGGTGGCGGCTGCTGTGTCTGCGGTGCTTGTTGCCGAGAGTCGGCGCCGGTTCCTCGACGGAAGCCCATAGGGACGCTGCCGGACTCGGGATCGGGGGCCATTCTCGAGCGATACGGTGGCTAGCGAGAGGTGGAGCTCGATGCAGAGCTGAGCTGTTTGTTTGTGCTTGTCGCTTCTTGTCGTGGAAAGCTGATCGTTCTGACGGTCCTTTAGCTCTTCTCGCGCCGGACTGCAAGAGAACAGAAAGAGGACTGAAATGCAGACAGGGACGCTGGTTGGGAAGAGGGATAAACAGCGTATGTAAGAAAGAGAACAAGAAGAAGAAGAAGAAAACAGCAAATAACCAAGAGAGCGTGAGAAAGGGTGAGACTGAGAGAATGAGAGTGGGGGTTCAGCTGAGAGGGGGCAGCCGGTTTGTGCGTCGTATCTGATGCAGGAAAAAGGGCTACAGGAGCGTCATTTTCCGCTTCCTTGCAATTCGGGGCGATCAGTGTCGTGCTCGTGCAATGTGTGACGGCGTTCCGAACGAACACACACACACTGCTTGGAGTAACAGAGTAACAGAGAAGCAGAGATGAGGCCAAAGTGGGCTTGATTCCGCGCTGTGGGCCATTCTTTTGGGATTTGGGCCTTTGGGCCTTGAGGAGCTATGGGAAGGCTGTTAACTTGGGACGACCCACGGCCCGTTGTTCTCCTCTTTTCAGGGCACTTCACAGGGCGTCTTTTGGCGTCTTTTGGCGTCTTTTAGCGTACTTTGGGGCGAGCCTGTGGGGGTCTGCTCGCCCAAAGAGCTTCCCGTGCGGTGATTGGCCGGGCGACCTCAGGGATACACTATGTAGCGGCGGGGAAAGAGCGTGACGAATTAGGCCAGTCATAGCTCCGAGACTTCACTCTGCAGTAGATGTCGGCCAAACGCGCTAAAAACAGGGGGCTTTACGCCTGCATAGGCCCTGAAAATAGAGAAAATGTGCCAGAACGCCCCGAAGAATGCCACAGCATACGCTATGGTTTGCGACTCTGTCATCGGCGGAAAGAGTCACGCATCGATTGATTACATAAACATTGGAAGTGGCGGGTCCGAAATTCGACGTCAATAGGGAACAAGGCTGGCCTCACCCTGGCAGACCTCGATATCAGTCATACATCCGACCTCACAGCATATCAAGTGCATCTTGGTGGCAAAATATACAGGACGTGTATTTTCTCAGTATTATATTTGGGCCTTTGAAATTAACCAGTTATTTTTATTCAATGTAAAACGGTTCGCCCTATTTTAATTTCTGTTCATTTCTTTCATCTCTTTGAAACAAACTCTTTCGTTAACTCTTTCATCACGACCTCGCCATCACCGCTTTCAGATCTCATCAGATCCCATCAAATATTATAAAATACCACAGGACATCGTCGCCCACCACATCAATGTCTCTTCATCTTATCTCATCTTCAAACACGCACTTATAGCCCACGGTCCATCAAATGGACGATGATATAAACGACGACGACGTCCGTGCCGTTGAGCTGTACTCGCTGCAGGCCATCTACCCGGACGAGCTTACTGTCGACACCAATGACAAGTACACATTCTCACTCGAGGTAGCGGTGGCCCCAGCCGAGGCCGTGGCCGTAGCATTCCCTGCCGGCGGGGGCATCGGCAATGCACCAGACGAAGAGGCCGTATCCTCTACATCTACATCAGATGGGGCCGCCGGCCTCACCCCGACAGACCCCCGGATAAATGTCAACCGGACGTTTGACACACGAAAGCTGACGTATCTACCGTCATTGCACCTGCAAGTCACGCTCCCACCCGGCTACCCAGAGACAGAGCCGCCCACGGTGACCATCTCGTCGATCCCCATGTGGCTGCCAGGTACCGTGACGAAGCGCCTCGAGGACGACTGCTCGAGGCTGTGGGAGGAGATTGGACGCGACCAAGTGGTCTTTACCTTTGTCGAGCATCTACGCCAGGCAGCCGACGACGCGTTTGGGCTGGTGGATGCGAGCGGCTTCCTGTCTGTCAACACGCAGCTCAAGGTGTCTCTGCTGGACTACGACATCAAGAGCAAGCAGGCCGCTTTTGCACGCGAGACCTTTTCCTGCGGCGTTTGCTTAGGTGAGTTTCTATGATTACTGTTTTTTTTTTTTTTTTTTTTTTTTTTTTTACGATTTACAATGTCCAACAGACTTGACTAACAGAACAGACCCCAAGAAAGGCTCCGTTTGCCACCGGATGCGGGACTGCGGCCATGTCTTCTGCGTCCAGTGTCTACAGGATTTCTACGGCAATGCCATCAGGGAAGGCGAGCTCTCGTTTGTGCGGTGTCTTGAGCCCAACTGCTCCAAGGAGCGCGAAAAGGCACGCGGCGTGTCGGCAACACAAAGCCAGAAACCCAAGCTGCTTCTTATCGGCCCTGGCGAGCTGCTACAAATCCCCATCGACGAGGCCCTCGTGAAGCGCTATGTTGACCTGACGTACAAGCGCGAGCTCGAGTCGGACAAGGCCACTATTTTTTGTCCTCGGCAATGGTGCTCCGGCGCCGCCAGGTCGACGCGGCACAAGAAGCCCCAGGGTCTGCAGCTCCACGAGGGCGGTGACGACAAGGAGGCCAAAGGGAAGGCCGCCGAGAGTGGAGGAGGAGCTCAAGAAGACACCGAAAAAGGCTACCCACCGGCCGAGGTGTGCATCTGCGACACGTGCAGCTTCGCCTTTTGCAGCCGCTGCCAGCAGTCGTGGCACGGCGAGTTTTACTACTGCGGCCCGGCCCGGACGCCCGAGCTGTCCAAGGAGGACATCGAGTCGCTCAAGTACATTGAAGAGCACTCGACGCCGTGCCCGACGTGCGAGACGCCCGTGTCCAAGACCATGGGATGCAACCACATGACGTGCAACCGCTGCAACACGCACTTTTGCTATCTCTGCGCCGGCTGGCTCGACCAGTACAACCCGTATGCGCACTATTCCATGGGTGCCGACGGCGTCCAGACGGCGTGCGCCAACCGGCTGTGGGATCTGCAGTACGGCGAAGACGACGAGTTCAACCCAGACCGTGTTGGGCGCCCGGTGGAAATCGAGCGCGGTGCCGGCCGTGGACGACCTCGGGGACGAGGTGCACCGCCCGGTGGAGGCGGGCCTGTTGGTAGAGGAGGCGGAGGCGGAGGCAGAGGCGCAGCCCGCGGCAACGCCAACCGGGCTGCCGATGCAGCAGCAGGAGCAGCCGCAAATGCTGCTCCTGTGCAGGTGGACGTTGCGCGCGAAGGGCCGCTTGTTTTGCGCATCGCCGTCGAGAACGCTCCTGCTGCCCCGGATGGGCAGGGTGCAGGTGATCCTGCTGCTCCTGCTGCGCAGGGGAATGCCCATGACAGAGGCCGTGGCCGCGGCCAGGCGAGGGGTAGAGGTCGTGGAGGAGGTGGTGTCGATGTAGGCGGCGGAGGAGGAGCGGCACGAGGCGGTCGGCAAGGGAGAGGTCGGGGGAGACGAGGTGGTCGAGGCGGGCGAGGAGGAGCAGCTGCAGCAGGAGCTGGAGCTGGAGCCGGAGCCTTTGATCTGAATGCCGGTCTCGAGTTCCTCGCAGAGGCTGGTATTGTGCCCGATGCCGACTTCTTGGCCGAGGCTGGAATGCTTGACGCCGACGGGGAAGCCTGGGTCCGCGAGTTTGTTGCTCTGGCTTTGGATGACAATGAGCATCTGATGGATTGACCGTCTTGGTGTTGTTCGAGTCCTGGCCGGTGCTGTTGTGTTTGTTTTCCCGTCGTCTTCTGTGTTTTCTGTTGTCTGCTCTAGCATTTCATGAAGCGGTTCCTCTTGTCTACTCTTTCGCCTCGGATTTCCAGATATTTACATGCCATTGTCTTTATATATCCTCGTTTTCATACTCTGCGGTTCTACAATCAAACTCTACACCAACAGCCTCTTCTTCCTTCTGTCCTAGTCACCGACATCAAATGCCTCAGTAGATGCCGTCTGGCGCGTATGGTGCTGCAGAGCCCCCATCCGCCATCCGCCACCTGCCACCTGCCACCCGCCACCCGCCGCCCATACTCAGTAGGAGATCATGGAGAAATGCTCCGTGCAAGATAGGACAATTAGGACAATGCTACTATTACAGCATGGACACGGTAACAGTCTTGGTGTCCGTCCTGCCACCTCTCTGACGGAGTAATACATAGTAGTGAGGTAGCGCTATTACGTGCTCTCCTATAGAGCTATGCTATATGATTTACAGCGAGTGACAGTGAACCGTCTTCCGTCTCTCACGAACCATGGACCACGTTCCTGCACCCGAATCTACTCGTACAGTCACTATTGCACCTACAGCATACGACACAACAGGAGAGGGATGTGACTGTTGCTTCCCATCCTTTTGAGTCTTTACCAAATCCGAATCTACAGTGTGTTTGTGGCTTTTTTATTTTCCGCAAGTGCTACTAAGCAATCTCACGGTGGGCAGTGAGAGGACCGAGAAAGAGGAATAAAGACTAGACTAGAGAGAGGGAAGAGGAGATAGTACGGACTACGAGTAGAACTAGGAGCCTGGAGGGGGTGGGATGGAGGCCCATGAGAAGGAGGGCAGGCGAGAGGGCGAGAGTGAGCGGAAGGGAGGGAGGGAGGGTGGGAAGGAAAGGGAGAGACGGGAGGCAGGTAGAGGCAAAGCAGGATGGGAGGGAGGGAGGGAGGACGAGATGACTGGAAGACCAGAACCCTTAGAGATAGTAGGCGTCAGAAAGGGGGATGCATGATATGATGGGACGGGTGTCTGAGGCAAGAAGGCGACCAAGGCACAAGACAAGGCGAAGGCAGAGATACGAGTATCCAGATTCTTACAAAGTAGACACGAGGGGAGTGCATTGTAGGAGACCGCCGTGAACTATTCATAGAGAATAGACCCGTAGAGAGTACTGGCGCCTTTGTCCAGGCTTACGCCGAGGGGGTGAAGAGAAACGAGCTTGGATGGAGTGCAGAGGAGTGTGCAGGAGTGTAGAGGACGCTACTGAGTCGGCGAAGACGATGAGGAGATGAGAATAGAGGAGGAGAGAAACGAAGGGTGGGCACGGCCATGGACGCCTCAACAATTTCGTGGGCGGATATGGATGCCCAAGAGGGCCGCGATGTCTGCTGGATTTTTTTTTTGATCTTTGATTTTTATTATTTTTTGCTTCTTTCTTTGTTTGATTACACTGGCTTTCTCACTTCCTGGGTACGTTTAGGTTGCCTGATACTCGTTAGCACTACGCTGACCAAGTTTGCTTCGGCATTTGTTTGCCTTCTCTTTTCATCCTCGTCGACATGACGCCCACATCGTGTGATTTCATCTTCATTCTATTTTCCATTTCCCAGTTTCCATCCCATTGTTCCGCGCACCCCTTAATGACACTTCTGGCATTGCTGATTGGCATTGCTGATATGTAAAACACCTCCATTGCCTTGGTCTTGCCTACCCATTTTGCTGTAACCAGTCGACCAGATGCATCAAATGACCATCTGATACTTTTGATGAAGCCCCAAAACCAAGGTTTTTGCACAGTTGCAGTTTTGCAGACCACGTCTCGGTGTGTGTTGTCCTTTGGCCTCCTTTTTGTCCTTTCATTTTGTCCTTTTGGACACTTAATCACTTTGTCATTTTGTGCTTGGTTTGTGCTCGGCGCGTCTCCATCGTGTCTACGACTACGACGATATCGTGACATTCTGATGGATGCTTTGCCGGCTCTCCGGCTCACCGTACCCCGAGCTGGACGGCAGGCTAGCTCGTAGATTTGGTACATAGACTGTTCTGGTCTACATCTGGTATACTTGGTGATGCTTTAATAATTCACTCGTTATTATTCCACATTCCGGGTGGTATTCTGCGTAGCACCATTAAAGCTATCTCCCGTTCCTTGATTTCTTAGTTTCCAGTATGCCATCGAGGTCAGCGTCATCTGTCATCTGAGATGGATGGAGATGGAGATGGAGATGAAGATTCTGCACTGCACTCGTTTGCATGCATCACTGCACCACTGCACTGCATCGCCAGACGCAGGCTGCCCATTTGACTGCTTTGCATACGCCCAAGATGCAACGACGGAGGCAGACGGGTATACTAGTAGTTGGGCATGGGTATATGGGACATAGATGAGATGGAGAAAGATGGAAGGCTGTCCGAGAAACCGGAATCTGATAGTATCAGGGTCATAAGTAACACATTGCATTGCGAGAGATTATGGACATGATTAAGGACGACAGTGATGGGAGCAGGCCGGAACGTGACGCCGTGCAATGCCGTGCGACGCCGTGCTGCGACGTCGTCAGGCAGTTGTGTGCTGTACTATGTAGATGAGGCAGTCGAAGAGATGAGGCCCGACCTGACGCATGATGCCTGATCCTGCCGTAACACGCAGACAAGCAGCAGACCGCAGGCCGCAGGCTGCAGGCTGCAGGCCGCAGGCCGCAGACCGCAGACCGTTGGTGGAAGACTGCAGTCGACAGTATGACACGCAGACGGACACCAGACACGACAGCAAACAAGCCACGACAGCAAACAAGCAGGATCGAAACATCACCACCCTCACCGTAGCATCCATGACAACCCTAAACTCTCGACTCTGACGGTGAGCCCTGCATTGCATCTGTTGCATCCGCCTCACCTGTTTCTTCTTTGTTTCCACGTCGTTTCCACGTCGTTTCTACATCTATCGCTCTGCATTGGTATGCATCCGCCCGAGCCCGAAAGCCTGCTTAGGGTCTTGCCAGAGTAATAGCAGGTCTGTTATGATGATGTAGGTGCCATTGGCCATTGGGATGCCAGGAGGCCCTATTCTGTACCGCAGAACTCTTCTAGTCATGCCTTGTCAGCTTGGTTCAAAATCTTGGTCTGAATCATCCAGTCTTGCTCTTCTCTTGCTCTCTGCTCTCTGCTCTCTGCTCTTTGCTCTTTGCTTTGCTCGTGGTTTACATCCTGCTCACCAGACAAGGCGTTACGTTACGCCCGGCGTCTCGACAGAGTTTTCTTGCATCATGTCATCTTGACTGGCGTCCATCCGGGCCTCTTGCTCTTGGTCCGGCCATCGTCACTTTCGTCACTCGTCACTCGTCACGCGCCTCTCGTCTCTCTCCCACCTTTACATCTGTACCTCATCTCTCTTGCCGCTCTGCGAGTACATCGTACCGCCTTCTACTTGCACTTTGCGACTCTCTTCGTAGATGGACTACCCCTTTTCCCTGCTTCCGGTCCCCATCTGGCCAAGGAAGCTAAAGAGCAGAAAGAGATGACGGTCTATTTTGAGGTTGAGGGTTGAGTGTTTATTCTCGTGATTCTGTAGTGTAGTTGCCGAGTGTTTGCTGAGTGTTTGATTTTGGTTTTGATTTTGATTTTGATTTTGATAGATATCTCAACTCATGGCCAACCATTCTAGAATCAATATCTCAGCGATCACATCTACAGAGAAGCTCTAGGATGGAGAGTCTAGACAAAGTGATGGACAGGAGGCGCGGAACATTCCATCCTATGTGTTTAACAATAGTAGCAAAAATACATAGTACTCAGAGAGCGAGCATGTGAGAGACATCTACCCACGGGTACCGGTACAAGCACATCGACTGATGCAATACAGCCTGCAGCCAGCCTAGCCTGCCTACGGAGTCTCTGCACGCCGTCCTGGCTGTCCTTGCTGTGCAGTCCACTCCCGCACCTACGAGCACATTACCGTCTACAGGGACATACGGCTAGGCCAACCGTTGCCCAATGCTCGACAGACAGATTCCGATTGTGGAGGACACCCTTGACGCTGTTGACGTTGTGCGCTGCTGCCCCTCTCTTTTTCTTCCTCTGGCCTCGCTCTCTCTCTTCTTCACTCCCTCTATCTCTCACCCCCTCGCCCTCACCCTCACATCTACATTACCTCTGCCTCTCCGCTATCCACTTGCGTTCCATGGGTCATGACAACCGACGTTGCAGTTGATCAAAGCTGTACTATGTACATGATGTACATGTACCCGACACCAAGTTACATTGTGGTTGAATAAATGTACAAGTCAGAAAAGAACTAGTTGAAATAAGAATAGGGGCGATGCAGTGGCTCGAGTGGCTCGAGTGGCATTCTGACTGCCTCCTTGTCTCCTTCCATCTCGCCCACTCCCACTCACACCTCCTTGCCTTGCCTCCTGCTTCTCCTCTCTCTTCACATACATGGTAGTACTTTTACGTTTACCCTGCTCGCCTTGGGCCCCTTGGATCCTTGCAAGCACTCCCTCTCACCTTTGTATGCAAAATATAGAGTTGCAACTCTCGTGCACATTTGGCGTTGAGTATCGTTGGGCCTTGGCGTCGGTCTAGTCTACACGGTTCATCAGAAGTCTTCGGTCTTCTGTCATCCGTCATCAGCCAGTCATCATCAGTCATCATCTATATTTCCGTCTTCTTTCATTTAGCCTCAGGCGGCTCCGACTCCGAGATGAGCACAATACATAGCACTCGGCAGGACTCGCCGCCACTCCTACAGAATAGTTGTGTATGTACAGAGTACGATGTACTGGGTTTTGGTACTTTGATTTTCATGGGTGCCACAGACTCGACTGAGCTCTGAGCAGTCCAACGTCACAATGACCGCACTTTCTGCTTTCTTCTTGCTTTCTTCTTGCGTTTCTCTTGCCTTTCCCTTGCTTTTCTTCTTGCCGTTTCTCTTGGTTAATCTTCTCTCATGCACCAAACGACCAAGAGTACAAAAGAAGCAACTCGAAAAACAAAGAAAGAAAATCCCAAATTCGGAACACCACCGTCACCCTGTGGACGCTTTGGGAATGCGAGGACACTTTGATCACCGTAGAGTTGCAGTCAAGGCAAAGTAGAGTCGCAGGGAGTCCGCCGCAGTGACCACAAGAGGGCCCCCATGGAAGCCGACAGAGATCCAAACGAGAGCAAACGAGAGCAGCTAGAGACAAACGAGGCAACAGGCGTAAACGAAGACAGAAAAGGAGAGAAAACAGGTTTATCACCGTCCCCATACAGTCTATATCGGGCCATGGAGGAGGCGCCAGGGAGGGTGAATTGCCAGCGGTATTTTTCTGAGAAAGAGAGGCTAAAGTGGTTGTTTACTGGTAGACAGAGTGTTTATTTAGAGGAGCTGATGTAACGGTCGGTCGCGGAGGCGTCTGCAGTCGCCGGAGCATGCTCCGGCCAGGTTTTCGTATTGCAGTATTAGCATAGTTGCTCTATATAATATTACATAGTATGCCAAAGAAGAAGAAAAAGAAAAAGGAAAAGAAGAAATCAAAGAAGAGTAATATCCCTAGCGGGTAGAAGTAATATAGCCGGCGTGATATACGGAGGCTGTCCATGGCGATGGAAGCGCGTAGGTGATTTCATGGTGTGTGAGATGGAGATGCTGCCAAGTTTTTTTTAAGTTGTTATGTTTTGTTTTGGTGATTTGATTTAGTATCTAATACATAGCTGTTGTCTAGCTTGGTGACTCCTTGGTCCTGCATACGACAATAAGAAGAACGTAAAGAGGATATATTAAATAAAATAAAGAGAACAAAGTGGTGATGGCACGCGGTGACGGCCGACATCTGCTCGACAGACACCTGAGTGCGACGTACTCCGTACCCCAAGAAAGGGGAAAGAAGGGATGAACTCGCAGAATGTGTAGCTTAATGCCGGAGGGTTGTGTCGCTGCGACTTTGATGTAGATGCATGTCGTCGACGGTCTGGCAGCCTGGCCAACATCTTCATCCCATCTCTCTCTCCAGCACAAAAACAAAAACAAGAAGAAATAACGGCTCCTCACTCGTACGAGTGCTAAAATAGTTGGACCAAATAGAAATAGGGCCTTTTTTTCTTGCTACTGTAATATGAAAGATCTCTACCCTTCCTAAAATAAGTACATCCACGCCTATATCAGACGGTGATATAGGGTGCAGGGCGTTTGCTGTTTCCCATTTCCCATTTCCTTTTGCCTTTTGCCTTTTCCCTTTTGCCTTTTTTGGCCCTCTCCGTGATTGCTTGTACTCGCAGAGGTACGCAAAGTACTGTGAGTAGTACTTTGTCCTTGTTGTGCCTGTGATTATTCTTGCGATCCAGCTCAGTGACCTCTCATATGAGATAGTAGCCACTCTCACTCCGCCCAAACATTAAAATTATCTCCTTCCTCCCTGGACACTACGGCGTAGACAAGCGCCTAGAGTTTTCTTTTTTCTTCACGGAACGCAAGAGAAGTCAATAATAGAGGTGGCCACATTCCGCCATTGCCGCTGGCGTTGGCAGCCTGACAACAGGACCGGAGAGAATGGCAAAGGCCGGCCCGCCAACTGCGATAGCATCCAACAGCTACTATCAGCGTAGACTGCTCGGAATGGCTCTCTGCTGGACTGCTACTGATTCGTACAGACCTGAAGGATTCACCATCTAGTATTACGGTACAGTAATATCCCGCAGTACACCGTCAACAGTAGGATGGGCGCTCTCTGCGGCAGATGCAGACGCTACTCCGTGCAGCAAGGCCCAATGGCCAGCGTCCCAAGGCTTTGCCCGGCCTTGGAGACTGAAAATACTATGAAGGAAAGACTAAACACCCAGGCAGTTCCCAGCTCAGGGACTCAGGCTGACCCTGGGAATGCTACCGGAAGCATACGCGGAGGAGCAAGTACAAGTCAAGTCTCCAGCCTGTGTCTACAAAGTACAATATAGATAAGGTAAATGTACTCTGTACGGCAAAAGGACAACGGAGATGACGACGGACTCTGGAGAAGTAATTGTCCGAAGACCCTGACCAGCAGCAGCTGGCTTGCAGACTGCAGGATACAGGATACACGGCGGCCGGTTGCCGCATGTGCAGCAGATTGTCATCTGCCCTGCTTTGGCCTTTTGGCTCGCTCTCGTCTGCCTTGCCTCCTTGCCTGGTTTTACCTGTTGGGACAGCTACTATGTATTTGATATCATCAGTGAATCTCGCTTTGGTGATGTAATGGGTCTGCACGGTAAGAGTACATCGTAGTAGATTGGTATATTGTGCCGAGATATACGTCGTATTGATGGAAATGCTCCGTCTTGTACAAGAATCAAGAGCACCAAAACTCAACCAAAGGGGCAAACAGGATGGAGAAAGCTTAAAGAAAGTATCATTTGATATACGACCCTACGTACAGGACGACAAGAAAGAAGAATAAAGAGCGGCAAGAAAACAAAAAAGATAGTCAGGGTCGTAGACCCAATGGATGGTCAACTGGTAAATAGCTGCAAAGGAAATAGAAATAGCATCCGTGTCATGGACAGAAAACAAGGCACCGGGTCTCTTTCTCTGGTCTTGCTCTGATTCCGAGATTATATTTCTACTTTTTGTTGGCGTGTTTGTCCATTTTGACTTTTAATCTGCTGAGTCCCCCACGGTGATATCACGTCTGATATAGCTGTGCAATGCGCGGTGTGCAGTAATAGTCCGTAATGGCGGCATCGAGGAGGTCAGCAGCACTCTGTACAGCATAGAGAAGAAGACCAAGATTGGAGGCTAAGAAAGATCAAGCCTCGGGACTTGGTACAGGCCGCTGTTGGATGCCCCCTACGTCCGTCCGCCTCTGCCTCTACATGTGTGATGCTGTGATACTGATGCAGGCCAGCGTCGACATCACAGCTAGATATCACACATAAGGAAGGACGTCGTCTACACCTCTTTGCAGTTAGCGTGTCTAGCAGCCGCACTCTGTCAGTCTTCTTTCTGGTCATAATCCGCTTTAGCTTTGCCAGCCTGCTTCTGCCCTGTACTGTTTGCTCTCTGCTCTCTGCTCTCTTTGCCTTGCTATCCCTGCTTCCGCTCTCATTCTCTGGTTCGCTTCTTCCTTTTTTTGTACTTCCTTTCCCAACAAGGAAGCACGGTCTGAGCAGTGCAGATGAACGGTGGCATACAGAATGGAGACACTGGCTGCAACGGGGTGTCCATAGCTGCTATGTATCTTCGTAGCTAATGTAGTGCAGATATACTCTGTGGGACTGCTGGAGGAGTCTGCCAGATAAAACAGCTACTCAGTACATAGTACATGTCCGTAATCTGCGTTTTATGAACAATCTTATGAATTCTGAAAGTTAATCAAAAAACAATCTTATGAAATTACGAGTTGTGAAAGTACCAAGCTTGGTGTCAATCTTAATGATATGCTTTTAATTGAACTTTTTGTTTGCTAGTTTGCTTGCTTGTTTGTTTGTTTGCTTGCTTGCTTGTTTATTTTTCCTTTCATTTTATTTGTTTGCCTGCCCGCTGCTCTTTCATCCTCTGAATCGGCCCTTTCAGCCTTATAACCTTCGTTTTACATTCAGCACGCAAAGATGCTCATAGCAGACAGGATCAAGCCACACACACACACATAGCCACACACACAACCAACCAGAAAGGCAATGTTCTCCGACCCTGCGACCAACCAGAAGGACCGTTGAAACAGGTAAATCGGGACATTGGGCTAAATATTTTGTGTGTTCTTCTATGTACTCTGTAGCTGCTTGTACCTTTGCATTGTATCTTTTGACCAGGGTGCATGCAGTGTCTTTAGTAAGGAGTTCCCATGCATGGATGTGCATGGTTGGTGCATGGTGCATGGTGGCAAGGGGCTGGTTTGTTATTGGTGGTGGGTAATATACATCTTTTTATTTTGTACTGAGTCTGTCCTCACTGCTTAATACCCTACGGAGTACTCCGTAGAGTAGAGAACCCTTGCCCTCAGCGCATACTCGCACATGCATAGAGCACTGAGTAGGCTGCATGCTGTAAGATACATAAGAGAAATGCCGGCAGCAGTATCCATTCCAGTCGAGTAAGAGCATCACAAGTATATACATAGTATTACATAGCACGCCGTAAGACGAAGATAGCTGGTTATTCACAGGGCTGGACGAGGATGAAATGAATACGAACATAGTAATACTAATTCGAATAAAATCAAACAACTGCCGTGATATCAATATGACGACACTCTCTTCTCTCCAGATATCTAAAAAGGCCAAAATGCCAAAATGCATAGGACTGTCTACAGCCCACTCCGTATGCACTCAAGCAGCCCCTCAATAACGAGTCAGTTTTTGTTGTTTCTTTTCTTTTTCTTCAATGCTCCCCCGTTAGACTTTTGCGGGGTATATCAAGTCAACTAAGACTCGTCTCTTCCTCTATCTAGCTACAGGCAGTGATCCCTACCTCTCCTGGATGCTGGATGCTGGATGCTGGATGCATGCTGGAATGCTCTGACCCCCCCGAACATCCACCGCGTGCCTCCTTGAAAGATATCCTCCAACAGCATTGTGGTCCTTTAATTTCGTTTCGCTCAATCTCCACCAAGTCGGGTCTGTTTTTCTAGAGATTTCTTCTACATAGTATTCTTCTTTATTCTAGGGCTATTGCCTTCTGTGCTGTACTCTAATCCAGCGGAGTGTGCCATTTTGACTCTACCAGCTGCCATAAAATAAATAGCCAGTGGTATATCTCCGCCAGCCGGACTTATTTACATATAATAATATGTATATCATGGCAATAATCTACTGTAGTAAGATATGATATTCATATGATATTCGCGTGAAATTGTGCTCGGTATCCTCAATCTATTTACGCATTCGCATTTTACACGCCTAGTTCATAACCTTCGGAGTAAGACCTGTTTCTCTCGTCTAATTTCTACTCTGCAATTTCTACTGATTACATAGTACGCAATCCGACATGGTCCTTTTGTGGCACCCATTGTCATCTCGCTTTCGCATATCATTTATTTGTTTATGATACAAGTGAATACATAGAAATATTCCAATAGCCGGTTTGAAGACGTCAACAATATCGTCATGATCAATCATGGGTCAGCCATCGTGTTGCATCAACCATAGGCACCAAAAATAGAAATAGAATCAGGGGCAAGTGTCTGGATGCGCAAGGCGGTTGAGCTACAGTACGTTTGGCTGCGGTTGAGCTTGACGGTTGACAAACAGACAGGGACAGACATTTCAGGGCATCTACTATGTATCTACTCTGAACTGCAATGCAACTCTAATAGCGCTCGCTTGCAAAAGTAGAAAGTTTGGCGTATGTCCAACTGAAAAGGCTTCGGTGTTTATTCGATCGGACAGGGTTTTGCCTTGTAAACGGGCTACTCCCAGAAATAGATTAGAGCCCAGTTTGCCGTATGATTGATCCGCTGTAGAGGTAGAGCACCAGGATTGAGGTGACATAAAGGGGTAGCACACCGTCGACACGGACTCAGTAACACGGGGTAGGCAAGCTCAAGCTCAAGCTCAGAAGCTCAAGCTCAAGCTTGCAGTTATTAGTACGTAGTACTTTGTATATCGAGGAGTCGAGGAGTCGAGACAAGGCAGGATGGGACGAGTCCCGGCAAGCTTCTGGCAGGACGGAACAAGAAAAAAGCCGAACCTTTCGTAGAGTATTTACATTTGCATACCAAAAAAAGATCTCATAGTGTCCAAATATCCAAGGGAGGCTGGATCACATCACAGGCCCGTATTTGCAGCTGACAGGTTTCACTGTGAAACCTCTAGCTAGATCGATCAACTTTTCATGCTGTATGCTGTATGAATAATCAATGAGTCAATGGTCAAAATAACCAAAATAACCAAAATAACCAAAGATAGATAAATACAATACACCTCCGTCCAGCTCGGCTCAGCTCAGCGGCTCCCGGCCTCGGAATCAACTACCCACAACACTAGAGCAAACAAATCCCATCACATCACATCCAGCTGCGTATTTTCTCTTTTCCCTGCAGTCTCTTCTCTTCTGTAGTAGTACCATGCACCCGACGCGTCTTGTTCCCTATTTAAGACTCGCGGCTGCCGGCACTCCAATCCTAACTTCATCACACCATCACTCGCCCATGTGTTTGTTTTAGTTCTAGGGCTTGTTTCCGGTACTTACATATAATACATATTTAGCCTCCTAGTCCATCTCTGAATTTCCTGCTGACTCCTTGCATATGCATTTTCTCTTTTGGTCGATAATGTCGTATTTAAAACGCCATTTTCTCCGTCGCTTAGAATAGCGGCCCATGAAGCACAGCTTTATCAATCTTTGTTTGTGAAAGGCATCGTGGTCCATCAAATTATCGTTGTTGTTTTCAAATTCAAATCTTCGGATTATAATCGCTTAGTAATCGGGATATTAATTAAAAAAGGAAAAATATAATAAAAGAATAAAAGATAAAGGCATAAAAGAATAAACGATCGCCGCTGCATGATAGAATGAGAGGGTGAGGAAAGGGATGGAGACCCAGGTCCGTTGCTTTCTTTTCTTTTGCTGCACTTTTTGTCTTACTCTCGTCCGTTTATTTGCTTTTGTTTACCAGCCTCTGATATGAAACATTATGTAACGGCTCGCGGTTTCTTAGTGTAGTTGACAACTCGCTATCCTAACAAAATTGACTTGACAACGGAGTCTATTCCGTACGCGTTGTCAACTAATTGTTGTCAACCACGTTCACAACTAGAAACTAAAACTCGAAACTAAAAACCAACAGCGACGATCATGATCAGCACATTCCACGGGCAGCGCGAGACAATAAAGTACGGAGAAATAGATTAAATGTTTGACAACTGCAACGACAACGACTGGTTCCAACCGCCAATAGTCAATCCAAAGCAAAGCCCGACGAAGCCGAGTTGGAGTATGCCCATCTCATGATAGTATATATGATTAGATATCACGAGGCTGGATGTTAAACCTGAAGCATATGAAATAGTTTCAAGTGTCACTGAATAGAAAAAATCAAAGAAAATTAGAGAAAATTAACTATTTTGCTGTGCAAACCAAATAAGAAGATACAGGAAGATGCAATTAAACAGAGACAGGAAAAACAAATTATAATATATTAGTAACAGAACAAACATCAACCCCTGGAGGATTACTCGTCTGTGCTCTGCAGTGTTAAACAAACGGCATCCAACATCACCGCTTGCATCGGCGCATGCACACTTCCACAAGGGAGTCGACCTCAAAGTTGCAGCCGGAGAAAATAATCACAGCCTTGGCCGGGTGGATGGCGGCGAACTGGCAATGCACCCTCGGAGTGTACTATGCAATGCTCTGTAGGTGTCTACTCGTATTCTTCAGAGTACAGCAGAGCAATCCCTACATACACATACCGCGCACTCCTCCTACAATCGACGGTAGATCACCATAGCCCCATGTCACCCTCCCTGGTCCAAACGCCCCCAAGATGCAAGAGCCGGGGGTAGCAGTGCCTGTTTGCAGGGTACGGTTTGTCAATGTACGAGATGTCAAAAGTCCAGAGGCAAAAGTACGGAGTACTACGATGCATGAGGGAATACAGAGTCCAGGATACTATGCACAGCACAAATCAGATCCGATTATTGGAGCAAAGAATGCCGTCCTGCCTATCTGCAGGCTCGTTTGTCCTGGCCGCCATGATCGACTCTGCCCTCTGCAGAGTAGAATACCATGCACTGTACATATACAAAGAGACGACGGGCCAGGTCCAACATTTCTCAACCATGAATATCTGAGACTCTCGACCTCGACCTAGGCCTTGGCCGGAGCCGATAGCCCGCGGACTCGTACGTTTTCGAGTCCGCTGTTTGCCTCTTGACGAATCCACTGTCATCCAGCCACTTTTTTGGTTCTACTTGTTTGCTTCGTATTTTATTCAATATTCTCATATTATTTACTTTTGCCCTGTCCGGTAATTGTCTGCGACACCGCCCGGCATGGGAATGGACATGGCAATTGGAAATTGAATATAAAAATGGGTAAAGGCATGGCATATGTATTTGCCCGGCACTCTCCTGTCTTTGCCGATGGTGCAATGGACTGGGACAGTCAAAGCCACCGCTAGTTCTTCGTTGTACTTTTTGAGAGGAGAGAAAGAAAGTAAACAGCTCAGATAATAATAGCGTTTGTCTACTTTGCGCCTGTATTTTTCTATTTCTACACAATTTTAGACGGACCGCCAACTACGTAGTACTACATAGTACTACATAGTACTACATAGTGTGTACATATTATACAGTCAGAGCGAACTACGATGTACAAACCTACTTCTGTACTCGGAAAACAAAAGTGGTAGAGTGGATAGCCGAAAACGCCGGTGATTGATACGACTCCTGCCAGATCATGTCGTATTGCCAGAGAATAAGAAATGACAAAGCCGTTCCTCAGTGTGTCTGTTCTGTGCTGCGAGCGAGCAGAGACATCGTCGACGAGACCGAGCTCTGAGCTCTGAGCTACAGAAACCGAGCTTTATTAACACATGCTCCAGCCCCGAGGGGACGTCTGGGACAACGTCGTATGGACCGCGGCGGTGATATGGAAATTACCCTGTACGGCGAGGTACTCTGTAGATGTAGATAACGGGAGGCAAATACGTCAGGGCACAGACAAGGCATAGAGATGCAGAGAGAGGTGCAGATGCAGACAAGATGCAGACAGGATGCAGACAGGATGCAGACACGGGCTCGGATAGACTGTCACGGCAGGCAAGACACGAAAGACACGTAGACGGGCAATAACAGGCTTGGCTGGTAGAGGAAGAACCTACTCGTATAGCTTCAGAGTATGCTACGGTCCTTCCCAGAGTTGCAGTTGATACCATTGCTGTGGCGGGTGTTATCCCGTTTGCCATCACTATCGACAAAGCGCCCTCGTCCAGGTCCCTGGGTCTGGTATAGAAGGTATGCTTACAGTATGCCAGCGGCATATAGCACATCACTCGATATCACAGGATAGGACCGTGGGCAGTGCCAGTGCCGGCCTCGGTGATACCAGCCTCTCGATTTATGTTCGTGGTCTTAATACTGGTAATAAGCATAATCTCTGAAAGATGAGAGAGAGACTGTGACGAGGTATTGCCGCGTAGGTGTCCCGTACATAGTTGACAGGATATAGGCGAAGAGGAGAAGCAATCAAATCAAATAATCACCATCAAGTAAACTATGAATTACAGAAATGGAAATTAGAAAGAAGATGGGTCGGGGAGAGGTGGGAGTGGACGGTCGAGATGATATGGGGGTATAAGACGGCAGATATAGCCCTCGGAAAGTACACAGAAGAGGAGACAGGAGGGATAATAACAAGGAACAAGGCAGAGATGACCGCACGGAGTCTTTGTACACCGTACAGAGCGCGATGTACTCTTTTGCGGTAGAGACAAAGTTTAGGGGATCCCCAGTTTGGATACAACATCACGAACCTGCGATGTGCTTTGTACGGAGTATTCTGTCGATGAAGCTGCCAGGATGCTGTGTTTGTTTTGTCTTTGTGTGTTGTGCGTGGTGAACATTATGTGAGTATGTCTACATTGTAGTCTAGATGCCTTTCATTAGCAAGTATGCAAACATAACCCTCCAAATTTTATACCAGTCTCGTCTCAACGTGTCATAATGCCATCAGTGTCATCTCATCTAGAACTCGACAAGACGTCGACGGAAGCTAAAGTAAGCGGCAGAGCTAGCTGCTTGTAGACTGAAGAGAGAAAAAAGGTGATACGACCCTGTGGCGAAGTATGTACCGAGTATGTACAGAGCAACAGAAGCATGCTGAGAAAGGATGTGGACTTCAATCTGCTCGACAGAATCGTTCGATTTTGTTTTCTCACGTCCACAAGCGGCCTAGCCTGGTGTGGTTGTGTCTTGTTTGGGCAAGGCGCTCTCCTGGCCTTACAAAGGTCAGACAGGGTGATTCAAAGAGAGGGCGAGAAGGGAGAAGAGAAGAGGAAAAAGCAAGGGTTAAGGGTAAGCGGTATATTCTTGAGAGCCCATGGTACGGAGTAGATTTTACACAGCCAGTGAACAACTAAGGTATCTTATTACTGTACTAGCTGTGGCTGTTGGCAGCAGTTGCAACCGGTGCGCATGGACGGCAGATCGGTGCATACGATGTACAGTGGCAGCGACAGCAATATTGATCTTTGTCCTTGAACCAAGCCATTATTGCTAACGGTGTGGCTTATTCGTTACAGCATATTCTTGCTACAGACCCCTTCTTCGTCGCTGCAGACGGGTGGGGGATCGGCTCTGTTGACGAAAGGCACATGGCAGACAGGAGAAGAAGGGATGAGCATTAGCGGGCTAGCCTGGCCATTCTGTGCGGCCGTGGCTTGCTAGTTTGCACTGTAAGACAGTATTTCATGGCGGTTCTTTGCTTTTGTTTGTTTGCATTCTTACAGCTCGTTCTTCATCCCACGTCCATCTACATCTCGTCTATCAACTCGGCCATGCCGTGGAATGCAGAGAGCAAGACACAAGTCAGACAGACGCAAGACAGCCAACAGCAGCTGAGACAGCTACAGCCAGATACAAGACACTGTAAAACAAAACCATCCGCTTCGAGCAGCTGTCACAACAGATCAGCGCCTATAGATCGTAACCCCTGATTTGATCCTTTGCCTTTGATCTTCTTACTACGCTGTGCATTCCAGGCAAGGACTGGCCAACAGATGGTCCACGGCAGTCTGTTCATGGTGGTCCATACTCTTCATTATTACACCGTATGTAGTACTGTAGCCCATGGCGGATGGCCTAGTGGATAGGTAACGGGATGCAACACTCAAGCCTCTTGTCTTTTGCTTTCCCTTATCTCTACAAGTCGAAAAAGGAAGAGGGAGAAGAGAAAATCTCCGTTTGAATTCAAGACTCTGAATACTATGTACTTCCTACTCCTCTTTCTAATGCCTCCTCCGCTTTACGTCAAAATAGCGCACGGAACTCGACCAAGATGAACTAATGCTTGCAAAGTGTCTCAAAGTGCATAGTACGGAGTAGGGGTCAGTTGAGTTGAGTGTCGAGAACGAGATTGTTCGCGTGGACCAAACACCAAACACCAAACAACAATACACCTGTTGCACTGAATATTCTCCGACATTGTGGCGCTGTTGATGGTCAGCAAGGATAACCACAGCGGGATGGCACGGTTGCTGTGAGAGCTGCTCAGAGGAAACTAGAATCTCGATAGTCAGGAACAAAAGGCAGTCAAGCATACGACTGTACTATGTGTTATACGTAAAAAGAGCAAAAAAAGTAAAAGCGTAAAAGAGGTTAGAGGAGGCCATCCTCTATCTGGCAACGTATCCATCTCTGCCATCAATGCGACTCTGGCACGGGGGTGGGGGATGGTACGATGCGATTTGGTTTTGAGAATCGCTCTGGAAATATTCCGATTCAAAAGTACTGTACTAGAGTTATCTGTAAAAAAGAGCCAAAAATACATTGTAATATAAATAACACCCTTGAAGAAACACCCTAGATCGATGCCGTGACCGATGGTGTTAGTTTGATGGTGTTAGTTGTTCTACATGGTGTCTGTGCAAAAGATATCATTCATCCGAGTGTTCATTCTGTAATGTATGTTGTAGAATATTACAGAGCAGCTTGCTTGCTCATAGTAAATTGTACAGTACAGTAATGTAAAGTTTAATCAGTCGAAGGATTCCTCCATCCTCCACGACCGGGCCCATCAGAGCTAGCAGAAACGCGACAAGGAGGCCAGCAAGAAAACGGCAATTTAATGCGCCAGATCTATATCTCAACGGCCGTACTTTCGGGAACAATCAAATTAGTTTTCTCTCTATATCTTTGATTACTGCATGGACTACCGAGTACTAAGTAACTAGCTGCTCACAAGGCATCCCGGTCATACGCACAAGCAAAAGACGTCTACCATCATAAGATACATTTGTACTGAACTAATCCCTCGGAGTATTAATAATCTACGGGATTTAAACCATTCTGCTTCCCCATTTGCAAGCCGACTGTCCACCATGGCGTGCAATTACGGAGAACGATACTTATCCGGCCTGGCGACGGATAGTGTAGAAAGATCTCGTGGTCTGAACTATGTAAGTTGCTAGTCAGTGTACTGTAGTCCTCTTCACTACAGAGTACATAGTACTGAGTGCTAGTATTTAGTATTCTCTCCAAATCCTAAAATATTGCTAATCCTCGCTATTCTACGCGGCCGGATCGTCGGGGCTGCCGTCATGCATCGGTCCTTGCCTAGTTGTAAGTGTGGGCTTGAAGGTGCAGTAGTGTGTTGCGGTAGTCGCCTTGACCGAGGTAGTAGAAATCAGCGAGCAGAGTAGAAATTTAACAGATTCCTAAAACTGAATATGTACTGGAATAACGGATGATCACACCTGCATGCGAATCTACGACGTTGTTCAGGACGACGACGGGAAGCAAGGGTATCAATAATACAACGACACTGACGATCGAGGCAATGGAGGAGAAGTAATGAATGGAATTCATAATGGAGGTCAGAGAATCGAGTAGAATGCCGGTTGGATACTAGGAAATGAAAGACGGTGAATGGGAGATGGGGAATAGGCAGAGTATGAGCGGATGGCAGCAGACGCAAGACATCATTTACTCTTAGATACTCAGGTGTACTGCAAATATTTTTATGGCTGGAACGCAAGGTGAGGATAATCTACTTGTCTGCAGACAAATCAAGGATTTACACCTGGATAAGAAGCTAATCGTAAACTATTAATTGCGAAATCCAAAGTAGGGGATGAGATCAATATGAGAGCAGACACAGGGCAGAGATGCCTTTGGGTATTGAGAACATGAGTTTGGAACAGGCTTTTTTCTTTTCCTTCAATGACTCTGCTTGGATATTGTGCCTTTGGCTTTTATTATTCCTCCTTTCCTCCCAAACATCTCAATTCTGCATGTCTCACATCGATCGAGTTCGTCACATGCACCTGTTAAGCATAATTTCGATACTGATGAAAAGAAAGAGTTGCTCAAGAATCAAAAGAATCAATAAAATGAAATGAAAATATCTACATACGATTGCATTCCTCTTCCGTCCACTTGCACTTTGCTCGGTTACGGATCATTATCACTATCATGACCGCCAGCCGCATTTTGCAATGCTGCGTCCTTTTCTTTTTCCTTTTTCCTCTTCTCCTCTTCTCCTCTTCGCTTTGCCTCTTGACACCCCTGCTCCAGACCAGTAGCCACATGTGCAGCAAAAAGACAATGCATTAGCTACTGTATGTACTGTACCTCATCACATTATTACAGTAGTACTCATGCTTTAATTTTGCGGTTAGGTACGTCTGTAATGTGACCAAATACTATGTACAGAGCACAAGCTGCACAGTACAAACGACAAACGACAGGCGACAGACGACAGATGACAACAAATAAGACAGCTGCAAACTCGGTTGACCGTTGACCGGCAGCATGGAGTGGCATCCGGCCGGGCCCTGTATTCTTATTCTCATCAATGCAGCTCCGTGCAGCACAAACGCACCTCGTCCAATCGGTGACGCCTTACTTTTGTCGATCTTGTTGTCTCATTGTTTTTCTTCTTTTTGTGGCTGCAGCACTCGCTTTCTTTGCTTTTTCCTGACCCGCTTCTTTTGCTTTTCTGGCAGGCAAACGTCATGGACATGTAATCGCTCTCGTTCTCAGCACTCTGTTCTTTCTTCCTCCTTTCTTCGAGCCGGCCTGCCTGTCTAATCGTAACTACAATGCCAACCCCCAACGTAGCTGCATAATTCCGGGACTGTTATCCACGGTATGGTCCGTCAGGCACAGTCTGCTAATGGGCTCGTGCTGTTCATGCATAAGATCGTGCATCATTTGGTGATTGCTATTCTTATTATTATGGATGTGTCTTTGATTGTCGCGTTCTTGTCATGCTCGTTCTGGGTAGCCCTTTCTAAACAGCAACACTGCCAGCTCACCTCTTAACTCCTCGTTAGCCCGTTCACCGCCTCGGTCAGTCATTACTACCAGTAATTAGATATCAGTCATATCGACTTCTCATATTGGGTGAGACACAATTATGTATCTTATGATACCATGGCCATCCCGCCATACAAATCAACGCGAAAGGCATCTCGTATTCAACACGCGCACACGCATGTTATACTCCATACAAACAGTATCTCACATATAAACGCATGCACATGTAAGAGACAAAACAGTTGCAGAGTACACGACGACTTCTCTTGCCCCATGTAGATTCCGGGCCGTTGTCTTATTTGCAGAACAATAGCAGGCGTGATATAGGTAGATATTTGGTAGTTGACTCCGATGCTACGCATTTACTGGCAATTTACAGATGCCAGTACAGAACAAAATAGAATACAATAATACGCGCTGTTGTACGAATTACTCTTTTCAATACTGGACGTGTCGACTGGGTCTCGGGGGCTCCACTCGCTGGAATGGCATAAACTAGGAGGCGGCGCTGCCGGGCCAGCCGTTGTGGCGTTTGCTTGGGTTTTAGAGGGCAGTTTCCCATTGCGAGTAATACATGTGATGAAGAAAGAGCGTGTTTTCCACGTGATGGCTTGCAATAAAGAATAAAGGAAAGTCGGCCGTCGCTCCTGCCACAATTGACCGGAGAATATCCCGTCCTCTTGCTGGCATGATTGCAGTTCAAAAGGGAAGGAGCTGTGGACTAGTGAAGGCTGCATCGTTCCTCCCTACTATGTAGGCGATCACTTTTGTATCACAACACGTCAAACGTCTAGTAGTACGCCAAATCCAATATGCTTGCTACGTAGCACACGACAATGTACCAAGTAGGCAATCTCACATGAGCGTTGAGATGCGGTCGTACACAAAGCGAGGTCTAGGTCTAGGCTAGGTCTAGTACAAATTCTCGACTTTGGCAAACTTGACGATGCGCAAGACAATGTAACGCAACAGCCTTGGGCTGAGGTGAGTTTGTACATCTATGTATGTAGAATCTGTAGCTGTGCACAACGGGGCTTGCAGAGTATGGAAATAGCTTGGGCTGGCCTGTCCAAGTATCCCAGAAAATACACTACGAGCAAGTAGGGCCGCGGAAGTTGCTGGATGACAAGGATGCTGGCCTGGCCAAGGCGTTGTCTCTTATTTTTCTTTTCTTTTTTGCGGAGTAATCAGCACAGTAGAACAATAAGACAATGACATATATACCTTATTACGGAGCAGTGATGCTTGAGGAAGGTACAATGTAGCATGTATTCAGCGGACAGATTTACAATAGCTTACAAACATGCGTCTTTTAGTCCGGCATTTGATAGGCCGGTATGAATACTTGGACAGTTATTATCACTAGTCAAAAGAGGCAGAGCTGGCCAGGTGCAATCGTCAAACTCCCAGTGAACTCTGCCTGTATCACCTATGGCCAGGGGCATTTCCAGCAGCACGCCGACCCTGGAATGCGAAACCTGCGTTGCGATACACGACATGTGCCAGACGGATGCATTTAAGCTGTGTACTCTGTGCAAATGTCGTGCTCGTGTCTCGATCTGCGCATCTATCGCGGTCTTTATCTTTGTGTATCATTGCAGCCTTCATTTCCGTGTCTAGAAGTTGGGCCCGGGCGGTGTAAAGGTCGAGTCAAAATGTAATGTCTTGACTCGATCTAATTAAAGCCAGTGGACTGCCTAATGCGGTAGGAGCACACCGGCGGCAATTAACTCCCTTTTCGACTAATGTGTGCTATGTTAAGACGTGACCTGATCTTCATGTGCGTGCGCCTCCACCATTAACGAAGAAAGCAGAACACTCAGTATTGACTCGGGTTAGTATCCAAGTCAGTGATATTCCCGAGCCTCGTCTGTCTCCTCTGTACTATGGTAATATATGTAGTGGTGTAATGTGTGATGTTTGTTTCTTGATTTTATTCGCCTCGCTCGTATTGACCTGGCCGTTTCTTGATTTGTCCCTGGCCGCATCTTGATTTGTTTTCTGTATTGAATATTAATTATTTCCTCCTTTTTATTTGATCGTTTTTCTATTCAATCTTTTTTTTTTAAAAAAAGATGTTAAGTATTGATAATGTTTTAGTTTTCGACGTATTTATTTCAGTATTTCAGTACTTCAGTATTTCAATGATTACCGTTCGAGTAAAAACAATACACAACACCAGCAAAATATCAACAGCCGTAAAGTACTAAACCAACAGCCCCCAACAATAAAAATAAAGTCTTCCATCATTGCATCATCATCAACTGCTTTGTGACATGTCACGCCCTCGTGCCACACAATGGCTGCAAGTATGCAATGCAAACCAAACTACAAACGCAGCAGACCCAAGGCAATATACGCTATATTAAAAAAATCAAGCAAATGCATTAGACCGGTCATTCTCACCAGTCATCTCGAGTTGCTCACCACCCACCATACATCGACTCGAGTCACGGCCATCGACAACGGTTCACAACGACAATGCCGGCATGTGATTGGCCACAGGCCGATGGCTGTACAGACGCCGATATTGCTTGTTTGTAGCATGAAGAGGCACGCACAACTTGATCCAACAGAATGTGATAGGTGCTGCAGAAGGAGGTATGCATATTTCGTACTGTACAGTGTAGTATAAAGTATAGTGTCGAATACAGTACGGTATACGGTATACACACAGTATACAGATGCACGTTGCAACCGAGCTTACAACTGCTCGAGTAGCGCTGCACTATGTATTTTGTATTTCTTGAGGAGGGGGTTGCTGCCGGTGGGGACCCACCCGCCGGACCAGGGTCGCAACGGGGCTTGCTGTTTTCTTCCTAGCCCCCGTTGCCAATCTCTTTTTCTCGTGAGTAGCAAGAGTAATACTGAGCAGAAACTAAGAGTGTCTGTGTTTACTTGAGCTAGTCAAGGACCGACCTGTAGCTTACTTGTAAGAGGAAGGAGCAAAGCACACAACGACTCGCTCTTTCCTTCTACAGAGAACAGATATTGCATTTCCAAGAGTAATACTCCGTATTAGAGTGTAGTTTCCCTGCCTGCTCTTAGCTCCTTCCTTGCCTGCCCGTCCCTTTGCGCTACTGCACTGCACTGTAAAATCGTGCTTCACTCCGTCGCACTACCCTGCACATCGTACACATTGAAAAGCCCGGCAATGCTAATCATTTACCCCCATTGCTTTGTCATGCATTACATATTTCTTCGTGTGTTCTGCGTTCGCCATCTGGAGCTGTCAACCATCACGTTGTCTGAAGCACGTACGTGTTGATTCAACCAAGAGACACGAGGTAGGGGATGTCTTCTGTCTACTCTGCATGGTTAAGAATTACTCTCGCCTTTTCTTCTTCCTCCTCACTCTGCTCTTGCGATTTTTGGCAACTGTGCTGCCTCTGATATTGCCTCTTTTGTAAGATTGTGCATTGCACTTTCCTTGCCCTGTCTTGTATCTTCATCGTGCCTTCCCTAATGTTCATCGTGCCTTCCATAGTCTTCCACGGTCCCTTCCATGTCTTTTATTTCCCGAGTTTCTTCCAAATGTCTTCCAAGTGCCTTCCATCTAATTATGCTATCCCCAAATCCAAACCCAATCTCTTCCCTCTTTATGCCATCTCCTCATAATATCCCCATCTCCATACCATTCCATCTTCATCATGCTTACTCCTTACTTCGACTGCACATGGCACGCCTCTCTTTACATAGTAACAATAATTAGGCTCACTCATAATATCATTTCTCACTCCCCTAGCACACCACCCTTGGCCCGCCCAGCTATTCCCTTTCGAGGGCTGCCGTCGTTTTTCTCAACGGTCTTTCTCGATTTTATGGGGCCACCCCCGGAGGATTCGCTCTCTGCAAATAGCTATCATTTGCGCACGGCACAGGTACGAGTAGGTAGGGAGAGCAGTGAGGGAGACGCTGGAGAGTATCGAGCGCATCTGGAGACTCTATTGGAGAGACCAAGGCAACTGACAAATAAGTAGTAGAAACCCCTTTTGAGTACCAAAGACATCTCAAAGGCCGTCTCTCTCTGAAATGAAGGAGAGAAGATGCAAGGGCTCATGCCAGAGCCCAGACAGCTAGTACAAGCTAGAAAGAGCTACGGGGAGAAGCTAGAAGCAGAAGCAGAAGCAGAAGCTATCTGTAATATCTACTTGACAGGGAAGATACTACACAGTAAGAGTACTTCCACGCTGCACAGTCTAACAAAAGGACAAACAGCCGTCGACAGGGATCGGGGTTTGCCCACCTGTCATGCTTCTTTTTGGCTTGTTGCTTGGCTCTCTCCTGTCTGGCTATTCTCTCTCATAGCCCTTACCTTGCCCCTTTTGATTTATTTTATCTGTCTTTCTTTTCTTTCTCTCCGTACCAGTTCTGTACTATGTATTTCTTCCACCATTTACCCTTTTGATTTTATCCATTTTTCTTGAGCCTTTCCGTTTCTTTGCTCTCATTCTCTCCGTGCACGTTTCCGGTCTGTTAAATGTCCGGTGACCTGTCGTGCTTTTTCAAAATTTTAGCTGATTTTTATTATTATTTACTTTGCCTTGAACTTTGCCTTTGTTTCGTTTATGATCCTTTGCTCCTTGCTGCCCAAGGTGCTATCGATCTACTGATCCTAACAAGAGTCGTTATGGCCATGTTTTCATGAGAATGCAACAAAGGACCGCCGTACTGGTCCTAGACCCCTACTCCGTCGACCGTCAACCGTCATCCGTCGACCACTAGCACGCTGCCCAGGTTGCCAAGCAAACAAACATCAGTCGCAACTTGCCAGTCGCCTGTTGCCCGTTGAAAAGTGAGAGATACTTCTCTGCACACTCGCTGATCAGAGTATTGAGCGACTTGACTGAATTTGGGAGGGGGTGGGAATATCCCATGTTGACTGAGGGGGCCCTCGAAGTTAATGACTAGGGGCGTGCAATGTCTCGACAGACGTGGTCTAGAGGCGCACCATTCCCTTTTGAATTTAATTCCTTAATTATTTCTTTTTAGTTTTTCTTTTCGAGTCATCCTTGCTGTTTTTGTCTGTCACTCTGTCGCGAAGGATGATGGCCTTCTTCTTCAAAGCCAGGACCTAGGACCCATGGCGCGTGGTGTGGATGGAGGTGGATATAGACAAGGGTTGGCAGGCTGGTGGTTTGTGTGTGTGGTGTGTGTGGGAGGCTTTGAGTGTGTTATGCTGTGCTTGCTGCGTACTCTGTATTATTTTGTGCTGGTTATGTACGGCACAGCACCAGCACACCAGAGTCCCCTCTTGCCATGTTTTTCGTTTTTGATGGGGGCGGGAACTCCCTCGTGCCTCGCCGACACTCTGTCTGGACCGAGTCCTCACCACCTCACCACCTCACCACCTCACCACCTCAACACCTCACTCACACTCACCACTCACCACTCGGCACGGCGTTGCACTTAGCATACATTGTACAGTATATGCACTGAGCTGCACTGCACTCACACCTGCTTGAAGATCCGCCCATCATCTCCTCCTCCACATCCACATCCCACATCCACACACAAACCCAGCCAGTGACAGTCGTCTTGTTCTCTCGCCACGATCACTACCGCCACCTTTGGTCACTTTGTACGATCCCTTTCCGGACGGCCTGCAGGACTACAGCACTGCAACTCTGCACTGACCTGCACTGCATTATGCCTGCAACTCTGCAACTCTGCACCTCTCTAGTCTAGGCATCGTTTCAAACAAATATCATCAACTATCGACTCCATCATCAACTTGTTGTCAACATTGCCAACATTGCCAACGCTGTCAACTGTGTTTGTTGTCCTTTGCAAATCCACACTTGTGGCCTCTCTCTCCGGCTTCCCGGTCAGCAATATCGACTCATCATCACGACTTATCATCCCTCACCACCAGCTGTCTTGCACTTGCAGGACTCCCTTAAAGACTTCTTTGATAAAAACGAAAAGAATAGGATACTCCGTATATACTTAGTAACAGGGGCCTGTGTATCTCCAGTGCAGAGTATGAGCCGTCAACAAGGCATCGATCGGCCCTTTTCCATTTTCGAGTCGTGCCTCGCTTTTGCCTCCTCTCCCGCCCGCTGGCGCTTCTTACTAAAGAATCGACCAAAGAGGGAAAACAAACGAGCAAGACACCACACCAGCAAACCAGAACACGTCCTGGCAGGCCTCGAGCCGTAACCCATCATCTTTTTATCCTTTTTTTTTTTTAAATACTTTTTCCTCTTCTTGTTCTCCGTGTTTCTTATTCCCCTTATCCTCTATTTTGTACTTCATCCTCTGTCTTTTAAATCCTCTTCTTTTATGCTTTGGCGGTTCAAGCGGTCTTAGTACGGAGCACTGACTTGCACTACTTGTACCTTCCCCCCTGTCGTGAATATTCAAGACCTTGTCCGATAACAGGGCTGCCCACTTGCCTTCAGTTAGCACTAGGACCACGAAGGAGGGTCCATGCTTTCTTTCCGCTGCCCCCATTGCTGTTGTCATTGTCTTTACCTTTGCCGCTGCTTGCTCCTTCTTCAAAAGCTTCGTCAGTACATCTCCTTGCCGGACTGATTGTACTTTGGTCCTTGATTCCCGGATCTTGTCGACCACTCCCAATTCTTGTTTTTGCTTTGTGCTTGTTCGCGCTCTCTTGCCGGTTTGATCTTGGTTTTTGTACCTCGATATATACTTTTACCTTTTCTCTCTTCCTCTCCGCCCCCCTCACTCCACCCGGCTCCTACATCTTTCTTGCCATCGCCTTTGCGACAGCCCTTATTCTGGCTTCCCAGACGAGACGACCACGCATCTGCCACATCCACGGGGTTAATGAGACGGACGTGCAGCATATCCTGGAACTCTGGATGAACAGCCCAAGCTCCAAGCAACCCAAACACCGCCAGACGACTAGAGCAACCGCACATCATCCCTCGCATCCATCTCACATCCTCGCATCATTCGCCAGATCGGGAAGCACATCAGCAGCACGTCAACACAACCCAATTCCTGGAGTACAACAGCCACACGACGTCAAGGCGACAAGACGACAAGAATACGCAACAACCGGATCCCGCCCAGATGCCGTAGATATTGTGCTTTCTTTCATCTCGAAGATAAGCATCCGCAATAGAGCCTCGATCATATAGAGGACCTCAACCACCCGATCTATCTCAACGACGTTGCCTCCATCTGCGTGCCTCCTTCCAAGCCTGGGCATACTAGCTGCACTGCAGGTCAAGTATCTTTACATATCTGGTATGTATCTTGTGTGTATTTGTTGTGTGTGTGTGTGAATTGCAGCCTGCGTGCACGCTGTGCAGAGCGGACCCCCCTCCTCCTCAGGCCGTCTGTTTAACACGCCATCCCCCGCTTCTACACTACCCTGCAACTTGCCACTGCAACTTCTCAGGACCGTACGGAGTACAGAGTGTGATCCATCTCCTGCTTGCTGCTTGTCCTGCTTGTGCAGACGGCCTGGCCCTTGACAAGGCCTGCATGAGCAAACAGGTGATCTGGCAAGGGGAGATCACGAAAAGATAAACAATCCACAGGGTCAGCAGCAGACGCAGAACAAAAAGATCAAAAGACCAGAGATATCTCGAGAATGGAGAAACATTAAAGGAAATATAGAAGAGGAAAAGATAGATATTAACCCGACTCCCGATCCTTGTCGGTGTCTTTCTGTTTTGGTCATATTCATTTTTTCTCTCTTCTTTTTTCTCTTTTCTCTTTTCTCTTTTCTCTTTTCTCTTTTTCTTCCTATTTTCTCTTTTCTTTTCTCTTTTATATCTTCCTTGTCTCTCCCTTATTCTTATTTTCCTCTTCTTGCTCCCCTATCCACTTGAATCGACTGCATCCTTCTCGTCCCCTGTCGTTCTCTCATCCTCGTCCCTTGCCCCCCTCCCCTCCCATATTCCATAATCCATTAATCCATACCCATAGTACAACCCATAGCCCATATCCTTCTCATCAGTCCTCTGTGTGCTCTGCTCCACTGCTCCCACTTGGCCACCACCCCCCTAACTTTCGCGCAGTGTAGGATAGACTTCCATCAGACACTCCCCTCCATCATCTGCCGTTCCATTTTATACAAGAACCACACCTCGCCCTGCAACGATAGCCAGCCATCAACACTTGTCTGCTCTGACTTTGTTCTTCATTCTCGTTTCAACACAACCGGCCACCATCTGCTGTTGATATAACTTCCGTTTCAGACGCCTCTCCTTCATCTATAATAATCTATACTCTCCATCAATATCCTCTTCATCTTTGTTTCTGCTTCGCAGTCTCGGCAGGATATTACCATCCATAGCGCTCAAGTCTTCACCACTTGGAAAGAGCCTCTACCCCCCCGGCTTTTTCTACCGTCCCTTTATTTCGAATCGAAACAAGGAGACAACAGACCAAAATACCTTCATCTCCCATTCTCTTGCTGAAGAACGAGAGAAAACTTAATCTTGGGCACCATTTTGAGAGTCTCTGCCAGACTTTGCGAAATCCCCAAAAACTGCTGCTTTTGGACCCAGACTTGGCCAAGCAGCAAGAAACAGACAAAGAAGGAAACGGAAAACAAGAACATAGTTCAGTTCCTATACCCTGTCCTGTCTGCTACCCGCTCTCTTTTTCCCTTTTATCTAACGGACTCGCACCTCTTCTTCTCTTCCCTTCCTCTGAACTTTGTTCTTGGCTGTTTCGTAGAGCTTAAAGACTTGGTCGACTGACAATCTTTTGCCTCTCCCGGACAGCTCTCTTGTTCTTTGAAAACCTCTCAACTCTTTCGTCCTCTCTACATATCTTTCCATCAGTTTTCTCTTGGTTGTGGCATGCTCCCATGTCAACCGCAACATACACAGTCACCATGGCAGAGCTGAAGGAGCCGGCACACGGCCTTTGGCCACAGTATGGAAACCCGGCGGTCCAAATGCACAACGGTCGCTTTGGTCACCCAGGCACCCTTGACCCAATTCTTGCCAACAACGCCGGAGCGCACCCGGCACCTTCTCCCCATTCACAGCGCCCAAGAACGGACGCTGCCGCATACCCGTACGGCCGCTACCCACAGGACGACACGGATGTCTATGGCAGACACCACTCGACTTCGAGCGCCGGCGGCCATGTGCCACACCCAGCCATGACACAGCACCAAAGCTACCCCAACCTCAAGCGGACGTACTCACAAACAGAACAGTCGGGACCCCAGCAGTCAACACACCCGTCACAACACCAGGTTCCTCCCTACACCGAAATGGTGCAGGACATGCGTGGTGAGGACGGTTCTAAGATGAATGTGAACCAGGGCCACAAGCTCCTGGCATTTAAGCGCGTGGCCGACAAGCACACAATCGTCGACCGCCATGGACGGATGCAGCAACTCGACCTATCGGCACAACTGCACGGCATGTTCTTCCTCTCCGAGATGCCGGCAAACACGAGCGACGGCAACCTTCTCCAGCCCGAGCTGACTTGCTACCGTCGCAATCTGTTCCAAATCAGCGGCACGCTGATCACACCAAGAGGGCCAATGTCCGTTGTGACTGAGGGCGGCGAAACGGTGCCTGTTAGCACGACAGAATTGACGATTTCCGCCATCGAGTCCGTCGACGGCCATCCGATTCGCCTGATTGTCATTCCCTGGAAGACTCCCCCACCAAACTCGCCTGAGCTTACTCAGAGCCCCGACCAGGAACCGGCTCCGCTGCCGCTCATTCCCTTCCAGGATGACGGCTCTGAAGCAGAGGGCGAATACGCCGTCTACCCCATCGGGTGGCGGCGTCTGCAGTTCCGGATGTAAGTTTGATTTGGTGCAGTAGATAATGAGGACAAAGGCAACAAAGGCGAGTACTAACAACAGCAGAGCAACGGCAAATAACGGCCGTCGCAAGGAGCTGCAGCAGCACTTTGTTTTGCACCTCAAGGCGATCGCAACCCTGACCAACGGCACCAAGGTGTCGCTGGCCGAGTCGACTACCGCGCCAATTGTGGTTCGCGGCAGAAGCCCTCGGAACTTCCAGGCCAGAAAGGAGATTCCCCTTCTGGGCTCAAGTGCAGGATCAAGGGGACAGGCTCTGGTTGAGACGGGCCTGGGCATTGTTGCAGGTCCGCTCACAGTCAAGACGCAGGAGAAGGCAAGAGCGATGGCGATGGAGATGCCACGCACTTCCTTTACCTTTACTGCAGCCGGCCCGAAAATGCCCCCTAGTCCTATGACCATGCGTTCCAAGTAAGTTGCGATGAAATCGAGACTTTCCAAAGGAGTATAAAGGGAGCCAGAACAAAACTAATTTTGCAGCAGCTCGTACCCAGCCTGGAACTCATCACCGATGCCGATGCCATCCAGCGCAGGCGGCTACCCGACAACATCCATGGGGGGTGACCCGTACCAGAAGATGCCCGTGTCGGGATCACCTCATTACACGGCCGAGCCTCAGGAGATGCCGATCCAGCAGACTTCGATGCCTTCGGTGCAGCTTTCTCTTCTGGCCAACGACCCCCACCAGTCGAATATCCGGACGCAGTACGCCTCCTATGTGCACGGTTCGTCTGCACCGGCACCACAGCTCTCGCTCCCGACGACAAATAACGACGGCAGCCTGAATGTGCCGAGATATGTTGACAACAACCCGCGGCCATCAAAGAGCCCACGCAACGGCACCGACGACTCTGTGCACAGCGGGGCGTCACTGGGCACCGGCAACGACACACCAGGCGACTACCGGTACGGCCCCACGTCGTACATGGGTGTTGGCAGCACCACCGACATGAGTCCGCACACACAGACAACGCACGCTGCCCAGCACTCGCCGACAACACAACAGCAGACGCGGCCGGCGCAGCACTCGCAGTCGCAGCAGCAGCACTCGAACCCGCAGTCACAGCAGCACTCGCCGGCACAGCCGTTGCCGCTGCCCCACCCGCTGCAGCACCAACAGCAACACAACCAGTCGTATGGCGCGCCGGCGACACACGACGTTAACGCCACTGGCTCGTCCAACCCGACACCGGGCAGCACGTCGACTGTGCACCCGCCACCACCGCGGGACTACTTCCCTGCGTCGACATCGTGGACGTCGACGGCCGGTGGCGACGCTAATGCCGCAGCCTATGCCAACGGCGGCGAGTCCCGGCCGTACTCATTTCCTGACCAGTACAAGGCGGGACACAACGTGAAGAGCGAGGCTCTGCCGCAGCCGCACGGCTACGCACCACAGCGGGGCTCGTTTGACACGACGAACATGAACAACTACTCGTGGAGTGCCGCATAGAGTATACAGCGGCAGAACGGCGGAAGTCGAAGATTGGTGTAACTTTGCTGTGATATATTATTGACGACGTGATAATGCGTTATTTTTTGGTGTTTTGATTCTTTCTCCTTCCTTTCTTGGCTGTCATTGTTGTCCAAACTTTTGTTATACTTTTTCTCTTTTTTTTTTGTTTCTACTTCTCTGTTGACTTTTTTTTTTGGTTCGGATTGTCGTCTTAGTGTTGGGATTTTGCCTTTATCTTGTTTCCCAGTTTGTTTCTTTCTTTGTTCTCATATTCTTCCTCTTCCCTATTCCAGGGCCAGGCATGAGGACCATTTCGGCACAGCAATAGGGTTGGCGCAAAGTGGGACGGTGCTTGTCTTGTTGATTTTCTTGTGTTGTTTGTTTGTGTGTGCGGTTTTTTTTGCAGTCATTTCCGTTGCCGTCTTCCTTTTTTATATCGTTTTATCTTATAGTCGGTGGTCGTCTGTGGCTTGGCTTTGTCGACATATATTTTTTTTCTCCTTGCTTTTCTTTGATTTTGATGTCTGTACCTGCCGTGTCGTTGTGCTGTCGTTGCTGTGCCGTGCTAATGTCTTCTGCGTTTCTTTGTCGCGGCGGTGCTTCCTCTTCTGTCTTTATCGTCTTGTCGTACCGAGTTTTGTGTTGTTATGTAACCTGACGGCGGCGTATCATCCATCCACGTGCCGGGACTACTGCGTGTGCTCTGTCATTGCCGCTGCTTCTTTATCTCTTCTGTTGATTTCTGGTAATGCATATGGCTGTTGGCGAGGATTAGACTCGAGCCGAGCTGTTTCGCGTGAAGATATATTGTCCATGTGGACGAGAGTGTGGTGGTGGTGATACTGGTGATGCCGGCCGATAGCATATATAGTATATATACACTTAGTCAGAGATTGAAACTGGCGATCTGGATACCCAAGGGTGGAAAAGTGAAAGCACGGTTGCAGTATGTCGATGAGAAGGGTGTGCTGCTGTGCTGGTGATGTCCTTCCGCATATCGGTTCAGTGAAAGCCGGTATTGCCGACTGGGTCTAGCAGCAAAGTGTCGAAGCTTTCAGAGAGCTGGGATGTGAAGATGGCAGCTGATTCCATCTTGAATGAGCTTATTAGAGATTGCTGTTCGTGAACTGTTTGACAATGTTGTTTGAAGCTCCGGGTAAACGCGAACGGGAGCGGACGGCGAAACGACATGGTGAGGCAGATGCCGGACAAGAAAGGGTAAAATAAAATAAAAAGATGTAAAAAGAAGAGAGGCGGGAGCCACAGGGGACAGACTAAAGTTCAAACAAAAGACCAGGAGCCCGATGAAAGAACAAAAGAAAGCAGTGGATATCCAACATCATCATGCTCGTGACCAAAGAAGCAAAGAGGTGAATCGATCAAGTCCTACAAGGGAAATACCGAAATATAGAAACATGATAAATATGGGTCCATATCGACTAACACCAGCTCGTGCTGGCGAACGGCCTCCGAAGGGGGGACGAAGTGCATTCCAGCAGTCTTTGTTTCTTTTTTTGCTCCTCGTCTCTGTTCTTTTTATGCCATGTCTCTTATCCTTCAAAACCATATTATCTCGTATCCTGTCTGCTGTGTTGCACCTGCGCAGTGACATGTGTAACGCCCGACGTCGAGTCCGGGCCTTCGTATGTAGCTACAGCATTGTTTACTTCTCCTATCTTGTTCAGCTGCTATGGTCGCCGGACCCAAGGGCCCGGGCCAGGCCCAGCATCCCTATTATATTCTATTGGTCTATTTGATACTATGGCAGTAGGGCTGAAGGCAAAGTGCGCCACCTCGACCAACTAATACGGGAGACTGGCTCCGGGGACCCGATAAAGCTAGCTAGACGAGACGTACTCCTTTTCTCATAGCTCTATGTTTTCATGTTCTCGTCCAGGCTACTCGCAGAATACGCTGCAGCCAGTAACCAATATTGACACTCTTGACACTCTTGACAGATCATTTTATTGGCAATAATGGCAGAGTGGACGGCTTCACTCATAGCCCTCTCGACAGCATACAATGCCACCGTGATGCTCTCTACTTTTCAATGCATGCTCTATTTCTTTCTTCTTTCTTCAAAGCCCAGCGTCAAATCGAGCTACTGAACCACCCAAGCTGAAAAAGAGTGGGTCCACGACGGGCCAGATCAGATCCGACTGAACACTCCTGATCAAAGAGGCATGTAGATAAACGAATCGAGAAGGATTGAGACGGATTGGGAGAAGTGACTTGATCCAGCGACCCAGTCCAGCTCGACCGTCCACACTCGTTTCTTTGCGTAAGTGATGTCGTATTGATGCCGATAGCTGGCCGAGCAGCCGCAGTGCTACATTACGTACATACTGTACATACAGGATCCAAACTCTTTTATGCTATTTGGTTCAGATTTAGAAGGAGTTTGCAGATCATGACGACCTGCATGCGTTTACAACTAAGTACACCGACTGTAGAGGAGGCAGCCCATTCCATAATGCTGATTACCTAATCTCGGATTGAGAACACTCGTCGGAAAATATTGAGGACTGCTAATTATGTGAAATATCGGTCGATGTTATTGCAGAATACGATTTATTATCAATTTCAAATGTAAATTGAAGTGATTAAAGCTAATCAATGGTGGTCTGGATAGAGGACAGAGTTATGCACAAAATATGTTGTGAAAGCGTTGGGTGTCAGATGCAAGAAGCGATAAGATAAGCAGCACCACAGCACGAGTACATACTAGTATCCACTATGCCAGCCGTCGCCACCTGCCGCAGCCTCGTCTGGATATTGGCCTGGCCCATCACGCATTTTCATGCCTCGAGGCTGCCATTCATCGCCAGATACATTGTCATACCCAATAGCCACCATCAACTTACTGAATCAGCTTTATATTTAGAATACTCGTTGTTTTATACTTATTCGGTATCATCCACACAGCGCATTCGATGCTCTTTATGCGGTGAAAACTCTGCACAGCCGATGAGATTGCCCGCCAGCGACCATGTTGTCAGATCCCATGAGCCGCACGCAGACGTGAGTGCTCTGAATGGTGTATTCTTATAAGGCATATTGACAATATATCTAACATCCAACGTTCAGTGTCCGCCGAGAGGACCTGTTCCGAGACGCGGCGCGAGATGAGAATGGAGCCCCCGTCACGGACGGCAAGGGCAGCGGTGAGACGGCGGCGGCGGCAGCAGCGCAGGCAGAGCTTGATGCATACATAAAGAGCATGCTCGGACTGTACTATTATATCCCAGACCCACAGACAAAGGCGAAACCAGACTCAATACCGGCACCCACACCAGCAAAAGCGTCCTCAAAATCGATAAAGTCCTCAAAATCAAGCCATAAAAGCAGCAATACCAAAAACAGCAAAAACAGCGACAGCGATGTCGACATGGACTCGTCAGACGATGAGGCAGACTCGGAAGCACCAGTAAGCCCGAAAAGGCCACAAGAACCGACAGTTACAGAGTTTGCCTTTCGCATGTTCTCAAGGAGTGGCACGGCAGCAGAAGCCACGTCAAGCAGTCCATCATCACAGCCGGTTGTCTTGCTCGACGACAATGCCGACGGTACCCAGCTCGGCCCCGGTGCCATCATGCAGCCGCGACCGCCGGGCTACTACATGGCCCGCGAAGCATCACAAGAGGCCCGCATCCGCTACGCCCTGGCCGCTGTCTCCGGCGACGACATCATCGCCCAGTCCGACCCGGCCATCCGCAACACCTGGGGCCTCGAGGTGCCATGGCGCGCGCGCACACTCACGGCAGACGCCGCAGCACTCCGTGCGCTGCTCGCAAACGCTCTCGCACCGGGCCAGCCCGCGCCCACCAACCTGCCCGCTGCACTCGCCGCCGCCGTCAACGCCCTTCCCACATGGGCCGGTGGGTCGCCGCCGCAGCACGTCGTTAAAAGCGACAGCGGACGGAAACGCCCCGGAAAGAAACAGCGCATCATCCTGCGGCAGCGCGACAAGGCGCGCCGGGAAAAGGAAGCCGCCGACGCCGCCAAGGCGCAGGTTAAGGAGGAGCAGCTGTCGGAGAAGAAGAAGCGGCTGAACCGCATCAAGAAGCTGCGGCGGCGCGAAAAGGCCAAGTCGGCCAAGGCCGGTGACGGCGGCGAGAGCGGGAACGAGTCTGGCGGGGCGTAAGCCGGCTATCACCCAATACGATATACCACGATGTTTAACAGTGTGTTTTCAATGTCCCATCACAAGCAGCAGCCGTATAATGAAATGTAGAGACTATTCAGAGTACATCTAATCAAACTATCCAACGATTACGACCGGGCCGCCAGCTGCCGGATAATCTGCTTGGCCTCCTCAATGTCGCTGGTCTCCCACGGCTTGAGGCCCATCGACTGCATAAACGAGGTCCAGTCGCCGTACGAGCGGACGACTGCTCTCTCGGCCGGGGTCAGAGGGGGTTCTGCTTGTTAGTAAGATGTAGACGGCAAGGTGGGCGCCTTGATGCTGCACGTACGAAGACTGTTGGTGGCAGGCATATTGCGGTGTAGGGTGAATATTTGCAAACAATGTGTGATGATGGAAAGGGCGGCTGAGCGGTGAGTGGCGACGATGCTTAGTGGAGCGGGTGGATATTCTCCGCTCACCTTGCCGCATGACTAAGACGATCAGAGGGAGTGGCTGCGGCTGTAGATAGTTGCTGACCACTCGCGCCTTCCCTGGCAACCATATTATCGACAATAAAGGTAAGATACGATCGACGGCAATCGTCTTGGGGGCAATATGACAGTAATTATCAAGGCTAATAAACAAGGTAGGCGCGTCCCGGCATTCAGCTGAACTGGCAGGCACGACCCAGACTTTGCTATTCAGCTCAATCGGCTACCACACGACATAATAAGACACAACGAATATGCTGTGATGTATTACATAGGCGCATCCAGACGCACAGCCAGGATGTGCCATACTAGGAAGGCACAGACGTCTCCGCATATGCGACCCCTGTAGCAAGTGATGCAGTCAATTTATGCAGTCAATCTGCTCTGCAGTCAATCTATGCAGTCAATCTATCAACCATTCTATGCAAACCATAGAGTGCGTACATGAAGATTGGATACATCGGTGGTTCGAAATAGATATCAGTATGGGAATGCGGCTGGTTGTACATAGTAGACAGTTTGCGATGGCCATGATTGAGGCATACGCCTCCCCGTCGCGCCTACCCTTTTCGCATTAATCTGCCCGCATAGGAAGGGGCTCCTCTGTGTCATATCACATATTACGGAGTCCGTTTGATAAAATGTCTATTATTACTAGTAATCAAATTAAACTGGTTCCCACCAGGCAGAGAGGAGAACCAGAGGCTGAAAAGGAGGGACACTGTCTTGCCTCTCTACTACTAAGTGTGTATGTACCAAAACAAGCACCAAAACAAAGCAAGACATCATCCATCCATCAACCACCGCCAAACATCGACAACGGCGACTCCCAAGACGACCGCCGCCATGACCAGTTGATAGCTGATAGTTGACAGACGACAACAACAGACGACTCCACCCAGCACCGGCCAGCTGTCGACTTGTGCTGCGTCCTGCGTCTTGCGTTGCGCTGCGTGATGCATGCGTTGTCTGCCCCATCTCTGCCTCTCGTGCTGCATCGCTGCCTCACGGCTGAGTCTTTGTCACTCTTTTGATTTCCTTTTCTTGTTCTTCTTCTTCTTCTTTTTCTTTCCTTTTTTCGTCTGATATCTACTTCCTCCAATTCCTCTTCCTCTGCTTTCGCTCATTTCATCTCGCCATCTCGCCATCGCCTTATCTCGGCTTTTCCTACATCGTGTCTCTCTTTGCAACATCAAAGTCGTTTGATTTCTGATCGTCTCTTGTCTAAGCTATCCTGTCTCATTAGCTACTCCTGTCCTTCTACACAGCTGGCAGCTCTCCGTTACTGCTCCGCTTTGCCCGCCGATTCGCTGTCAAGCTCCCATTCCCACACAACACACCTTTGTACACACCATCTCGAACCGCGTCTCGCCCCAACTCAGCGCCGTCACCTCACGCCATACGCCACACGCGCCAGTTAGCTGCAACGCTTTCCAGTTTTTAAGACATCATCCCCTTTTTACCATCTTTTTTCTCAGCGAACCCCTCACGATCAGCATCGACAGCTCCCTTGCTCGCGACTTACTCTGAGACTTTGACAATCTCTACAAACAAACAATATACAAATAAACAATCAGTCGAATCGACGACGACAGTGCAACGTAGCTGGCTACTTTCTTGCGGACAAGGTCGAGATAGCAGCCTCCTCAGTACGGGACGGGCCACCAACACCGCAGATCTGTGCAACCACGATCGCAAGTCGGGTTAAGGAAGAATACTGAACGCTACTGAGCGCTAGGAAGGGGGACTGGTGGTTCACGAGGTGGAACAAGAGGGCAAAACGGGCAAACAGAGTAGAGAACAGTGGCGCAGAGACAGCTTGCTGATCTTGTCTTTTCTCGAGTCGCAAACCAAACGAAACAAGCAAACATGCGCTTTTCTCGGTAAACAACGACGCGCCACGACAACGACGACAACAGCGACACTCGACAACAGCGACAACCGACACCACACGACACTCCCTTGCAGCTCCAGCCTGAGCTGATTGACCACAACGCCCATCTTCAATAACCACCGCCCCAAGACAGCATTCCGATCAAGACCGTTTCTCCCGCATTCCTCACCTCTCGACCGCATCGACTCCCCACTGCTACACCTACCTATACACCCTCTCATCTGTACCACGATGAGCTTGAGCAGCTTCCCCATTCTGTCTGCGCGGACGCCGCGTCTGGCAGTTCCAAGCCGGCAGTACTTTCGCAATGCCTCCGGCTCGCCAACACGGCAACAGCAGCAGCACTTCCGGCAACATGTCGACGACCTCATCTCTCAGCTCACACCCACAAACGCAGTCTCTGCGCTACGGCATCCTACAGGGCCATTAAAAACATGTCTCGACATGGCAACGGCGTCGGAGCAGTTGTTTGCAATGCGGGCCGCGCTGGCTTCGAGCAGCATCCAAGAGTGGCTCGACGAGCTGTCCGATTGGGACTGGCCCGAGACGGGAGGCTCGTCTGGCTTCGAAGAGCCCGAAGACAAGCGCATCGCCAGTTTTGCTTCGACTACTTCAAGCACAAATTACGCAAAAGACTACACAACAACGCCCACATCCAGTCCACCCCAAGCACGAACACTCTCGCCATCCTCGCCCAAAACGCCCAAGACCCCCGAGCGGCAAATCCTACGAGCAGTCAAGCCCAGTGGTAGC